>QXTE01000228.1:689704-985568 GCA_003942145.1 Platysternon megacephalum
TCTTCAGAGAACTATCCACGATGACTCCAAGATCTTTTTCCTGATTCGTTGTAGCTAAATTAGCCCCCATCATATTGTATGTATAGTTGGGGTTATTTTTTCCAATGTGCATTACTTTACATTTATCCACATTAAATTTCATTTGCCATTTTGTTGCCCAATCACTTAGTTTTGTGAGATCTTTTTGAAGTTCTTCACAGTCTGCTTTGGTCTTAACTATCTTGAGCAGTTTAGTATCATCTGCAAACTTTGCCACCTCACTGTTTACCCCTTTCTCCAGATCATTTATGAATAAGTTGAATAGGATTGGTCCTAGGACTGACCCTTGGGGAACACCACTAGTTACCCCTCTCCATTCTGAAAATTTACCATTTATTCCTACCCTTTGTTCCCTGTCTTTTAACCAGTTCTCAATCCATGAAAGGATCTTCCCTCTTATCCCATGACAACTTAATTTACGTAAGAGCCTTTGGTGAGGGACCTTGTCAAAGGTTTTCTGGAAATCTAAGTACACTATGTCCACTGGATCCCCCTTGTCCACATGTTTGTTGACCCCTTCAAAGAACTCTAATAGATTAGTAAGACATGATTTCCCTTTACAGAAACCATGTTGACCTTTGCCCAACAATTTATGTTCTTCTATGTACCTCCAGTGTATTCTCCTGTTAGGAAAGAGCAGGACTAGGTGCTGTAGAGGGGAGCAGGAGTGTTCGCAGTGGGGTTTCTCTCTCAGCTACTCCAGTTCTCGTTTCCCCCAACAGGAGGCACTATAAGGAGCAAGGCAGAAGTATTGGCTGTGGGGAGAGTGTTGGTTGGTGTGCAGGCTTGGGGTATAACGGTTTGCAGCTGTTGTGGTTGTTGGTCTTACTTGCCCTCTGCACAGAGTCCTCCCAACGTTTGTGTTTACTCAGCAAACACAGGGCCTTGTGTTTGTGCAAATGCTCAAGTAGTCCCAGAAAGGTCCTCTGTCCCCTCTTCTTCCTAACTCCTCTATAAGGTTTTGCCCAGGATCTAGCCCATCTCCTGGTGAGGCAGAAGTGCCAAATTGTTCCCACTTCCCTGGTTCCTCTTCACTGTTGTGGTATAAACCATCCCTGTGGCCTTTAATTAAAGGTCATAACTTCAATTGGAGCTAAACTTAGCTCCCTCCCACTTTCGTAGCACTGGGAATAGCAGCTGGATAAGAGGAGTTGGATTACTCCTCCGCCAGGTGACCTGTCTCTGGCCCCCCCTTGGTATCTGCTCTGCTACCCATTCCCATCTGTGCTTTCCCCTGCTGCCTCCTATCCCTTCAGATCCTGCTCTGCTGACCCAAACAGTCCTGGAAGACTGAGCTCTGATATGAGGGCTGGGGAAGATTTTACTCCTCATTTACTACCCGCATACATCTCCATAACCCACACATTCTCATGAAAGGGACACTCCTTAGAGATTTCAAAAATGTGTAGTTTCAAATACCCTCCAACTCTCAATCCTAAAATGAGATGCCTATTCCGCAGGCATCTTGTCCCATGCTGGGCATTGCTGAGATGAAGCCTGTATAGCGGGCATCCCAACTTGGGCTGGGCGTAGCCAGGGCGCTGCTGTGAGAAAGCTCATGCTGCAAGGATCGCAATCTGGGCTAGGCAGGTGCAGTGAACTGATGTGAAGCAGGCATTGTATCCAGGCAGGGCACTGCCAAAGACACGTTGTTCGTGCTGTGGGCGCTCCCCCTTCACACACACAATTGTGTCATTACCAGGCCCTGGCCTGTTCTCCAGCCAATGAAAATGCACTGCCACCATTGATGTGAGCAGGCTAGTCAGGTGGTAGGCAGGATGTCCGCAGTCACGTCCAGTGGGTAGGAGGCTCCCAGTGCCTTATTAAAATGTTACTCACGCTGCTGAGCGCAGCCTGATGGGAACCTGGCCTGAGGGTGGGAAATGCCAGGCCAGCCAGCGTCTAGGAAACACAGCCCCATTCTAAGCATGTCTGGCTAAAGCAATTCAGGGGGAACGCAGAGCCAATGAAAGTCCAGGGCAATTTTAGCTCAGGAGGGCTCGGGGCCAGCAGCACTGTAAGCTTCCTTGCAGCAGTGCTGAGCCCAGGGAAAGGTGCCCGCGGCGGTAGGATCCTCCCTATAGTGTCCTGGCAAGCTCCTGTGAGGGGTGGAACTGGTTTGGGGGATTTGTTTCCTCTGATTCTAGCTGGTAGCTTGTCTGAGCCCCTTTATGGCTCAGTCCACGTGACAATTGTTCCCTATTCTTGGGGGGGGGGGGCAGTTGTGTAACTCCAACCCAGCCCCCATCTCAGAGCGGAGCTGCTGGGCTTGGCCTCTTGCCATATTACCATAGTGTTTATGATAGAGGTGCATACACTTACTTTCCTGCCAGTCTTCGGTGAGCGGGATAGAAGAAAGCACCAGGTGTAACTCAGCCTGAGTGGAGACACACCCCTGGCTCACACCAGTGAGAGACCCATGGGTCCCATCCCCCATGCAGGGCCTTTGAGAAAGATCGGGAGGGGCTTCCAGAACCCTTGCCCTCTCCCTGCGTGAAAATGTCAGAGCCCCTGAAAACAGGTGCCCCCAATAAAGGGATCCCCTCAGACTCCTGTGTGCTTCCCCTCCCCCCAGCCTTCTCCCCATGTGTCTCCAGCTTCCTGTGGGATTCTGTCCTCATGCAGTTGACCTTTCCCGGCCCACCATACAGCAGAGGGGCTCATCCAGGGGTGCACAGGAGCCAAACAAGCAGGTACAGAATAAACCCCATTGAGAAACCCTGCTATAGCCCTTCAATCCTGTTTTATAATCCTCTGCGATTCCATTCCTGGGCTTCGCACATACTATGCCCTAGGTGTGCCCTAACTATGCCCATTAGGTGTAATCTGCAACCCTCCTGCGATTTCACTCACCAGCGTCCCCCATTCCCAGACACACAGGCAGGCTACTTATTATTTTTGTATTACAGTAGCACCTAGACTTCCAGCCAGGACCATGGGGTCCGTTGTGCTGGGCACTGAACATAGTGACAATCCTCTTTCTATTCCAGTCAGCCCCTGCCTCTATAGCTCTCCTAGTGCCCCTCAGTCTTGATGGCTGGGCCTGTGCCCTGGGTGCTGTGTTGGGCTATCTGTGTTTGTGGTTACAGTGTAGCGGAGGTGAATCATATTGCCTGTCTCCTCTCACAAACGTGCACGGGATTCATGGGTTGGAGTCTCCCTCTGTCTTCCCCTTGCACAGCAAGTGGGGACACTTGCGAGAGATCTGAGAGTGATTGGCTGCGTGGGGCTTGCAAGAGACGAGCGAGGGGGAGCCCCCGCCCCGCTTCTCCTTTGTAGGATAGAGAGTGCAAGAGAAGAGCCAAAAATGGGTGTGGGAGGAGGGAGGCGCGCAACCCAGCAGCATTAGGGCTGCACGTACACTGCTCTCTGCTGCCCTCCGCCTCTGATTTGACGCTTTCTCAAAAGGCTGGGCCCAGCAATTACCATACGGGGATCTATAAAGGGCAGGGCAGCGAGCCTCCCTCCCTTTACCTTCCCCCTACTGCAGGCGTGCGGCTCAGAGGCAGCCCCCCAGGTAAGAAAGGGTTCACCACAATGTGGAGCCGGAACACGGCAACTAGGGTGGCCTCCTACTGCGCTCCTGGGCAGCGATGCTGGGCGCTCTGGGGTGGCAGAGGACGGAGGGCGGGTTTCGGGATGCTGGAGGAATAAAGAACGTGCTGGCCGAGAGCGGGGGCGGCTACACCCTGGGGACAGAAGCGCGGGGGCCAGCGCTAGGGTGGGGGGCGCTGAGAAGTTGTAGGGGCAGGTGCACGCGAGGCTCTGGCTGAATTCGGATTCTCCTTTGTGCTCAGGCGGGGTAAGCAAAATGGAGGCTGGGGGGAGGGGGCGAGGCGACAAAACCCGATGGGGGGGAGGGGGTGTTAACTGCCCGACGCGTGCGCTGCAAGCGGAGCCGGGAGTGGAGCGTGGTGGGGGGCGGCGCGGGAGCTGGTGCTGGCCCAGGGAGGAGGAAGTCGCTCTCTGGGGGAAGTGGGTTTGGAGGCCCCGGCAGGGCGCCTGTGTCCCGCCCCGCACGCACGCGTGGGGCTCCGATGCTCTGATCCCCGCCTGGCGGGGCTTTCCGGCCCGGCGCCGCGGCTTAAGTACTTGGCGGCCAGTTTGCTGGAGAACCCCCCCCCCCCACACACACACACCCCGCAGCAGCGGCAGGGTGCGTGGCTGGGGGGTGTGGGTCCTGCTGTCCCTCGAGGGTGTCTCACACCCCCGCCCCCTTCTCCGCAGGAGCATCTCGGCAGAGACACGATGGTGAAGGTCGGAGTTAACGGGTGAGTCTCTGCAGGGGCGGGGTGCTGGGCGCGGCGGGGCTGCCTCTAGGGCACTGTAAGGCCCGAGTGTGTGGGGCGGGGGCGGTCTCCAGCGCTGGGGGCTCGTGGGCGGCAGCCGCCCGTGGCCACCACCTCTTCTCTCCCCCTCCCCGCGCCAAGGGCGTGGCAAGGTCACTTGGGCCGCGGCTGGCCTGTCCTGTCCCGTCCCGTCCCCCCCGGCCCTTGGCGGGACGGTCCTAGCCCGGATGACTCACTTCTCCCCGCGGCTGCTAGGGGGAGGGGGGCTGTGAGTCACCTCGAGCGGGAAGCGCCGCTGCATGCCGGGCTCCTGCCTCCGCCCCGGGAAGGGAGCCGTGGTATCGCGTGTCCCCACCGGGCCCGGGGAATGTGACCTTCTCCTGCCGCGCCGCGGAGTAACCGGATCCGGGGCCCGGGGTAAATTTAGCGCCCGACCTTTGGGGGCGCGGGGCGGAGCAAGTTGGGGTGGGGGGGAAGTGCGGGGTCTCTGTTAATCTCTCATCTCTGCTCGCCCCTTGCAGGGCTGCGGCTCCCTGGGGCCCCCTCCTACCGTATGGCTTCTGCGCCTCCGGGCTGGGAAGTAGCTCTCTTCTCTCTCCCCCCCCCCCACTCGCGGGGGAGGGGATATAGTAGCGCGGGGGTCTCCTTTGAATCCCAGGGGTCTGAATCTGGCGTAGCCTCTGGGAATGAAGCCAAGTCTGAGCTCCCCATTGGAACAGGGGTTCCCTCCCTGAGTGGGGGGGGGTGTACCAACCTCTTCTGTTCCTCTCCTAGATTTGGCCGTATCGGCCGCCTGGTAACCAGAGCTGCCTTCACCTCTGGCAAAGTCCAGATTGTAGCAATCAATGACCCGTTCATTGACCTCAACTACATGGTGAGTGGGACCCTGAGCTCTAACTTTGAGCTTGCTGTGTGGCCTGTGCTGGTGCTATGGTAGAGGTGGGGTGAAAAGGGGTGGGGAAGGAATGCAAGTTGTCTGACCTATCTATTATATGCTTTCCCTGTGAAAGCCAGAGAACAACCCAGGGGATGAGGGATCAGACTTAATAGGACAGGGAACTCCCATTTGAGCCAAATACACATGAGCAAGGTCACTACAGGCTGCAGCAAACTACACCCACGGGTTCCCGTGGCTATAAATCATGATTGAGGGGCATTAACAGACCTGTGAGTGGGCTTTGAGGATTGAAATAGGGAGGTTTTGAGAATGCAGCCAGCACTCGACTTCTGTCTGTTTCTACCCCTAGGTTTACATGTTCAAATATGACTCCACTCACGGTCGTTTTCATGGCACTGTCAAGGCTGAAAATGGAAAACTTGTGATTAATGGAAATCAAATCACCATTTTCCAGGAGTGAGTATGACTCTTCCTTTACTTTGGAGCTATGGGAGAGGGCATTTGACAACCCTGCAGTTCCTATACTGTTTGTCTCCTCTCAGGCGTGATCCCACTAACATCAAGTGGGGAGATGCTGGAGCAGAGTATGTTGTAGAATCCACTGGAGTCTTCACCACCACAGAGAAGGCCAGCGTGAGTGATGGGTCACATCTGGCTTGGGTATGGGAGGAAAAGGGTGTAGGGATGACTCCCTCCCCTGCAGGTGCAAGTGGGTGTGTACAGACTTCTCTGTCTGAGGCTGTATTGCCATGGGATTTTTTTGGGGGGGGGGGGGCGGGGGGGGGCAAGGTGTCCCAAATGTGCTGCTTTACTGGAGCTGTAGAGGACTCTATTAATGTTGGTCTGTCTCCCTCAGGCTCACCTGAAGGGTGGCGCTAAGCGTGTCGTCATCTCTGCCCCCTCAGCCGATGCACCTATGTTTGTGATGGGTGTCAACCATGAGAAATATGACAAGTCTCTGAAAATTGTCAGGTGAGGATGGGGGGAATCAAGGTTGAACCTGAGGTGCAGAGCTGACTATTGTCTTCTCCTGTGAACGTGTGTGGGGGAGCTGAGTGATGTTTGGCCCCTCCTGCAGAGGGACTGCCTTCTGGGGGGTGGGCCCTGACTGCCTCTGGCTGACTGTGCCTCTTCTCTTTCTTCCAGCAATGCCTCCTGCACCACCAACTGCCTGGCTCCTTTGGCCAAGGTCATCAATGACAACTATGGCATAGTGGAAGGTCTCATGGTAGGTGATCTGGAGGCACAGAACCCCTTATTCCTGGAAAAAAACAAAACCACCAGCTCTGTCTGTGGGGCAAACCATAGAGCTCTGGAGGGTGCCTCTTTCCCCAATCCAGTTTTGGGTGGAGAGGGATGGTGGCTGTGAACCCACAGAGCAGGAGAGGCAGGCTCCCTATGCTGCCTGGAATAGAGGAAAAGGGAGGGTTGGGGGAGGAATACTTTAGTTCAGTGGTGTGAGGCTCTGTAGATGTTGATTCTGTTCTACACTCCCCCCCCCCCCCCCCCCCCCCCCCCCCCCCCCCCCCCCCCCCCCCCCCCCCCNAGCCACACAGAAGACTGTGGATGGCCCCTCTGGGAAGCTGTGGCGAGATGGCAGAGGTGCTGCCCAGAACATCATCCCAGCATCCACTGGGGCTGCTAAGGCTGTGGGCAAGGTCATTCCGGAGCTGAATGGGTGAGTTGTCAGTTCCGTGCATCCCTTTTTTTGGAGGCACAGGGACATCGGAAGGGGTGGGGAACCTGCAGCTGGCCCACTTTGCCCTCTCCCCAGTAGGATATGCAGAAGTCCTGGTTGGGGGCAGGAGCCTGTTCTCATCCACTTGTCTCTCTCACAGGAAGCTCACTGGAATGGCTTTCCGTGTTCCAACTCCCAATGTCTCTGTCGTGGACCTGACTTGTCGTCTGGAAAAACCAGTGAGTATTGCAGGAAGGGGACCAGGCAGGCCCTGGAGCAACTTCCCTGCACCCCCAATGCTTCTGTCACCTCCTTAACCTATGGGGCAGGGAGCAGCTGCTTTGCAGCCTCCATCCTATTTGGAACTAGCCCCTTGTTGCTTGTTGCTCTTAGGAGATTATGCAAGAGGCTGCCCCTGTCTGGTGTAGTACCTGGCATAATGGGGTCCTAGCTGTGCAGTCTCAAAACTGTGGCAGCGACCTTCCCTGGGAAACAGCTGCCACTCCATAGGGTCTGGGATGCTCTGATCTCTCTCTCTCTCTCTCAGGCCAAGTATGATGACATTAAGAAGGTGATGAAAAGTGCCTCTGAGGGGCCTATGAAGGGCATCCTGGGATACACAGAGGACCAGGTAAACTCTCACCATCCTTTCGACAGATTGGGGGAGAAATGGAGTGAATATCTCCTCACATGAAGGGAAAAGGGAAGCAACCTTTTGGAACATCAAATATTCTTTAATCCTTCCTCCCCCTGGGAGTGTTCATGTATCAGGGTGTCAATAACATCTTGGGGGGGGGGGGGCGATGGAGTTGAGGACAAAAGGGGTGTGTGACCATCTTTCCCTCTTCCCTCCCCACTTGTAGGTTGTCTCCTCTGACTTCAATGGCGACAACCACTCATCCATCTTTGATGCAGCTGCTGGCATTGCTCTCAATGACCACTTTGTCAAACTGGTCTCCTGGTATGGAGAAGAGAGGCTGTGGGGATGAGGGATTTGGAGGGTTGTTTCTGTGGGATAGGTTGGGAGTCCAGGGGAGACTTGGGGGTCACTTAACGGGGCTGGCAAGGATCCTATCATGGCAAGCTTTGCATTCTCTCCCTCTATTGCCTCCAGCTGGAATTTTAGTGAAAACACTTTGCAGCTAGCAGCAGAGTTTGGTTGGCAAAGAGGCAGTGTCTGCCTAGGAAGACCTCCATATAGAGTGAGGTTGACCCCTAGTATCTGAACAACTGCTGTCTCCAATCTTTCCCAGCTGGGGGAAGGGAAGTTGTTGTGGGGCTTGGTGTGGGGGACTCCCTGTGGGGACATACAAGGGGTCTGTCCATCCCTAACTGCCCTTCTCTACTTCTGTCTCCAGGTATGACAATGAGTTTGGATACAGCAGCCGTGTTGTGGACTTGTTAGTTCACATGGCATCTAAGGAGTAAGCCAGGTGCATGGATCAGCCTCTGCCTGGGGAATGAGGTGTGGGGGAAAAGTCTCACTGCAGACCCTTGTTCCTCCCCACCCCTCTCCTCACCACCACTCAGCTCTGCAGCCTGCAGCGAGAAGCCAGTTCTGTTCCATCTGTCTTCCCCATTCCTCTACTGTGTATCTGAAGCTTGGGGGAGGTGGAGAGGCTAACAGAAGCTGACCTGTTTCTATACCACATTTTCTCAAATAAAGTAATAGCTATCCTAAAATATTCCTGTCTGTGTCTGTCAGGAGATGCCACAAAGGGCTTATATAATGTGTTACTGTGGCCACTGACATAGCCTGGGACTTTTCCACCACCCCAAATGGTAGCTACTGGCCATGAAATGCAGCTGTTGTAAACTAAGAATATTTCATACAAGACTAAAACTAAGGTTTAATCCAAGCAGTCAAAACTTGTGAAATGCCAGAAAGGCTGTGCAGCGTGTGGTTAGATTTGGGGGGGGGGGGGGGGGGAATGGTATTGCCTCTGTGCTGCCCAAGCCCTACGTGGACAGCTGGCATGGCAGACCTCAAGCGAACTGCCCAATGACCACAAGGTCCGTTAAGGAACGAAAGAATCCAGCCAGGTTTGTCAATGAAGCACAGTACTAGTGGCCCCCAGACACTACTGGAACAGTAATGCATGTATGCCTGTAACAATGGACCAGCTCAGTGAATGGTGGGACTTTCCATTCCTCCCTAGGCCAGACAAAGATACTCCCTCTGAGATACATTTTTATACCCAGATGCAAACAAGTTAGTACTGCTCCTCTAATGTAGTTACTACCCCCTGATGTGGCTATTTATTATCCATCACTATGTACATGTTGGTTTAATTAAAACATTTCTATTACATACTGCCAGCCTGACCTTATCTTTTAGGAGGGGTCAGTGTGCTCCTGCTATTCTTGAGGAATGTTTTGGTACCACTTAATATCGGGATGTGTTTGCATGAGTACTTTGTGACTAGCACTACTTCCCTGCTTTCTAGCCGTATTAAAGTAAGTAAATTCATTAATGGGGTGAAGTACTTTGCTACTGTGGGTGTCATGAAAATAAAACCTGTTCAGTGCAAGGTTTGGATGGTGTATGATTAAGGATGTGGCACTACCTCTGTAATGGAAACAAGCAGCTATTAAATATTTTATGCTCAGTTCCTGATCACTCCATCCTGTGTAAGAAATGAGGTGGGAGGATAGTAAAGTATATCATGTAACTAGGTATTGTAGCCTTTTTTGGTTATAATGTTGCAAAGTCAATAATCCCAACTAGAAAAAGTTGCCTTTGTAATATTGGGTTCTGTTCATATGTATTAGTGTAGTCTAAAATTCTGTATCTTATAGAGCTGCTAGATAGTATTTCTCTATCTTAATTACAAATGTAGCTCCTGGCCTCATTTACTATCCACTGTCCGAACCATGCCCTGAAAACATAACTTATTTATTTTCACAGCTCACATGTGAGCTGTGAAAATAAGAGGCATATTACTATGCTCATGTTAGAGCGAAAGGCAAAATATATCCACTAATTTTGGGGTACCTAATTTAATTCACCTGAGTCTTGAATCTTCAGAGTACTTAGAATTATCTTTCACTTTCTATGTGGCTAGCAAAGTGCTTATTAGCCTCAGAAGTGAGTGCTCAGCACTTCTGCAAATCAGATCCCAGATCTCAAATTAGGCATATGGGGGTGGGGGGAAGAAATGCCTGCCCTGTTCTACAGCCTAATCTAATTCATCACACATCCATGATTCAGCCTGACTGAATGAGGCAGGGGTCCTGTGGAAAAATTAGTCTTTAATTGCATGATTAGAGGGGGGGGGGGCTTGTGTAACTTCAATTCTGGCATTTCCTACCATCTGAGTGCATGACTACCCACACACCCCTATATGGAAAAGAGGGGTTGCAATTTTCCTAGGCTTGTGAGATGGGAAACAAAACAACTTTCATTGTGTGATATAGTATTACTATCCATGTGGTTCATTAACAGGATTAGGGTCAGTGGGGTGATGTGAAAGATTATTTCACTTGAGGTTAGTGAGGTAAGTGATACCAGTAACAAGCTGTTATCTGGCAGTGGAGGGGGATAAGAGTTTGCCAGCAAGTTTCACAGCTGTTTGTGACAGTGGAGGAATAAAGAGACTCTGAAATATTAGATTCCTCTCTAGATCTTTGGGAAAGCATGCTCTAGGGCAGCCATTGTCCCTTCTGCCTGTTTCTTTTAGCTTGTCCTACTCCTTCCCTACAATCCCCAGCTCCTTAGCCCTGCTCCATTTTCCTTGGCTAGTTAGGCTCTGCTTCCTGCATCTCTAATCCCTCTGGCTTCTTATCCTATCTTGCTCTTTACCCAGCTAGTTTCCCTATTCTCTCTATCCCAATCTTCCTCATGCCTTGTCCCAAGGCTTACCTTTGTTCTACAGGATGGCTGGGTGCCAGTGTAGAGGGAGCAGTGCAGGCTCAGAAAACTGCTCTGGGGGGCTGGGTAAGCAATTGCAGGGAAAGTCCTGCTTGTCCCCTGCAGCCCTGGGATGGAGCATGCCCAAAGCAGAGAGCATCTTTGGATAAATTTAGCTGCCCAATAAGTCTCTTTTGAGCATGTGCAAACAGATTTTTCAGCAGCTTAGAATGTGGTCAAAGACAAGTGATTTTTTCATAGGAACAGCAAAACCCTGCACCTTAAAGACCCTGCTGCCTCCAACTCCAGTTTCACACCCTTACTCTAAAGCACAGAGGCTTTAATGAAGAAATGATTTTAATGTGGGCAAAAACATGTTTTCTCTAACTTTGTTCTTGGAAATGACTGAATCATTTTTTGTTGAAACCTTCCAAAAAAATTCAGCTGGTCCCTGATTGCTGGCATAGGAAGTTTGTCTGCATGGTTAATGAACAACTGAAAACACATTCTTATAATGGGAAGTGTCAGTCAACTATAGCCAGCTCAATGAGCTATACACAGCACAGACCTATCCCTTAAGCTAAAGGAACAACTGGGACATACTTAAAAGAGAGGACACTATCCTGGGAAGCAGTGACTCTGAAAGAATAATCAGCTGAGCAAGAGGTCCCTGTACAACATTGTAACCAAAAGGACTAATGCATGAACAAGGGAGTCTCAGGTAGGAATAGAGAGGCTATTTTACCTCTAAATTTGGCACTGGTGCAACTGCTGCTGAAATACTGTATCCAGTTCTGGTGCCCACAATTCAAGAAGGAGGTTGATAAATTGGAGAGCATGATTAATGAGTTAGAAAACCTGCCTTATAGTGATAGACTAAAGGAGCTCAATCTATTTAGCTCAGGGGTCGGCAACCTTTCAGAAGTGATGTGCCGAGTCGTCATTTATTCACCATAATTTAAGGTTTCGCGTGCCAGTAATACATTTTAATGTTTTTAGAAGGTCTCTTCCTATAAGCCTATAATATATAACTAAACTATTGTTGTATGTAAAGTAAATAAGGTTTTTAAAATGTTTAAGAAGCTTCATTTAAAATTAAATTAAAATGCAGAGTCCCCCGGACCGGTGGCCAGGACCCGGGCAGTGTGAGTGCCGCTGAAAATCAGCTCGTGTGCCGCCTTCGGCATGTGTGCCATAGGTTGCCTACCCCTGGTTTAGCTTAACAAAGAGAAGATTAGAGGGTGACTTGATCACAGGCTGTAAGTAGCTACATGGGGAACAAATATTTGATAACAGCTCTTCAATCTAGCAAAGGTATAACAGGATTCAATGGCTGACAGGTGAAGCTAGACAAATTCAGACTGGAAATAAGGTGTAAATTTTTAACAGTAATTAAGCACGAACAATTTACCAAGGGTTATGGCAATTTTTAAATCAAGGTTGGATTTAAAAAAAGATGCTTTAGCTCAACAGGAATAATTGTGGGGCAGGTGTATGGGCTGTGTTATATAGGCAGTCTGCCTAGATCACAGTGGTCCGTTCTGGTTTTGACTATTATGAATCTATTAACTAATAGTAGTACAGAGTTTGTCTCTGTGGAGCTGTGACGCACATTGCTAATGGGTGACAGAACAGCTTTCTAAACAGCAGTGGCATGTGACTTATCAAGATTCCTGGAGTCTACTTCTGTTTCTGAAAGGATAGTTTGATGGTGGCTGGCTTGCAGGTATGTGCAATATATTTTTAATGGTCAGAAAATTAAGGACCAAGCATGAAACAAGTTCTACTGATACCAGGTGTAAATGGTGATTTTTTTTTCTGTGTATATTTTGATGGCCAATTTTTTGTGTGAGGCTAGCACAAGGCACTCTTCTGCAACGCAGGACTATCATGTCTTAAAATGTGGCTGCTTCTTTTTATATATATTTTTACCATGAGAAAAATGATCTCTTTTCCCCTAAACTTGTTCTTACAATGTTGGAATTGTTTTTTGCTGGAATGGTTCAAAATGCTTCAAGCTCAGACATGGACAACTTACTGTTCAGGCTGTAGTTTGGCAAATTTATAAGACACTGAAAATAGATTACACAGTCCGAGTTACTATGTGCTTTGTCTATAATTCACTGTGTGTATTAAAAAAAAAAAAAAAATAGGGCTAGTCTACACTTAAAATGCTGCATTGGTGCAACTGTAGCACTTTAATGAAGATACTCTACACCGATGGGAGACAGCTTTCCTGTTGGCATAGTTAATCCACCTCCGCGAGAGGCAATATACCACTAGCTACACCGGTGCTTAGTGCAGCATAACTACATCATTCAGCGGTGTGGATCACAGGGTATATGTCATCAATATCCGTGTGGACTGGTCAGGGGTGGTGCATGAGGCTCATATAATTAAGAACACAGGACTGTTTAGAAAGCTGCAAGCATAGACTTTCCCTATTGTCGGTTTATCGTTGGCGATGTTGAAATGCCAGTAGTGATGCTGGGGGACCTAGCCTACTCCTTCCCCAGGCTCATGAAGCCGTACATTGGCCACCTCCACAGCACCAAAGAAGGATTCAGCTACTAGCTCAGCAGGTGCAGAATGACAGTTGAATGTGCTTTTGTTACAGAGAAGGGACACTGGCTTTGTTTACTCACTAGTTTGGATCTCAGTGGTCCCCAGGCGTGTCCCTGAGCAGTGCTAAATAGGCTGCCGCGTGGCCATGCAGCTTACAGGGACCTAAGCCTGTGATTTACAGGACATAAGACTAGGTGACCTAAAGGTCCCGTTTAGCCTTAAACCCTATTGAAACTATAATTTTTATTTATTTTAATCAGGGAAACTCAAATAAACAACAATTTTGTGTGAAGCAGGCTGGCAGATAATTCCATTTTGTGAAAAATTTCTAGGTTTTGAAATTTGTCTTTGTTCCACATTGGCATTGACTCTCCTATGAAGTGACTAGCAATCTCTGGACCCAAAACTCCTTCCCAATAAAGTACCTCGCTGTTTAAATATTTTTGCTTCAACAAAAGTTCATTTAGTCAAAAATGTTCTGCCTAGCTCTAGACTAGTCAAGTTGCACAAAACCACAACAAACAAACAAACAATGACAAACATACACTCATACATACACTCGGTCACTTTCCATTGCCATAATAAATCTACCTTTTTCAACCACAAAGTTCACATGCAGACAACCTGAACTCTGTGTGACAAGTTGTCACCCTCCCGGGGAGCAATCTGGGAGCTGTGGGAACCACTTTGCCCCCTAACCATACAGTTGGGCTAGTCTCTCTCACACTGCTCTGCTGGTGGTTCAGCCAGCCTCTCCAGGCCCTGTTATCACCCAGCATGACAGCAGGTGGTGCCATACACCCAACTGAGCTTGCAGAGTGTGTTACCTAAGCCACTCAAGGACAGACAAAAGACAACAGCCAATTTCCCAGCTCCCCAGCCTTGCACCCTTGTTGGAGTATAAACCCAGTATTATACTGTCTTGCACTGCACAGCTTACAATGCAAGCTCATTAATATAGTTACCTTTCCCCTCGATGTTGGAAAGATATGCAACAGGCTTTGTTTACAGAGCTGAGATTTTCCCAGACACTTCACTCAAAACACACTGGTTAAGATAAAACATAAAACAAGTTTATTAACTATAGAAATATAGATTTTAAGTGATTATAAGTGATAAACAGATCAAAGCAAATTATATAGCAAATAAACAAAAACGGAAACTAAGCCTAACATACTAGATAGATAGGATTTGAATTAGCAATTTCTCACGCTGACTGATGATACAAGCAGTCTACCAGGTTTCCATACACAGGCTAGAAATCCTTTTAGCCTGGGACCAGCACTTCCCCCAGTTCAGTCTTTGTTCCTCAGGTGTTTCCAGGAGTTCTCTTGTGTGGGAGTGAGGCCCAGAGATGTCACTCCCCACCTTATATAGCTTTTCCATATGGCAGGAACCCTTTGTTCCAAGCTAAGTTTTCAGTCCAGTTTGTGTAAAAATACAGATACCAAAATGGAGTTTAGTGTCATGTGGTTTGGTCACATGCCCCTGCATGCCTTGCTTGGTCATAGCAGCCATTACTTATAGGGTGGCTGAAATGTTCACAGGAAGGCTAAGGTCTTCCATGGTCCATTGTCTTTGTTGATGAGCCATTAGCACTGTCTAGCTTCTTCATTGTTGTACCTGAAAGTCTAGTTGTGGGTGTTACCCAGAGTCAGCACATTTGAAATACAGATATATAGTCAATGTTCATAACTTCAGATACAAAAATGATACATGCACACAAATAGGATAATCATATTCAGCAGATTATAACTTTTCCAATGACACATCTTGTACAAAATGCATCATAATTATGTCATAATCATATCATAATCATACCACTATGATGAATATTGGGGTGCAATGTTACACTCTGTCCCCCATGAACTGATGTGAGAAAGAATGTATGTGTCTTCCAGAAAAAAAATCAAATTAATAGACACCCAAGAGATCAACACAGGTATTCTGCTAATGCCACTCAGACAAACAAGCCTCAGTGGTATTTGTCTAAAACTAACCTTTATACATCAAAATAGTTCTGTATAACAGACAGTGTGTACAATGCACATGTTCATGACCTGCCATCATTTACAGAGTCACAGTAAGCAAACATTAGTTTTTATGCAATTTTTACAGAATATGCAGAACTCATTAAAAAAAAAGCCAAAAATAAACCCACCACACATGAATACACTATGGAATTACATATACACCATAAACTAGAAAATTAAAATGAGCTTGTAGCCTACATTTGTGAGCTGGATATAAACATGGTGTCTTAATATAACATCTCCAAAAATAGCATAACATTCACAACTAATCTATTTCCACATGTAATCCTATTGAACACAGATTCTTCATCTTACACTTTTACTGCGCACATAAAATAATTGTTTATAATGAGCTTGTTATGCAACACAGCTGTCAGAAAGAAATATTATTATATTAATATTACAAACACATTTGTTGTAACTGGTGAAGGTTCCTAAGCAGGAATAATAGAGCATAAGGCCAGAAGGAACCACTATGATAACATATTCTAACCTCCTGTATAACACAGGCCATAGGACTTCCTGAATTATTTTGTTTTAACTAGAGCAGATCTTTTAGAAAAACATCCAATCTTGATTTAAACATTTCCAGTGATGGAAAATCCAGCATGACACTTGGTAAATTGTTCCAATGGTTAATTAACCTCACTGTTAAACATTTGCACCTTTTTTCTAGTCTGAATTATGTCTAGTTCAACTTCAAGCCACTAGATCTTATTACATCTGTCTTTGCTAGACTAAAGAGCCCATTATTAAATATTTTTCCCCAAGTAGCTACTTATAGATTGTACTCAAGCTACCCCCTGTCTCTTCCTTAACATATTGGGTTCTGGGAAGTGGGTGGGCGGAAGCTAAAGGATCCCCCCCTCCCCTGCCCCCCCGCAGGATTATCCTCCCCCCCAATTTTTGTGGCATCTGCAAACTTTATCAGTGATTTTTTTTTTTTTTGCATGATTGTATGCAGGGCTTCTCCCTAGCCATTCTGGTGCCCTATGCAGCCCCCCCGGGGGGGGGCAGACCTCCACGGGTGGGGCTGGCCTCAGGCCTCCACAGGGGGGCAGGAGTAGGCTTGGGTGGCAGGGGGGAACTGCCCCCTCCCCAGCACTCACCAGTGGTGCGGCTGCCCAGGTCGCTTCACTTTCCACCGCCGGTGAGTGCAGGCCCAACCCCCCTGCTGTAGTCCTCAGGGGAGTGGGGGCGGGGCTGGGGCAGAGCAGGGGCGGGGGCCAAAGGGAAGAGGTGGGGGCCAAAGGGAAGAGGTGGAGCAGGGGCTGGAGCAGCACGCAGCTGCATAGGGCACCAGGAAATGTGGTTGTGACGTTGTGCAGTCTATATGATTTTGTAAAAACATGATAAGTGAATATAATGTAATTGGAATATGCTTCAGGCAAAAGGTCTCTTGTAAGGTATCATTACAACGTTTATAATCTACTGAGTGAACATCCTATTTGTATAAATGTATCACTCTTGTATCTAAAACTAGAAATATAAAATATAACTCTGAGGGCCTATTGTAATTATGCAAAGTGTGGGCCATTAATGGTGGTTTGGAATCTTAATGACTCCCATTAACCAGAGCCATTGTCTGCAGATGGCTGTATTTACCTGTGAGTCTTCCTGTATATGTGTGTGCTGGCAAGTGAGTAATGAAGTCTTGCAGTGACATGTGATCATGTCACCTGAACTGGAATCCATCTTTAACCTGGTGCTTTTCCAGTGAGGGGTGGGGGAACCCAGAGGGACAAAGGATTCCCGCCTTATGCAAAAGATATATAAAGGGGTGGAAGAGAACAGAGGGGGAGAGGAGCCATCATGAAGAATCCCCTAGCTATCACCTGAGCTGGAACAAGAGCTGTACCAGGGGAAAGAATTGTGCCCAGGCCTGGAAGGTGTCCAGTCTGAGAAAAAACTTACTGAAGCATCTCTGAGGGTGAGATTATCTGTATTCAGTTTGATTAGACATAGATTTGCGCATTTTATTTTATTTTGCTGGGTAACTTACTTTGTTCTGTCTGTTACTACTTGGAATCACTTAAATCCTACTTTCTGTATTTAATAAAATCACTTTCTACTTATTAATTAACTCAGAGTATGTATTAATACCTGGGGGAGCAAACAGCTGTGCATATCTCTCTATCAGTGTTATAGAGGGCGAACAATTTATGAGTTTACCCTGTGTAAGCTTTATACAGGGTAAAACGGATTTATTTGGGTTTAGACCCCATTGGGAATTGGGCATCTGAGTGCTAAAGACAAGCACACTTCTGTGAGCTGTTTTCAGGTAAACCTGCAGCTTTGGGACAGGTAATTCAGACCCTGAGTCTGTGCTGGAGCAGACGGGTGTGTCTGGCTTCACAAAGACAGGGAGCTGAAGCCACCGAGCTGGCAGGGAGAACAGGAACAGAGGTAGCCTTTGCACATCAGTTGGCAGCTCCCAAGTGGGTTTCTGTGATCCAACCCGTCACAGTGGTGCCCCAAATTTCCTGGTGCCCTACGCAGCTGTGTATTTTGCGTATGGATAGGGACGGCCCTAACTGTATGTTTTCTTCCAGGTCATTGATAAATATGTTAATAGCGCAGGGTCAAGGACTGATTGCTGCCAGACCCCACTAGAAACACACTCTGATCATTCTCAGGATACCCAGGACTGGGAGTCACCTTGTTACCCCCATGCCTCCATTGTGATGGAGACTTGCTTGTGCTTAACTGGGTAACAGTACTCTGACATGGGTGCAGGGCCGGCACAACCCATTAGGCGACCTAGGCGGTCGCCTAGGGCGCTGCTATTTTGGGGGTGCCTGCGCCCCGGCCACCCGTTGAAATTTGGGGGCGGGACCTTCCGCCACCGCTGTTGGGGGTGGCATTTCGGGGGCGGGACCTTCTGCCGCCTAGGGCGCCGGAAGAGCTGGCGCCGCTACTGCATGGGTGATGTCGTGGTGGGCGTCTGCTATAGACCACCAGACCAGAAAGATGAGGTAGACGAGGCTTTCTTCTGACAACTAACAGAAGTTTCTAGATCACAGGCCTGGTTCTCATGGGGGACTTCAATCACCCTGACATCTACTGGGAGAGCAATACAGCGGTGCATAGACAATCCAGGAAGTTTTTGGAGAGTGTTGGGGACAACTTCTTGGTACAAGTTCTGGAGGAACCGACTAGGGACCATGCTCCTCTTGACCTGCTGCTGACAAAAAGAAGAAAGGAAAGCAGCAGAATACGGACCTTGGACTTCAGAAAAGCAGACTTTGACTCCCTCAGGGAACTGATGGGCAGGATCCCCTGGGAGGCTAATATAAGGGGGAAAGGAGTCCAGAAGACTCCATCCCAATGTGCAGAAAGAATAGTAAATATGGCAGGCAACCAGCTTGGCTTAACAGAGAAATCTTCTATGAGCTTAAATACAAAAAAGAAGCTTACAAGAAGTGGAAAATTGCTTGAGCATGTAGGGGTGTAATCAGGAAGGCCAAAGCACAATTGGAGTTGCAGCTAGCAAGGGATGTGAAGGGTAACAAGGGTTTCTACAGGTAGAAACAAGAAGGAGGTCAGGGAAAGTGTGGGATCCTTACTGAATGGAGGAGGCAACCTAGTGACAGATGATGTGGAAAAAGCTGAAGTACTCATGCTTTTTTGCCTTGGTCTTCACAGACAAGGTCAACTCCCAGACTGCTACGCTGGGCAGCACAGTATGGGGAGGAGGTGAGCAGCCCTCATTGGTGAAAGAACAGATTAAGGACTATTTAGAAAAGCTGGACATGCACAAGTCCATGGGGCCAGATGCAATGCAGCTGAGGGTGCTGCGGGAGTTGGCTGATGTGACTGCAGAGCCATTGGCCATTATCTTTGAAAACTCGTGGTGATTGAAGGAGGTCCCAGATGATTGGGAAAAGGCAAATATAGTGCCCATATTTAAAAATGGGAAGAAGGAGAATCCGGGGAACTACAGACCTCACCTCTGTCCCCGGAAAAATCACAGAGCAGGTCCTCAAGGAATCCATTTTGAAGCACTTGGAGGAGAGGAAGGTGATCAGGAACAGTCAACATGGATTCACACAGGGCAAGTCATGCCTGACCAACCTGATTGCCTTCTATGATGAGATACCTGGCTATGGGGAAAGCGGTGGACGTGATATACCTTGACTTTAGCAAAGCTTTTGATACGGTCTCCAACAGTATTCTTGCCAGCAAGTTAAAGAAGTATGGATTGGATGACTGGACTATAAGGTGGCTAGAAAGCTGGCTAGATCGTTGGACTAAATGCGTGGTGATGAATGCGTGGAAGTCTAGTTGTCAGCCGGTATAAAGTGGAGTGCCACAGGGGTTGGTCCTGGGGCAAGTTTTGTTCAACATCTTCATTAATGATCCAGATGATGGGATGAATTGCACCCTCAGCAAGTTTGCGGATGACACTAAGCTGTGGGGAGAGGTAGATATGCTGGAGGATAGGGATAGGGTCCAGAGTGACCTAGACAAATTGGAGGATTGGGCCAAAAGAAATCTGATGAGGTTCGACAAGTGCACAGTCCTACACTTAGGACAGAAGAATCCTATGCACTGCTACAGGCTGGGGACTGACTGGATAAGCGACAGTTCTGCAGAAAAGGACCTGGGGATTACAGTGGACAAGAAGCTGGATATGAGTCAACAGTGTGCCCTTGTTGCCAAGAAGGCTAACGGCATATTGGGCTGCATTAGTAGGAGCATTGCCAGCAGATTGAGGGAAGTGATTATTCCCCTCTATTTGACACTGGTGAGGCCACATCTGGAGTACTGCATCCAGTTTTGGGCCCCCCCACTACAGAAAGGATGTGGACAAATTGGAGAGAGTCCAGCGGAGGGTCCAGCGGAGGGAAAATGATTAGGGGACTGCAGCACATGGCTTATGAGGAGCAGCTAAGGGAACTGGGCTTATTTAGTCTGCAGAAGAGAAAAGTGAGGTAGGATTTGATAGCAGCCTTCAACTACCTGAAGGGGGGTTCCAAAGAGGCTGGAGCTAGACTGGTCTCGGTGGTGGCAGATGACATAACAAGAAGCAATGATCTCAAGTTGCAGTGGGGGAGGTCTAGGTTGGATATTAGGAAACACTATTTCACTAGGAGGGTGATGAAGCACTGGAATGGGTTACCTAGGAGGGTGGTGGAATCTCAATCCACAGAGGTTTTTAAGGCCCCGGCTTGACAAAGCCCTGGCTGGGATTAGTTGGGGTTGGTCCTGCTTTGAGCAGGGGGTTGGACTAGATGACCTCCTGAGGTCCAATCCTAATCTTCTATCATTCTATGACACCACCAGCCTGTTGGCCACCCAAGCACTGCCCTCTGGGCTATGCTAGCCCTTACTTTGCCTTGCAAGTTAACAATAGGTGCACTCCAGTCCCCAAGTCCCTATGAAGCATTCCCCCGTAGGGTCCAGACCCTTATCCACTGAACACTCAGATACACCAGGTCTTCTGTCCACAGAGAGACAGTGTATTCACCAGCTTGTCTGATTCAACACTAGGATCAGCACTTCACTTAATATCACAGCACTTAGCTATATTTATAGTGAAAACAAGGATAAGTTTATTTTCAGACGCAAATGGCTACATATAAAAACAAAGTCATAACTTGCTTTATAGAGACTAAACCAACAGGTTAATCTCACTCCCAAAGTCCTCTGCAGTGTTTCAACAATGGCTAGTTGTGATCCCATTTTCATAAATAAAGGTACGTTTACTTTCTAGGTGCAGGATAAAGGGATGTCATCTTTGCCGTCTACATGTACTCCCCAAAGTTCATTGTCTTTGCATACAGCCAGGATAACCACCTGTGGTTTATTTTTCCTGGGTGCTTCTTCCCTGTTAACTTCACATTTCTTTGCTAACTTCTGACTTTGTATGTAAATGGGCGTCCATTGTGTTAGCTTACAATGCTTAATTTATATCCGATAGAGATACATTTCTTACCTCCTGTTGGGAGGAAAACCTGCTTTTCAGCCTTACCTTGATATTTAAATAATATTTTTCAGTATATATATATAAAGAGAGAGAGAGTTCTGTCAATTAATCGCAGTTAACTCAAAAAAATTAATCGCGATTAATCGCACTTATAACAATAGAATACCAATTGAAATTTATTAAATATTTTTGGATATTTTTCTACATTTTCAATATTGATTTAAATTACAACACAGAATACAAAGTGCACAGTGCTCACTTTATATTATTTTTTATTTCAAATATATGTACTGTAAAAATGATAAACAAAAGAAATAGTATTTTTCAATTCACCTCATATAAGTACTGAAGTGCAATCTCATTGTTGTGAAAGTGTAACTTACAAATGCAGATTTTTTTGGTTACACAACTGCACTCAAAAACAAAACGGTGTAAAACTTTAGAGCCTACAACTCTACTCAGTCCTACTTCTTGGTCAGCCAATCACTCAGACAAACAAGGTTGGTTACAATTTGCAGGAGATAATGCTGCCTGCTTCTTATTCACAATGTCACCTGAAAGCGAGAGCAGGCATTCGCATGGCACTTTTGCTTGCCAGATATGCTAAACATTTGTATGCCCCTTCATGCTTCGGCCACCATTCCAGAGGACATGCTTCCATGCTGATGATGCTCATTAAAAAAATAACGCATCAATTACATTTGTGACTGTACTCCTTGGGGCGAGATTGTATATCTCCTGCTCTGTTTTACCCGCATTCTGCATATATTTCATGTTAGAGCAGTCTCGGATGATGACCCAGCACATGTTCGTTTAAAGAACACTTTCACAGCAGATTTCACAAAACGAAAAGAGATTTCTAAAAATAGCTACAGCCCTCGACCCAAGGTTTAAGAATCTGAAGTGCCTTCCAAAATCTGAGAGAGACAAGGTGTGGAGCACGCTTTTAGAAGTTTTAAAAGAGCAACACTCCGATGAGGAAACTACAGAACCAAAACCACCAAAAAAGAAAATCAACCTTCTGCTGGTGGCATCTGACTCAGATGATGAAAATGAACATGCATCAGTCCGCACTGCTTTGGATCATTATCAAGCAGAATCCATCATCAGCATGGACGCATGTCCTCTGGAATGGTGGTTGAAGCATGAAGGGACATATGAATCTTTAGTGCATCTGGCATGTAAATATCTTGCAATGCCAGCTACAACAGTGCCATGTGAACGCCTGTTCTCACTTTCAGGTGACATTGTGAACAAGAAGCAGGCAGCATTATCTCCTGCAAATTGTAATCAACCTTGTTTGTCTGAGTGATTGGCTGACCAAGAAGTAGGACTGAGTGGACTTGTAGGCTCTAAAATTTTACTTATTTTTGAATGCAGTTTTTTTTGTACATAATTCTACATTTGTAAGTTCAATTTTCAGGATAAAGAGATTGCACTACAGGTGAGGTGAGGTGAATTGAAAAATACAATTTTTTTCTTACAGTGCAAATATTTGAAATAAAAAATAAATATTAAGTAAGCACTGTACACTTTGTATTCTGTGTTGTAATTGAAATTAATATATTTGAAAATGTAGTAAACAAAAAAATATTTAAAATAAATGGTATTCTATTGTTGTTTAACAATTAATTTTTAATTAATGACTTTTTAAAAAAAAATTGCTCGACAGCCCTAATATTATATATATATATATATATATATATATATATATATATATAAAGAACTCCTTACGTAGTATTTGTACATATATTTCATAATAATATTAATGATGAGTGTGATCCCGGCTTTCATTTAATACCTCACATGACATTCTTTGGTGAACCAGAATGGCCATACCCGAATCAGGACATTCCTGTAACTCCCCTGTCAGTTGGCATTAATAGGTTCTTGGGTCCCACACAAACCCATTTGATGATGCTTTCCCCATGAGACCTGTAAGTTAGTCAGTTTTTAGTGCATTTACTTATACTATGTTAATTTTGTATCATTCTAGTTTCTTAATCAAAATATTATGCTGTACCATGTCAAATGCTTTACAGAAGTATAAGGATATTACATCAGCACTATTACTTTTATTAACTAAACTTGTAATCTCATAAAAAAAGATATTAAGTTAGTTTGACAGGATCTATTTTCTATAAACCCATGTTAATTGGTATTACTTATATTACCCTCCTTTAATTCTTTATTAATCAAATCTTGCATCAGCCATTTCATAGTTTTGCCCAGGATTAAGATCACAAACAGTGGAAAACAAAGATTAATTCCTCAGGAACATTAACATTCAATAGAGGGGAGGGTTAAGAGCATTTGGCTGTTACCTTGGTGACTGTTGTTGTTTCTAGGCTGTATGTATAAGAAGATTGAATGGACAACGTGTTGATTCATACAGTTTAAGGGACAGAAGGGACCATTAGATTATCTAGTCTGACCTGCATATCAGAGGCCATTACATTTTATTCTCTTACCCCTGTATTGAACCCAATACCTTTGTCTGACAAAACCAAATCTTCCAGCAAAGGATCCAGTCTTGATTTGAAGATATCAAGAGATGGAGAAGCCACCTCTGCCCTTGGTACTTTGTTCCAATGGTTAAATTTTTTTGGTTTTATTTCTAGTTTGAATTTGTCTGGTTTCAGCTTCCCATCCATTGGTTTTTGTTATGCCTTTCTTTAGATTACAGGGCCTTTTAATACCCAGTATTTTATCTCCATGAAGATACTTATACACTGTGATCAAGTCACTATTCAATCTTATTTTTGATTGATCTCCTTTTCGGTCTAAATTACTCCTCACAATGTCTCTCATAATTTTCTTCATCTTTGAGAAGTTAGCCCTTTTGAAGCACCAAGAATATATATTATTGGTTAGGACTGTCCTCTGTTTGCTCGTATTGAATTAATCATGTCATGATCACTGCACCCTAGGCAACCACCAACTTTCAGTCCAGTGATTAATTCAAATTTAGTTGTCATAATGAGGTCTAAAATAAGGTGGATCTTGTGTTGTGTGCATTAGAAAATTTTGCATTAGAAAATTATCATCTATAATTTTTAGAAACTCTAATGGATGTTTTACTACTTGTTGCATGAGAACTCCAGCATATGTGTCACAAATTGAAATCCCCTATAACACACTTTTCCCCCTCCCCCCACACATTACAGACAGGTGCTTGGAGAGAAACTCATCTTGTTCTCTGGTTTGAGTTGGTGGTCTGTAACTGACCTCCACCAGTATCCTTTTCTTGGGGTTTGTTTCTTAGCACATTGATCCACATGTATTCAAGATCCTGTGGTTCTGAATTATCAACAACTCGAAAACTAAAACTTTAATATAGAGTTCAACCTCCACCCCACTACCTTTTTCCCCCTCTCTGTCCTTCCTAAATAGTTTGCAACCAACATTTTTAACATTCTAATCATGCAAATCATCTCCCAGGTTTCAGTACTGCCAATTATATATCACATTTCCTTTTATCCATGAAAATTTCCAAGTCCTCTTGCTTGTTACACAGAATCATAGCATTGGTATACAAGCAATTGAAAAAATGTCTTCTTTTCACATTCTTTTCTCCTTTGGTTCAATTTGTTCATGATACACGGAGTTTGCATTTGAATTGTATTTGCCTTCTTAGTACCTTTCTCTTGCATTGCTAGTTTAACATTTTCCTGGCTACTCCAGCAAGTCTCCCCTACCAATGAGATGCAGGTTGTGCCATTAGTACAGCCTCCTTTCCCACTGGAGCATTGACCAATGCTCTACCCAACCAAAATCTTCAAGTTCACACCTGTTTTTCAGCCAGTGGTTCACCTCCAATAGTTTCTGTCTTCTCTCACTCACGGGACTGGAAAGAGCTCCACTTCATCTTTTCTCTTCTTCAGTTCCCTTCCAAGATCTCTGATGTCTTCTATAATCTGTGTAGTTCCATGTGATGCCATATCACTGATTATAATTTATTATAAATGTTATAATTGTGACAGGCAGGGCAATTTCCTGCATTATCCTGGACAAACCTTACTGAATTAAGTTGAAGCATCTTAGGTGCTCATTGTATTAAAAATGCAAAGGTTTATGCACTCTTGTGGGATTGTAGGTAACTTGTCTAGGAGAAATGACTAATGTAAATGTTGGGAAGTGTTATGAGATTCAAAAGACTCTTTTAAACAATGGGTAGAATACAAGAATTAATTGTTAGGAGGTTTCCTAAGAAATACCTGTGAGGAGGGGAATACAAATGCCCTGATCTTTTGAAGCTTCCTTCTGGGGAGGGCACCTTTATCTATGAATTACCTAGTCCCAGAATCAAAAGGCCCAAATAACTCACAGATTCACGGGTGTAGTGGTTCTGAACCAGAACAGTTATGAATGGTAGTCACTAAAAAATCCCTTGGTGGGATTTGAAGGGCTGTTCACTGACCAGAGCCCTTGCTGGACTTAGGGGGTGGCCTCTGGTAAGCTTGTTAGCATGTGTGTAAGTTATTTTATTGTTTTAATATGTTTTATCTGTAATACTTTTACCCTATGAATAAATGTGCTTGCTTAGAAGGAGCAGTGTGGTAAGTTGACTGTGTCAATTACACTGTTTACCATACCAGAGGAGAAAAGTAAAGCAGACCTGCTTAGAAAGTCTGGCCTTGCTGGGAAAATCATGATGGAGGTAGAGAGCTGTGCAGCCTGGAAATACCCCAATCAGGAGGGAGAGAGGGACATGTGTCTCTGCCCATGAGAGGTTATGGCTGGGGAGTCAAAAGCCTAATCATGGGTGCCCTTGGTGGACCATAGAAGAGGAATGCAGGTGCAGTTGCCCTGAACTGTGGCTATAATCATCAATGGAGACTTGCCAGAGAACCTCATAATACATCCAATCTTGCAGTTACACCTTGTATCCAGGGAGACAACACTCAGTCTTGATGTCCTTGTGACCCTGGCTGAATTCTCTGTCCATTGCCTTCTTAATACAAAGTCACCAATGCTTGGTTTCGCAGGATGGTTGAAGAACCTCTCTTGGTAGCTGCTTACTTTATACCACAAGGACACCCTTTAAGTGTGTCCCCTGTTTTGTTCCTCCAGAAACAGGTTTCTCAGTAGTTTACTCACTGAGTATCTGCTAGTAATTTGATCCTTCTAGCCCGGTTGAATGGCTTCTTGGTCTGTTTCCTTTCTTAGTCACAAATCACCATTCCACTTCCTCAGTTTTTATACTCTCTTCAGTTTCTTACTGCGATCCTTTCCCTTGTGGTGTCCATGGCAATGATTTCTGAATCTGATTGTCCAAAAGATCTCCATTTTCTCAGCTGCTACGCACTGTTGAAACTCGCACTTCCAGACAACATATCCTCTCTTCCAGCATGGCTACCAACTTGCACGTCATACTCTAGATCTCTCTTCTATACATAAAAGGGCAGGTCACAGCAGGTGGGTGCAGAACTATAACTAAACAGAAGGACCCACAGTGCCTCCGAAACTCCCATTTGCCACTCCTGATCAAAGGTTCCCTTGACAATTGATTTATATACAAAGTCTTGCTGCTCAGAGTCACTGTTCAGGACAACTGGACCTGTATTCCCCCCTCTATGGTCCAGCAAAGGCACCCGCTCTTAAGATTCTGGCTGTCAGCCATTATCTCTCTTGGATTTAGACAAGCATCTCTCCCCCTCCTGACCGGGGATCTTCCAGGCTGCACAGTTCACTGTCTACACTGTGAATTCCCTAGCCAGGCAGATTGCCTCTGTTGGCCTGCTTTGCTTTTCTTCTCTGCGGCTATAAAAAGGGTAATTGGCCAGTTATAAGGTACCACACAGCTTTTCCTAAGCAAGCATATTTATTCTTAAGGTGAAAGCATTACAGAAGAAACAAAATAAAAACAATAAGCGAACATACATGCATACTAATGAGTTTACCAGAAATCATCCCAGCAAGGGCATGTGAAGAGCCCTTCAAACCCCACAAGGGTTTTTTTGTGTGGTTACAAGTTCATAACTACCTTGGCTCAGAACAAGCATCTCCATGAATCTGCGAGACATTCCTAGGCCTCTGATCTTGTCCTTATGTAACAGGTGATCAGCAGACAAAGGCAAAGCTTCAAAAGGCTGAGTTCTTGCATAATTGGAGGGGGTACATATTTGCATACATCTCCTGCTACAGACTTCCTGGTAAAGGAAGGACATAGTTTCAGATAGTCCTCTGAAGTGCATAACACTTCCCAGCAGGGCTTTGGAGCGGAGCCCATTGCTGGAGCACGGAGCAGCTCTGGAGCAGTGGAGCTGCAGGTTTTTGCCGGGAGCTGGAGCGGAGCCGGAGCACAGCTCCAAAGACCTGATTCCCAGGGTTTATATTAGTCATGTTTGCCCCCTATACACAATCCACAATAACACAAATATTTTCATTTTTAATACAATGAACTCCTAAAATGCTTAAACATAATTCAATAAGGTTTATCCAGGATACTGCAGGAAATTGACATACCTGTTACACTCAGCTCTACCCTTCACTGATAGGGAGGGATTAACCACTTGGAAACTTCAAACATTGGGGCTGATCAAAGACCCAAGTGTCCCAGTCACATGGTCCTCACAGAGACAAACAAATGGACCAAACACACAACCTCACCCAGTTCCATTTTCTAAAAACAAGGTCGAAGAAAAATCAATTCTTTTTTTAAATTTAAAACTCAGACTAATAAAAAATGCTATTTTGTGTATTTTTTTGAATTCCAATTCAATTCCAATCATGAGTAATAAAATTAACTATCTTCTAGTAAACAAGAAATAGGTCATTCACCATTTTCTAGCATAACAAAATATAAAAATTAAGACTCTGAATACCTGTATGTTAAGCAATTTAATTGCTTAAATAACTATATATATAGTGTGTCCTCCTGGTTAACAAACAAAAGCACCAAATTTAGTGTAAAGGCTATAATTAGTTCCAAATCAATGTTTTAATGGTTACCAATCAATGAGAATGAATCTTTAATAAAATAACTAAACAACAAACAAGATTAAAATGGACGATTGAAACTAAGGTTTCCTGCTTGCCAATTTAAATCATGATTTGAATTGGTGAATCATTCAGTGCCGCCTGATTCAGCCAAAATGAGAATGTTCTGCAACATACAGTGAACTTGAGAGACCAGTCTTCCTTCCTCTGGAAGAGTACTACCATCCCATCCCATGACAGATGAGAGAGAGTATTTTCCATTATCCTGTAGCCGGTTGTTAGTCCTGCTGAATGTCAAATGTCACTTTAACAACAAGGAGTCCGGTGGCACCTTAAAGACTAACAGATTTATTTGGGGATAAGCTTTCGTGGGTAAAAAGTTTGCAAGGAGATAGGGAGTGAATTCTCAGTTAAGGTGTACTGGACATACAGGTTAATTCCAGGTATGTGATGAGAGCAGACATTGCCCCTGTGCGTAGTGTTACAGGAACTCCCATTGCCAACAGTGGATAAGAATGTGCTGAGAGTGTGGGGAGGGGGTGACAAATGGGAGGGTAACGCAGGTTCCTGTAGGGTCCTTGAGCAAGGGTCAGAGCAGCATAAGCCCCGTCCTTGCTTAGAATGGAAGCTCAGCAGAGCAAGGACCATGTCTACTTTTTTGTTATTTTTAAAACCAAGCCTAGCACATTGGAGGGAGCCTCTTGATTGCTACCACAAATCAAAATACTAAGTGCAGTCCCTGGAGGGCAGCGTGACCCCAGCAATGGAGCCCTCTTCCCCACCATGTTCCCCACACATGGTGACAGTCAGACCGAGGGATGGAGCATCATTAACTCCCCTCTGAGACTCCAGCAGAAGCTGCAGCAACAGACCCTTCCCTGCAGCAGTGCCCAGGCAGTGCCCAATCTGGGCTGCCTACAGGAAGCTTCCTCTCAGCAGTGTCCTCCAACTCCCACACCAGCTAAATAAAACCCCACACAGCTGTAGAAAAGGGCATTATTGTCCCATTTAATGAGTCCTCATTTCCATTACAAACACATACACACGTGTCATCACACCACAGATGCACAGCAAAGCAAAGTGCATGGAGGGGGCAGGAGCCAATGGCCCTTTCCCTGTCCCCAAGGAGAGAAGAGGCTCTTGGTACCTTGTGCGCTGTGGCGCAGGGACCACGGGAGTGTTCAATGAGCACAGAGGGCAGCGAGAGTCCAGCACTCGGTCCAGTTGGCACCAATGTTTGCAGAGGGACACAGCTCCAATTCTACTTCTGAGCAGCACAAGGGGTGCAGAGGGAGACAGGTCAAGTATACCAGGACAGGGGACGGAGGCAGTGGTCCCCAGGAGACAAGTCCCAGGGGATGCTGCTATAATAAAGTTGGCTCCTCCCTGTCTGAACCCCAGTAAGATCCAAGTGGGGGAGGGGAAGACAGAGGTGGGGAGAGGGAAGGGGACCCTGTGTGAGGGCCCTCAGCTCTAGCTAGCTGTTCTCATTTACGACATGTCCTTTCTGGGTAAATTCTCCACCCCTGCCCCAAATGAGGAGGGATTTGATAGAGTTCTGATGGTGGCTCCCTGTCCGTCTCTCCCAGCCACAGTTCAGACACCCCTGCTCTCTGCCTTGCCAGGAGTGGGCAGGGCCTCTCAAATTATCTGATAGAGGCATCCGTTGGGAGGTCGTGATTGGACTCCTCGGTATCCTCATTCAGGGCCGGTTCACTGTTAGAGAGTGGTGTGAAAGCAGGAGACTTTCTGAAAGAGAACAAAGGGCAGGGGTCACGTGGGCACCAGACTGGGGGAGGGGGGACGGGAGAGAAGCAGAGCTATTATAACTAGGGCTGTCGATTAATCACAGTTAACTCACGCGATTAACTCAAAAAAATTAATCTTGATTCATTGCAGTTTTAATCGCACTGTTAAACAATAGAATAACAATTAAAATATATTAAATATTTTGGATTTTTTTTCTATATTTTCATATATATTGTATTCTTGTTGTAATTGAAATCAAAGTGTATATTTTTTTATTACAAATATTTGCACTGTAAAAATGATAAAAGAAATTCAATTCACCTCATACAAATACTATAGTGCAATCTCTTTGTCGTGAAAAATGCAACTTACAAATGTAGATTTTATTTTGTTAAATAACTGCACTCAAAACCAAAACAATGTAAATCTTCAGAGCCTACAAGTCCACTCAGTCCTACTTCTTGTTCAGCCAATTGCTAAGACAAACAAGTTTGTTTACATTTACGGGAGATAATGCTGCCCTCTTCTTATTTACAGTGTCACCAGAAAGTGAGAACAGGCATTTGCATGGGACTTTTGTAGCTGGCATTGCAAGGTATTTACGTGCCAGATATGCTAAACATTCATATGCCCCTTCATGCTTCGGCCATCATTCCAGAGACATGCTTCCATGCTGATGATGCTCGTTAAAAAAATAATGCGTTTATTAAATTTGTGACTGAACTCCTTGAGGGAGAATTGTATGTCCCCTGCTCTGTTTTACCCGCATTCTGCCATATATTTCATGTTATAGCAGTCTCGGTTGATGACCCAGCACATGTTGTTCATTTTAAGAACACTTTCACTGCAGAATTCACAAAACGCAAAGAAGGTACCAATGTGAGATTTCTAAAGATAGCTACAGCACTCGACCCAAGGTTTAAGAATCTGAAGTGCCTTCCAAAATCTGAGAGGGATGAGGTGTGGAGCATGCTTTCAGCAGTCTTAAAAGAGCAACACTCTGATGAGGAAAGTACAGAACCTGAACCACCAAAAAAGAAAATCAACCTTCTGCTGGTGGCATCTGTCAGATAATGAAAATGAACATGAGTCGGTCCACACTGCTTTGGATTGTTATCTAGCAGAACCCATCATCAGCATGGATGCATGTCCCTTGGAATGGTGGTTGAAGCATGAAGGAACATATGAATCTTTAGTGCATCTGGCACGTAAATATCTTGCGACACCGGCTACAACAGTATCATGAGAACGCCTGTTCTCACTTTCAGGTGACATTGTAAACAAGAAGCGGGCAGCATTATCTTGTTCAGCACTGGCTGAACAAGAAGTGGGATTGAGTGGACTTGTAGGCTCTAAAGTTTTACATTTTTTTTTTTTACATAACTGCACTCAAAAATAAAACAATCTACATTTGTAAGTTTAACTTTCATGGTAAAGAGATTGCACTACAGTACTTGTATTAGGTGAATTTAAAAATACTATTTATTTTGTTTTTTTACAGTGCAAATACTTGTAATCAAAAATAAAGTGAGCACTGTACACTTTGTATTGTGTGTTGTAGTTGAAATCAATATATTTGAAAATGTAGAAAACATCCAAAAATATTTAAATAAATGGTATTCTATTATTGTTTAACAGCACGATTAATTGCGATTAATTTTTGTAATCGCTTGACAGCCCTAATTATAACTGATACCTAGGGGGTGCTGTAGAACCAGATGGATTCCTCAGGTACTGGAAGGGGTGCAGTTAACACTGGGAAGTAAACACGTGACATTATATGGGTCCTGTAGAGTACTACTGAGAGGGCAAGGGGGTTATATGGAGCCTAAATAAACGCTGGTGCCAATGATGGGGAGCTTTGCTCAGAACAATATCCTGGCAGTATCCTGCGGAGGGGGATATGGAGGAGGGAAGTGACACTGTGAGCTCATTCCAGCAGGGCCCAGCCCAGAGCTGCACTGACTTCATAGTTCCACAGGCCAGCAGAATGTCCCAGCAGATCAGTGATGCTCTGTTCCAGGTTCTTTTTAGACAGTGACATCATCTGTCAAAGCTGACAGCTGAGCACGATTCATCTTCCATAGGCACCTGGCACCAAATTCAACTCCTGTGAGGAGTTTGCAAGGTGGTTACAGCTGATCATTCAGAGTCCAATCCAGTTGTGACAGCCAGCCCGGCCCCTCACCCATCAATGCACTAGCTCCCATTCCCCTGCGAGAACTGGGAACAGAACCCAGGAGCCTCAATTCCCAGTCCCCCTAGTAGTGCTCACTCTTCTCCCAGCGCTGGGAGTAGAACCTTGTCTGTGTGGGAGATGGAACAAACCTAAGTGCCTTCCTCTCCAAGTACAAGGTGCATTTCTTTGCCTTTGCCTTCTCGAACAGAAGATATAGAGTAACATGTAAATTCAAAACAAACAATGCCCCCCAAACCAAAGCACTGCACTGTGCACACTTCGCTCCCAGGGGAGAGGATGAGTGAACAAACAACACGTGACAAACACGTCGTCATGATGCTTAATCTGGAAGGCATTCAGATACTACAGCGAGGAGTGCAGTACACAAACCTCTAAAGCACAGAACTGAATGGAACCCAAGAGTCCTAACTCCACCCCCTGACTCTGAGCCACTAGATCCAACGCCCCTCCCAGAGCTGGGATTGGAACCCAGGAATCCTGGCCCTCCCTATCCTGGAGCTCACCTGTCTCCAGACTGGGTGATGAGCCGGCGGCAGGTCTCCATCTGCACATCCAGCCCACGCTTCATGCTGCACATTTCCATGTATTCATGCAGGTGCCGATTCATGTCATTCTTTGCTGTTGCAAGCTCCAGCTGCACAAGGGGGAGCAATGAGGAGCTGAACCTGCCGGCGTGGCACTATCTGTGCCACATGGGGACACTGCATACTGTCCCAGCCAGCCCGCCAGAGGACACTGCCTACCTTCTCCTCCCACCAGGGGACACTGCCCAGCTACACCAGCCAGTCAGAGGGAGACATCCACAATTACCAATTTTCTTGTCCCTCCTGGGGTCTATCCCTACATCTCCCACCTCCTTGTCCGCCCTCATCTTCCCCACTATGTCCTTCTCCCACCTCTATTTGGTCGATGGTTTCCTGATATTCCTTCTCGCGGCTCTTGAAGAGCGACTCCGTGTCCTTAATCACCTTCTCCAGACAGTCATCCTGCTGCTGGGGGAGAAGAGGGTGCCATGACGTTTGGAGACAGGGCAGTTGCCAGACATCAGAAAGCACAGAGTGAGAGATCAGAGAAATACCCGGCAGTACCAAAGAGAGCGAGGAAAGGGTAGGGAACAGAGACGGACAGTGACACAGGATTAGGGGTGGGTGTGTTCCCAGTTCACACAAATCCCATTTAACAGGCCACAAATACAGCCTGACCCCATGTTTGCATTCACCCCATATTTGCTGGTACACACTTGATCAGCCAGGGCTCTCCCATCTAGCAGCAGGGATGGGACAGACAGCCTGGGACCATTGGCAGTGTGAAGTTTTGTCCCACAAAAGCATGGCGTTGCCCTGAGACATTGGGGATTGTGGCAGAGAGACAGCCCCCCATTCCCAACAGCTCCCCCCCACCCCCCCCGAGACCCCACAACTGTTAACCCACCAGGGTTCCTCAGAGCAGCTGGAGTGCTGGCTATGCAGGGGCCTTGGCCAATTGGACTTTCAGGCCTCATCTTAGGCGATGCAAAGTGAGTTTCCTTCTCACTCAAGGGCTGATAGTCTCATAGGCGGGTTTAAGGGACAGAATGAGGGGTCACTGGAGCCTAGAGCAGCTAGAGATGGCACCTTACCAGCTGGGTAGGATTTTTCTACGCTTGCTGGCTTTGGCAAGGACCTCAGACAAGAGGTCTTAGGTCAGTTTGAAAAGGAGATCTGGGCACATTTTACAGGGGCAGGGCGGTGTAGCTTACTGGTGGGAGGAAGGCCATGTAGGGCCTAGACAGGGGTGTTTGAATATTCTGCATTTGAATGAGAGCTTCGGGGTAACAAACACTCAAGACTGCACGGCAGCGAGGATTTTAACATTGAGAGGGAAGAAAATGAAGTAAGAAAGAATACAGCCGTGGATAGGAGAATGGACATAAGGAGGAAGGGTAGTGTAGATACCATTCTAATAGGTAATACTGGGGGTCTGGGCCTAATTGGGTTAAGAACGTGAGCAAAGCCAAACAGCAAAAATTAAGATGTTTGTACACCAATGCGAGGAGCCTAGGTAACAAAATGGAGGAACTAGAGTTACTGGTGCAGGAAGTGAAACTGGATATTATAGGGATAACAGAAACATGGTGGAATAGTAGTCATGACTGGAGTACAGGTATTGAAGGGTATGTGCTGTTTAGGAAAGACAGAAATAAAGGGAAAGTTGGTGGAGTAGCATTGTATATCAATGATGAGGTAGACTGTAAAGAAATAACAAGGGATGGAATGGATAAGACAGAGTCTGTCTGGGCAGAAATCACATTGGGGAAGAAAGCTACTAGAGCCTCCCCTGAGATAGTGCTTGGGGTGTGCGACAGACCGCCGGGATCTGATTTGGATATGGATAGAGACCTCTTTAATGTTTTTAATGAAGTAAATACTAATGGGAATTGTGTGATCATGGGAGACTTTAACTTCCCAGATATAGACTGGAGGACAAGTGCTAGTAGTAATAATAGGGCCCAGATTTTCCTAGATGCGATAGCTGATGGAGTCCTTCACCAAGTAGTTGCTGAACCAACAAGAGGGGATGCCATTTTAGATTTGGTTTTGGTGAGTAGTGAGGACCTCATAGAAGAAATGGTTGTAGGGGACAACCTTGGTTCGAGCGATCATGAGCTAATTCAGTTTAAACTAAATGGAAGGATAAACAAAAATCGATCTGGGACTAGGGTTTTTGATTTCAAAAGGGCTAACTTTAAAAAATTAAGGAAATTAGTTAGGGAAGTGGATTGGACTGAAGAACTTGGGGATCTAAAGGCAGAGGAGGCCTGGAATTACTTCAAGTCAAAGTTGCAGAAACTATCAGAAGCCTGCATCCCAAGAAAGGGGAAAAAATTCATAGGCAGGAGTTGTAGACCAAGCTGGATGAGCAAGCATCTCAGAGAGGTGATTAAGAAAAAGCAGAAAGCCTACAAGGAGTGGAAGATGGGAGGGATTAGCAAGGAAAGCTACCTTATTGAGGTCAGAACATGTAGGGATAAAGTGAGAAAGGCCAAAAGCCATGTAGAGTTGGACCTTGCAAAGGGAATTAAAACCAATAGTAAAAGGTTCTATAGCCATATAAATAAGAAGAAAACAAAGAAAGAAGAAGTGGGACCGCTAAACACTGAGGATGGAGTGGAGGTTAAGGATAATCTAGGCATGGCCCAATATCTAAACAAATACTTTGCCTCAGTCTTTAATGAGGCTAATGAGGAGCTTAGGGATAATGGTAGGATGACAAATGGGAATGAGGATATGGAGGTAGATATTACCACATCCGAGGTAGAAGCCAAACTCGAACAGCTTAATGGGACTAAATCGGGGGGCCCAGATAATCTTCATCCAAGAATATTAAAGGAACTNAATAAGGAACTGGTTAAAGGGGAGGCTACAACGGGTCGTACTGAAAGGTGAATTGTCAGGCTGGAGGGAGGTTACTAGTGGAGTTCCTCAGGTATCGGTTTTGGGACCAATCTTATTTAATCTTTTTATTACTGACCTTGGCACAAAAAGTGGGAATGTGCTAATAAAGTTTGCGGATGACACAAAGCTGGGAGGTATTGCTAATACAGAGAAGGACCGGGACATCATACAGGAAGATCTGGATGACCTTGTAAACTGAAGTAATAGCAACAGGATGAAATTTAATAGTGAAAAGTGCAAGGTCATGCATTTAGGGATTAATAACAAGAATAATTGTTATAAGCTGGGGACACATCAGTTGGAAGTAACAGAGGAGGAGAAGGACCTCGGAGTATTGGTTGATCACAGGATGACTATGAGCTGCCAATGTGATATGGCCGTGAAAAAAGCTAATGCAGTCTTGGGATGCATCAGGCGAGGTGTTTCTAGTAAAGATAAGGAGGTGTTAGTACCGTTATACAAGGCACTGGTGAGACCTTATATGGAATATTGTGTGCAGTTCTGGTCTCCCATGTTTAAGAAGGATGAATTCAAACTGGAACAGGTACAGAGAAGGGCTACTAGGATGATCCGAGGAATGGAAAACCTGTTTTATGAAAGGAGACTCAAAGAGCTTGGCTTGTTTAGCCTAACCAAAAGAAGGCTGAGGGGAGATATGATTGCTCTCTATAAATATATCAGAAGAATAAATACCAGGGAGGGAGAGGAATTATTTAAGTTCAGTACCAATGTGGACACAAGAACAAATGGATATAAACTGGCCATCAGGAAGTTTAGACTTGAAATTAGATGAAGGTTTCTAACCATCAGAGGAGTGAAGTTCTGGAACAGCCTTCCAAGGGGAGTAGTGGGGGCAAAAGACATATCTGGCTTCAAGACTAAGCTTGATAAGTTTATGGAGGGGATGGTATGATGGGATAGCCTAATTTTGGCAATTAATTGGTCTTTGATTATTAGCGGTAAATATGCCCAATGGCCTGTGATGGGATGTTAGATGGGGTGGGATCTGAGTTACTACAGAGAATTCTTTCCTGAGTGTCTGGCTGGTGAGTCTTGCCCACGTGCTCAGGGTTTAACTCAGGGGTCTCAAACACGTGGCCCGCGGGCCGCATGCGGCCCGCAGAGCTCTTCCCTGCAGCCCGCCACGCTCCCTGCGCCCCGCCCCTCCCCCCAGTTACTTCCTGTCACTGCCAAACTCCCCCCCCCCTCCCCCCCGAGTTATTTTATGTGGCAGCTAAACTCCCTGCGTGCTGCTCCCCAATGTTTGGGGCCGGGTCTCTCCCCCGGCCCCACCTGCCGCCTCCCCCAAGGGTCCCCCAGCCTCACTTGCTGCCCCCTCACCGCCCCTGAGCCTGCAGCTCAGGCTGACTCTTCTCCGCTCTGCCGGCTTCTGGCATCACCTGCTGCTGCAGGGTCCTAGTGCCTCTCCATCACAAGGCCAGGGCAGGCTGCCCTTCCCCTGCCCTTCTGCCCTAGTCCTGAGCTTCTCCAATGCCCCGAGCCCCTCATCCCCAGCCCCATAGCCCTCACCCCTGCACCCCCTCCTATCCCCAAACTCCATCCCAGAGCCTGCACCCCCACCCCCTGCCCCAGCCCGGAGCCTGCACCCAAACTCCATCCCAGAGCCTGCACCCCAGACCCCCACCCCCCCCACCCAAAGCCTTAGGCAGGTGGGGGCGGAGTTGGAGGGGGGGCAGGTTCTGGGCACCACCAACATTTCTACAAACCTGCCACCCCTGGAAGAGGCCAAGCAGGGGTGGAGTGGTGGTGCAGCCCAGTGCAGTGGGGGGGGCTTTAACTGAAGTAAATCTAACTAAGTGCGTGTTTTGTCCTTTGAGTGAGGTGCATTACTGAGTGTATATATTTTATTAAAACTGCTTGGAAATTACTTGTTGTAGGAGCAGCACTGATCTGTATGCTCTGTATAACGCTTAGCACTTTCCAGGAGGGATGGGGGAGGAGCACGCTCAGGGGAGGAGGTGAAGAAGAAATGGGGAAGGGACGGGGCCTCATGGAAGGGGTGCAGTGGGGGCGGGGCTGGGGCCAGCGAGAGGGGGGGTGTCAGTGATGCGGCCCTCGGGCCAATGCACTAGTCCTCATGTGGCCCTCGTGGTCATTTGAGTTTGAGACCCCTGATTTAACTGATCGCCATATTTGGGGTCGGGAAGGAATTTTCCTCCAGGGCAGATTGGCAGAGGCCCTGGGGGGGTTTCACCTTCCTCTGCAGTGTGGGGCATGGGTCACTTGCTGGAAGTTTCTCTGCACCTTGAAGTCTTTAAACCATGATTTGAGGACTTCAATGGCTCAGACACAGGTTTGATACAGGAGTGGGTGGGTGAGATTCTGTGGCCTGCATTGTGCAGGAGGTCAATCTAGATGATCATAATGGTCCCTTCTGACCTTAAAGTCTATGATTCTATGAATCCATTAGAAATGCGCGAGTATTTGTGTAGGAATTAGCATAAAGAGGAATGAGGGATCCACACTGTACCAGAGAGAGAGAGAGAGAGACAGAGACAGAGGGCAGCTGGAGATGGGGTATGACTGGAGCATAAAGCTGGTGTTACCTCCCCCTGCACCTCTGCAGCTGCAATAGCGTATCCAGAGAAATCCTCCCAGAGCAGCAGCGTTTCCTCTGTCTCCTCCCATGTGAGACTGTCACAGTCATCCTCAAAATCATACTCCCTCCTGGGGACAAGGAAACCACATGTCAGCAAAGAGAGGGGAACTCTCCCAGTAGGAAGAGCTACAAAGTGTGAGGCTTCAATACTAACTGTGGGGGAATTCCCAATCCTGGCTTTTCCCCGCAGGAAGGTGCTGTAATGCAGTGGTTTTCAAACTGTGGGTCGTGACCCAGTACTGGGTCGCAGAATAGAAGGCACTGGGTCGCGGCAGCTCTGGTCAGCACCGCCGACCGGGCCACTAAAAGTCCCATCTGCAGTGCTGCCCAGCTAAGGCAGGCTAGTTCCTACCCGTTCTGACATCGAGCTGTGCCCCGGAAGCAGCCATCAGCAGGTCTGGCTCCTAGGACGGGGGACCACAGGGCTCTGCGCGCTGCCCCCGCCCCGAGCACCAGCTCCGCACTCCCATTGGCTGGTTCCCGGCCAATGGGAGATGGGGGGGGGAGGAAAGGCGGTGCCTGCAGGCGAGAGCTGCGTGGAACTGCTTGCGCACCTCCACCTAGGAGCCAGACCTGCTGCTGGCCACTTCTGGGGCACAGCGTGGTCTGCAGTGCCAGGACAGGCGGGAAGCCTGCCTCTGCACCCCGGCTGCACCACTGATCAGGAACCACTGGAGGTAAGCACGTGCCCCAACCCCACACCCCAATCCCCTACCCCAGCCCTGATCCCCCCCTCAAACCCAGAGCCCCCTCCTGCACCCCAAACCCTTCATCACCAGCCCCATCCCAGAGCCTGCACCTCCAGCCCAGAGCCCTGACCGCCTCCTGCACCCCAACCCTCTGTCCCAGCCCTGAGCTCCTCCCACACCCCAAACCGCTCATCCCAGTTCCGTTGGGTCATAGGCATCAACAATTTTCTTCAACTGGGTCGCCAGAAATAAAGTTTGAAAACCACTGCTGTAATAAACATGGAAGAGCCATTGGCTGTGGGGGAGCTTTCAGGTACACCAGTCCCAGCCTCTCCCAGCACGGGGAAGAGCTGTAGGGAACAGGGCAGGAGAGCTGGCTATGACAGAACTCACAATGACTCCAGTCCCAGCCTGTCTCAGCAGCAGGTTTGGGGCAGAAGTAAGGGCTGGGCTACACTCACAGCTGGTTCAGCATCCTCTGCATCTCCTCATTGATGCTCATGGCTGTGGTCTCTTCATCTTCCTCCTCTTCAGGCTTTTTGGAGGCATCGTTCTCAGACAGTGAAGTGTCCTCGTCACTGATCAGCTTCCGCTCCCGCTTCCGCCCCGCCATGGCTGGGACCTTAATGGGAGACAAGTGCAGAGACTACAGAAACAAGGCCGGGTGCAAGGTCGGGTTGTTGAGAGGAGATGGAGGGAAAAGGAATGGCACAGGGGTAGGAAGATAGGGAAAGTAAGAAAGAAAGAAGGAAGAAGAGAGAGCGAGAGAGAGGGGCTTATTATGATCAGGTTAAAGATGGTGCAATGGCTAAAATGTGATTTTAGAATATTTTAAAATTAAAAACTATGCAACTAAAGATGGAATCTGTGAACCTGATGAGAAGAATGTGGTTTAACTGAAGAACTCAACCCTCCCCGCCCCCAGATCCAGAGACAGAGGGAAAGAGAAAGGCAGAGAGAGGAAGAAGAGACAGTCTAAGTGAAATATGTCAATATTTACAGTCAAACCTTAGTTTACAGAAAGTGTCTAAATTGTACATATTCTTAACTGAATGAAACTAACCAGCTGCTTCTGTAGGGGGAAGGGAGAGAGAGTGAGACAGGGACAGAGTGACAGAGACAGGGACAGAGAGAAAAGCAGAGACAGAGAGAAGGCGGGGTGGAGAGAGAGAAGGGGTTAGAGACAGACACTTTGCACCATGTCTCCCTCTTCTGCAGCTGCTCTCAGGAGTCCCAGCGCCCAGTATCTCTGAATAATGAGTTGGGTGGGTACTCCTAATGCCTCGAGTAACGTCAGGAGCTCTCAGCCTCCTCCCCTTGCCTCTCTGCCTGCTGCTCCCCACCCCAACGCATGTAACCCAATATGGAGAGCAGGTGAACTCATGGAACAAGGCTTATGGTGACTGAGCCCCTCCTCTGCAAGAGGCATGTAAGTGCTTTGGTCTCTCCCCTTGGCTGGAAGCTCCTTCCCCCAGCGGTAGCTGTTTCGCTTGGGACAGTAGCAGGTGCATCTCACCTGAAACATTTTGATCATGTCCTCACAGTTACGCTGCTGTGCCACGTCACACAGCTTGGCTGTGATGTCAATGCGCCGGCAGATATCCATGTCCACTTTCATGGCCTTCTCTTGGATCTTGGTATCCAGCTCTGTGAGGTTCTGATCCAGTGAGCACCAGCCCAGCACATGGTGGCAAGGGGACAGAGGAAAAGGATAGTTAGACAAGGCACACAGAACCCTCTGGCATAGAGTCCTGACAGAGAATTCTCCTGGGCATGGTGAGGGAGATCATCATGCTGGAGGCATTATAATCAGGGCTGGCACTGTCAGGGCATTGCTGAGGGAGCTCACGCTGGAGGCTTTCCCCATGCACTCAGGTTGGGCGCTGCTGTGTCACTCTGTAGACATTCCTTGTTTGGCATTACTATGAGGAAATGCACAGCACGTCTGCTGAGCCATGGGATGGGTTCACAATGTCTTGGCCAGTGGCTGAGGGTGTATGCTGGGTGGACAGGGGCACTCACATTGCTCATCAGTCCCTTGAAGACAACCAACTCTGCCTTGAGCTGCTTCACCTTCAGGGCCAGCTCCTCCTGGCACGCTTCAGCCTCCTGGGCCTCCTGCTCAGGGGGGAAAGGGAAACACCGGAATCAGTGCCAGGGAAATGAGGCTAGAGTGCAGGGGGAGTGGGGATGGGCCCCTCACCTCATGCAGCTCGGTCACTTGGTCCTGCAGCTGGACACGCACAGTATACTCCTCTTCCCACCTAGCAAGACAAATGTGCCAATTACACCCTGCCTGCCCCACAGCACCCTCCGCTGGGGAGGGCAGAGCTGGCAGCTGCAGGTTGCCTTCCTCACTGCTGAACTGCGCACTACGGGATCCACTCTAGTCATACAAGGAGTGTTGGGAGTGGGGGAGAGAATTTGATGCCCTTCCTTTCCAAACAGCTACAGCTGTTGGATGTATGTCATGCCTTCCAACCATGAGCTGGTCCCGGCCACAGACTCTACTGATCTCACTCAGAATTCACCAACTGTCTTTCACGTCACAGTGCAAGGCCCTCAGGACACCAACCACAAGCTGTATTTAGCAGCTGAAACGCACTCCCCCAGGATCACATTAGATCAATTGGCAGATCTAGCCCATTGTCCTCTCTGCCCTTCCCCACCATGCCAGTTCAGGAGAGTGGCCTCCAGCCTGGGCTATACTGGGTTTTGCTGTACAGGCAGTAACAGGCGTTGGGCTGTATCGGGCACTGAGGGGCTGCAACAGTCTGTGCTGTGCTTGTGTTATATTTATATATATATAGATATGCTGTGTTATTAAATTGGGCTGTACTGGGACAGTAGATAGTAGAGCTCTGCAAAGGGCTCCACTATACAGGGCTGTACTGTGTTGTGATGGGCTATGCTGTGTGGTATAACCGGCTATGCTATAATCCCCTGTATTGCACTGCAATGGGCTGAGCAGCATTGCACTGTGATGGGCTGTGCTGAACTGGCCTATTTTATGCTAGGTTGTATTGGTTATTCAGGGATTATGTTACACCAGGTTGTACTGCACTGCAGCTGGGCTGCAAAGGGCTTCTGCCCTGGTTATGTTGGGTTTCAACTGGTTGTACTATACTTAGGCTGTATTGTGTTGCAAAAGACTGCTATATTAAGCTGTATTGCTCTGCAGCATGCTGGGTATGCTGCAATTATTGCAAGATGACTGGCAGTTTTATGCTGGTTGTGTTGTGCTACAATGGGTTACAATACTCTAAGCTATATTTCATCACCAGGTGTTGTGCCATTCTGTGCTATATTAGGTTGTGTGGTACAGTTTTGTGTTGTGTTGTATTGCAATGTGTTGATCCATGTTTTGTTATGTTGTGCTGGGTTGTATTTCACTTTGCTAATTAACTATATCCTCTCCCATGTGTAGTTCATATTGGTTGGTGGTGCACTGTATTGCCCCCTGCTCTATTGTGTTGAACAGCGCAGCACGAGGTTGTTGCTATTCCATTTCCTTTGGGTGAGTGAAATTTTCTCATTGGGCTGGGCACTCATGAGTTGCCAACTCTTGCAATTTTATCATGATATTTGGTGTTTTTCTTAAAGCCCCAGCCCCTGGAGTTGTATAATAACATGAGAATCTCAGATTTCATTTTTAACATAGCACATTTCTAGTGTTCCTGGCTGGGCAGAAAAGTTTGAAAACATGAATCCTAAAAGCTCAGAAACCAGAAGGCAAATAGAAAGAATCCCATATTTATTATCTCATGATTTTTAAGCCAGTCTCCTGATTACTGGTGCCTGACTCATGACTTTGGAACACCTGGGGTTGGCAATATTGCTCACTGTGTTAGAAAATGTCCCACCCTAAACCTGCATGTTGGCCTTTTTTAGATACCCCAGACCACTGCCCTGAACAAACAGGCAGCCCATCCTCCATCTGCAGGATAAGAGTCAATGGGGGTTCCTCTTACCTTGATAGGGGAGAACAGGAAAGAGGGAAGGAGAAAGAGATACACAACAGAGGGAAGGACAGAGATAGAGACAGGATGTATCTTACATGGGAACTGATCAAACAAGGTTTCCATCTCTGAGGAGAAAATGTGTTTCCCTGACACAAAATACTTCAGTATCTCTTCCTCTCCCTCCTTCTCTCTCCAGATCTGGCTTGCAGTGCTTTCTGCCTCTCTTTCCATCACTCAACCTGTCTCTCTAGCCTTGTCTACACTAGGAAAGTGACCCATTACTGAAACAGCTTTAAAGTAGTGATTCCCCATAACCATTATGGTGTAGAACAGACAGGGATTTCAACACTGGGTCAGAAAATGACAGTGATACTTGGTGGAAGCAACACTTCTGTGTGCCCTCTCCATTCTTCACCCCCTGCTTACTCTTTCCCTGGCACTCTCTCTCTCTCTCTGTTTCTCGCCTCCTCTCAGCTAGTCTATCATTCCCATCTGCAATGCACCATTCCTAATAATAACCTCCCTGAGCACTTCCCCCACACAGCCCAGACCAGCCAAGAGGCTCCAGCCGGCATCCTGGATGTCCTGCTGACTGTGAGCAAAGCTTCCTCCTGTTACCCCTTCTCACCACCCCAAGTCCCCGGGGAGCCACAGATCCTTCCTTTGTATGCAATGTAACACACACATCACTCCAGCATCCCAATATTCCAGTAACCTGACCGAGGACCAGATAATGTGAGGGGAGGAAGACAGAAAACCTGAGAGATCCTCTGCCCCATATAGACCAGGCCACCCACCAGGCAACACTAGGCCAGCATTTATACTGTATATTTCCAACCTTAACATGTTTGGGTGACACTTTTAAGTTTAACCTTAACTGTGGATTTCCTGAGTTTGTAATACAAGGCTTGGGGATAATCACGATGTAGTTTATTCTGAATTACTGATATGGAGTCTCTATCTTAACCACATCTTATCATTTGTGTCTGGGAATACATATATATACATGGAAGAAAGGGAGAAAGCAGACATGATTGGGCTCCCAGATGCATGATCCTTGGCAGTCTGCACACATATTTTTTCCCCCTAATATCATTGACTCATCATTTAATTTTATCCACCCCAAATGTGGTTCCCACCCAGTCTCTTGTCGCTGCTTCTCCTCCCTTCATATTCCCGACCCCCTGCAAGCTGTGTTCTGCTCCAAAGTCCTGTACATTTTAAGAGAAACTTTCCTCATCACACTGTTGGGGGCTCAGCAGTCTTTGGGGCTCCTTTGGCCAAGGTGCAGATACTCAGCACTGCCCTATGCCCTTCCCGAATGCAAGAATTTCATTCCCAAAACTCAAACTATTCAAAAACCAGAGTTAATGCAACTCTTCCTACAAAACACAACTGTAGCTGTGTCCCTATTAGGATGACAATGGGAACAAGGAATTTCCTGGGTCTGAAGCATTGAAGTTTAGGAAATTCAACTCTTATTGCAGGAGGACATGAGGAGCCCAGGGCCTTGTTGAGCTCCTGCAACCTTAATTCCATGGCATTACATTTTTGCATATGAACTTCCCCTGTTTTTGAGAAAGTGAGGGGCCATGACTGAAGGGAAATTTTGCAGCAGGGAATGGGGGAAGGTTTCTTGGGCACACCTTGTCACCTCATAGGCATTAGCTCCCACCTCCTCCTAGTCTCCAGCAGGGTTAGAAGCCCAGTGAGAGGAAGGAAGCGGGTAGTGGAGATACCTTGAGAAAGTCAGCTATCAGCTAAAGACTGCATGGGCGGGGGGATCCCCAGAATCCAGGCCTCAGACTGGGGCCCATTTAGCGGGAAGGGTCTCTGCACTCCCCTTGCCCCCAGGAATGGGAGATGGGGAATCCCAGAAGCTCTTCTGCTGATGTGGGAGAAGTGTATGGGAAAGGGGAGCCCAGTCGGGACCATAGGAGGTTCACAGCTGCAGCTGCGCATCTCAGAAGGTTCTCGATGCAGGGAAGGAGTTGTGGGGCTTCTCTTTATCCCAATGTAAAAATAGGTTACACCAAGCACATCACTGGCCCCCAGGCCTGCAGCATCTCTAACCACCCACCTGTCTCCTCCCAATGTACCCGCAGAATCACCTACACAATGCCGCTCTGAGTGCTGGGGTGAATATGAGACCCCTCCAAAGCCTTCAAAGTTCTTCAGCATCAAACCAGCTAAAACAATCTCTTGAACTGTGAACAAGCCAAAACAGGCTGGTCATGCTCCTGAAGAGCATGTTACAGTTTTGGAAACCACCAGAGATTAAAGCCCAGATCCTCAAAAGTATTGATACACCTAACTCCCATTGAAATCACTGGCCCCTAAATACCTTTGAGGATCTGGGCCTAAGTGACTTGGCTAAGGAAACTCAGGAAGTCTCTAGCAAAGTTCAGAACTGGGTCTCCTGAGTCACCATTAGTGCCTCAGGGTGGGCTAGTTCTCCAAAATACCTCAGAAGGATGGCCAGCTCCAGATGTACAATTTAAATGACTGCTAACCACACAGCCAGTCTGTGGAGGGGCTTCAAGAACAGAAACCAGTTCTCCTGGGTCCTACTCTCCATTGTCTTAACCACAAGACCTTCTTGTTTCTTCCTACAATCTGTCCTTCATTACCACACCTATTACACTGACATTCCAGCTTGTATGACTACAGCCCCAGGCAATTCAGTTTTAGCATACTAATTTCAAAAGGCAAAGGGCTGAATGGATGATACTTGAGTTTGCTGTATTAGAGACCTGGGTTCTATTCCTAGCGCCGATAGCAGTGACATTGGGCAGCATCACTGTTACATGATCTGCAAAAAAGGGGCAATGGTAGCTGCCTGCCCCTAGGAAAGGCTCTAAGCCTGCACTTCATAATAAATAATAATAATATGTATGACACGCACAGAAAGTTTTAAAAAAATATGGAGATATACCTATCTCATAGAACTGGAAGGTCATCAAGTCCAGCCCCCTGCCTTCACTAGCAGGACCAAGTACTGATTTTGCCCCAGATCCCTAAGTGCTCCCCCAGGATTGAACTCACAACCCTGGGTTTAAGCAGGCCAATGCTCAAACCACTGATCTATCCCTCCTCTCCAAGTAACACTAGCAGTCCATAGAAGAGAAGACTTGAACTCTTGAGCATCTGTTTCCTAGTCAAGTGCACCTTCCTCTGAGTATCAGGTATTTCATAGAACAGTCTGGTCCCCCCTACCCCTTCCTGTTCCATACATAGCTCACAGCACTTCAGCTTCCCGCTCCACAGAGACAAAAAGAAAGCCTGATTATTTTTTAATTATTTGGATCTTGGCATCTGACAGCTGGGGGTTAACAGAGCTATATATTTATTTGGATACTGCCCATAGTTTTGCCCCTTTCTTTGCTTAAAAAAATCACCCCAAAGCATCACAAGAACGTTGTTTTTTTTTTTTTTTTAAATTCACATGTCATTTGGCTGTGGGGGAGGTGGGCAAAGAAATGAATGTCTCCAGGATCCCTTAGCCAAGTTACCCCAAATTTGCACCCAACTCTACCCTAGGCCCTGAACTGGGACCTGTTTGTTTTCAGGCTGATCTTATTAAACATGTGAATTTTAGAGCAGTTTAAAACTTGACATTAAACAGAAGTGTGGTTGCCACCTTAACTATAGTAAAACAAGGACTTCCCGGTGATATCAAAAGACTACCCAAGAACTTTGGGCACAAGCCAACCACTAGCTCTTGGGGTCAGGAGGAAACTTTCCCTGGGACAGGTTATTCCATCACTGCCCTCTGCAGGGTTTCCTGCACCTGCCTCTGAAACAGCTGGTGCTAGGATACTGGACCAGGTATGCTACAGGACTATGTTCTTATATGAGGTTTGGAGAGGAAGGACAGGGAGAAAGGGGGTTAGGTGGCCAATAGACAGTCCTATCAGGGATTTCTCCAGAGCATTCCCACTACACAGCAAGGTCCCTTGGTCTTTGACACTGAATTACCACAGTCTTGGAGATTCTCTCTCTCTGCCCGTACCTCCAAACTTCATCTCCTCCCTGACTCCGACTCAGCCCCACTCTCTATTTCCCTTGTAAGCCCAGTCTCCTTACTTGCTGTATCATCTCACTCAGTGTTGCTAACTCTCAAGTTTTTTCTTAAAGTCCCAGCTCCTAGAGTCATGTTAATTCAGGAGAATCTCAACTGTTAAAAAAAGTTTCAGACCCTCGTGGTTGGGGTGAAAAGCTGGAGAATGTGATCTAAATGCAGCATGAATGCTCAAAAACCAGAAGACAAATGAAAAGAGCCCAGCACTTATAATTTTTAAAGTTTTTGTGATTTATATCCTGATCTCATGATTTTTTGGGACCTGACTCATGATTTTGAGTGCTTGGAGTTTGCAATCTGCATTCACCCATGTCCCTTTGCCCCACCCCACTGCCTCTGCTCTCTCACCTGTGCTAGTAGTCACCTACTCACCACCCTCCTCCCTACCTTACACTCCCCTGCAGCCCCACCACTTTCTCACCTTTAGCTATATTCACCCCACTGCTCCCTACCACTCCATTCTCTGCCCCCCTCTCTTGCCTGCACTGACACGTCTCCCAGTTGCCCTGGGGCTGCCACTCACTCCCTGCCCCCATTCTCCCTTCAGTCTCCTGCCTGCGCTAGACTCACCCTGCTCCCTTTCTCACCTGCGTTTGTACTCGTCGCGCTCCCTCTTCACCTTGGCCAACACATTGTAGAGGGCCCGGATCTCAGGGGTGATGGTGTCGATCTGCACGCCAACCCCATCAGGGTGAACCCACGAGACCCCCGGCCCCTGAACCAGGGTGGTCTCAGGTCCTGGGCCCAGCCGACGGGCCTGCGAGAACGACCAGATGGTGCCTGGCATGAAGCGAGATGAGGATGAAAAGGGGCTGCCAGCCAAGGGAGGAGGCTGGGAAGAAGGCGTGAATGGTATCCCAAGGTGGCAGCTGGGAGAGCCCAAAACCCTAGAGGGGGCACAGAGCCCAGCTGGCCGGGGGCTGGCCGGGGCAAGCCCCACTGGGCGAATGGGGCTGATGAAGCTGGTCTGCACAGCCTGATCCCGGCGCTGGACAGCCCGCTGACGGCTGCCCCCCTCCTCCAGCGCCTGCTGCAGCTGTTTTTCCAGCTGCCGGTTCCTGCGCTCCAGCTCGTGCACCTTGGCCAGGAAGCAGCGGAACCGCAGGTTCAGGGTCTTCAGCACGTTGATGTTGGAGCCCAGGTCATTGCGGAGGGCCATGGCAGCAGGGGGGCCCAGGAAAGGGGGCACTGCTGAAGCGGGGCCCAGCTCTCCGCCGAAAAAGTCCCCCAGGGGCGCTGGAGGAAGCGGCTCCGGCTCAGCCAGGCCCTGCTGCTCTTGCTGCAGGAGGAAGAGGTTGGGGCCGAATAACGGGTTCATGGCTGCGGCTGGTCCGAGCGGGGGGCAAGGGGAGCGGAGCGAGGGAGGAGAGAGGGGGGCCGAGGGGCCAATCAGGACCCTGGCTGCTGCAGGGCCGCTGTCAGGCAGAGGCGGGCTAGGGGGAGGGGGCTGCGCGGGGAGCAATCCCAGGCGGAGCGAGGGAGGAGAGAAGGAGGGAGCCGGCTGCGGCGGGGGGCGGGGCGGGAGACAGGGCAGCAGCTTCCGCTGCAGATGGGAGGGGTCCGGGAATGCAGCAGAAGCGCTGGTGGGATAGGCTGGTGCCTGCACGTAGAAGCCGGAAAGGGGGATGGGGAGAGTGTCGGAGCAAGGCACAAAGCAGGAGCGCGGGGTGAAGAGAAAATCCTCCGGGGAGGGGGGCGCCTCATTCACGTGCCCCACCTGAGACGGGTCCAGGCTTTTTCCTTGGGCGAGGGGTTCTACAGCCCCCGCAGGGCTAGGGGAGGAATCATGGCCACACCCTGGTTTTCAGACTGGGGCAGCCTAGTGGTTCGTCCCTCTAGCCTAATATCCTGTCTCTGGCAGTGGCCAGCACCAGATGCAAGAAGCCCTGCAGGAGGCAGCGATGAGCTAGATAATCTGCCTTTACCTCCAAGGCTCTCCTCAGTATAATCCTACCCTACCGCCCTGTCCTATGAATTATTGAGACATCCAGCCCCTGCCTTCTCGCCAACAAAAGCCTTGATTCTCCCACAAGCCCTGGGTGCTTTCTCCTCTGCTGTCCCTGAAATGTAGGGGAACCTCCCCCCTCAAACCTTATCCACTTTCAAATCCATCCAGACGTGGGTCACCCCCCTCATGGTGCCTAGAGTCGCCAGCTGATGATGGCTAGGCAGATGATTGGCTGAAGATTTTGTGTATGCAGCTAGTTTATGCAATGACATGCTAGTGTTGTTACCGCAGTTTTTCTTCTCCCACCCCAAAATGGCTGTTTAACTCACCTGTTGAGTCTTGCCTTTATGACTGTGCTCTTTGAAGATTACCTTTACTAGACTGGGACTCAGAGGAACTGGGGGGCAGGGAGTCTATGTCCAGCTCTGCCACTGGCTTGCTGAATGACCTTGGGCAAGTCACTTAATACCCATGCCGCCGTTTCCCCACCTGCAAACTGGAGATTCAGGCTTTAATGACATGATCACATGCTGTTTTTCCCACAGGACCCCTTTCTCATTCAGTGCACAGCATGGACAGTGCTCNGCCACTTTCAAATCCATCCAGACGTGGGTCACCCCCCTCATGGTGCCTAGAGTCGCCAGCTGATGATGGCTAGGCAGATGATTGGCTGAAGATTTTGTGTATGCAGCTAGTTTATGCAATGACATGCTAGTGTTGTTACCGCAGTTTTTCTTCTCCCACCCCAAAATGGCTGTTTAACTCACCTGTTGAGTCTTGCCTTTATGACTGTGCTCTTTGAAGATTACCTTTACTAGACTGGGACTCAGAGGAACTGGGGGGCAGGGAGTCTATGTCCAGCTCTGCCACTGGCTTGCTGAGTGACCTTGGGCAAGTCACTTAATCCCCATGCCGCCGTTTCCCCACCTGCAAACTGGAGATTCAGTCTTTAATGACATGATCACATGCTGTTTTTCCCACAGGACCCCTTTCTCATTCAGTGCACAGCATGGACAGTGCTCACTAAATGAGCAGCTATTATATATTTTATTTACTCCATGTTACTCAATGTACAGCCCCAGGACTCATTCACTGCACACTGTTCAAACCCTGCTCTGAAGACAAAAATTATGTATTTCCTCATGGGCTTTTCTGCAGCTCTCATCACTATAATAGCCAAATGCTTCACAAACTTTACTTTATCTTTACAACAGCCCTGTGAGATGAAGGGGTTTTATCCCCCTTTTACAGACAGGGGACTAAGGCACAGAGTTTAAGGTCAGAAGTGCCCACTAATTTTAGGTGCCCAATTTGAGATACCTAGGACTTGATTTTTCAGAGTACTTAGAGCTACACTGGTCAAAATCCAGCACTTCTGCAAATGAGACCCAGAAAGTGAGCATACAATTAGCAACCACCTGTGAAATGTCTGGTTGCTGTGACTTGCCCAGCCTCACATAGAGGCAAGAATAAAACTCTCCAGGGCAGTATTCAGCTGCCATAAGACCATCCTTTCTCTCCCTGCAATCCTTTCTGCAACAAATAAGACAGGAGGGTCCTACAGACAGCAGTTTCCTTCGCCACACAGAACAGGTCCATCATGTGCACTGAATGAGGCAAGGGATGCTATAGTAATAATAGTACACCTCTACCTCGATATAACGCCGTCCCCGGGAGCCAAAAAATCTTACCGCGTTATACGTGAAACCGCGTTATATCGAACCTGCTTTGATTCACTGGAGTGCCCAGCCCCACCCCCCCCGGAGCACTGCTTTACCGCATTATATCCGAATTCATGTTATATCGGGTCGTGTTATATCGGGGTAGAGGTGTATGTGATCACATAATTAAAGACTGTACAATAATGCATCAGCCTAAGGGAGGGGGGAGGGCGAATTAAAGTCACATAGGCAGCCTTAATTATGACACTTTCTAACTTATGTATTCCTGACTTTGCAGCCTTAACAATATTCTTTTAACCCATCATCCGGTCCAGTTAACTAGTTGCTTGTTCATTTTTCAGTTTGCTCCAGCATCTTTTCTTTTGCAACTTCAATTTTTGACGGAGCCTCAGCATTATTACCACAAAACAGCAGGTATCTCGTAACATCCTCTGTGGTAAAGACTGAGCCAAAGAAATGATATGCATCTCCACAATGTCTTCATCACAGCATGGCTGGCCCCTGTAAATGACGCAGGTCCACCACCCCTGTGCCAGCAGAACAGGTACAATTAAGAGAGCAGGGCTATAAAGGACCAGGGAAAACCTAGGAGGAAGGAGACCTGGTGAACTAGGGCTGGCAGTCTCAGTGGAAAGCTGCAGAGTTCTCTACAAGCCCTCCTGGGGAAATGGGGGGATTTCTCAGGAAGCCAGGAGAGGGGCTAGCCTGCTGACTTTCAAGAGTGAAAGTCAGTGCTGGGAGGCTGAAGCTTAGGAAGCCAGTGAAGGGCTGGCTGGCTAGCTGGCCGGCCTTCCTCAGCTAGAGAGCCATGGCCAGAGAACGTGTGAGATGGCTAAAGGTGAAGAAGAGCAGAGGGAATATGCTTGCAGGCTATTTGAGCCAAAGAGGGCTGAAGCCTGGGGCTGAGGTGTAGTGAGGGACACAAGCTGCACTAGAGAGCTGGGGCGTGCTGAGAGATGCTGGGACTCTATGCGATGTGCTCTCTGGACTGCTATGGGACTTGGGGTATGGTTTACATGGCTGTTGTTGTTGTAGGAGCAACAGTGATCTGTATGCTCTGTATAACCGTATGTTCAAAAGGTCTGTTACACCTCCCCCCCTTTTTGTCTCCTCTCCGTCTTTGAATACCTGTGAAGTGGCTTTCCCCCTCCCCCTCCCTCCTGGAATGCTTGTGGAATGAATGGGCTGCTTGAACAGCTGGAAGATCAGAAGAGCTCCTAGCTTGCATCCGAAGAAGTGGGTATTCACCCACGAAAGCTCATGCTGCAAAACCTCTGTTAGTCTATAAGGTGCCACAGGATTCTTTGCTGCTTTTACAGATCCAGACTAACACGGCTACCCCTCTGATACTTGACAGGTAGACAAGGTGTCTGGGACTCTAATTAGGCAGCGCTCACACCCCCAATGCATGGACACTGTCCGAGGTGGACTGTGACCAACCAGACACGGCCAAGTCATCTCTAGTCGCAGGCCATGAGGAGCAGGTCCTTAAAAGGGGAAGGGGACATGTGCTCAGGAGTGCACTCACAAGCTTGTACCTCCCGTAAAGGCCCTTCGCCCAGATCACCTGGCCAGTGGTTTGCCATGTTGCATTCCATCGTGCCTCGGGAAGACACCTTCATCGCACCATCCATCGCTGCGGGACACTTACCTTGAAGGATCCTGACATCTCCAGCGCCGTCTGTCCTGGGAGCGTGAGTGTGACCCCTCCCCCCCTTCTTTTGAGCTTAGCTATCGGTATAATAAATCTGCTGCTTTCTGCCAAACTCTGGTGGGTCATTAGTCCTCCCTAAGCTTACTAGCTGACCCAGTTTTGGTTAACATTACTGGCGGAGAATGCAGGCAGCTTAGTGGAGGATTTGACCCAAGAGTAGGGGTCCCCTGGTGCCCCCCCGGTAGTCTCTTGAATGGGTCCGGCTCGAGCCTGCGTGAAAAAGTGGTAGGCTAGCAACCCACTGGAGGGAGAAAAGGATGCCACTGTTGTGTAGGGCAAGGGAGAGAATTAGGTGTAAATCCCCTGGTGCCCCCCGGTAGTCTCTTGAGTGGGTCCGGCTCGAGCCTGTGTAAAAAGTGGTAGGTTAGCAGCCCACTGCAGGGAGAAAAGGACACTGCTACTAAGTATGCCACTGTGGGGCAATGGGAAGAAAACGGCGAAGCAGCCCGAGCGAGAAGAGGCCCCCCCCCCTCCCTTGGGGAGCGGCACCGCTGCCCGGGGTGTTGTTAGAATGGCTCCAAAAGAAAGGGGCAGACCTCTGGCTGCCAGGGGCGGTTCCACCTGGGAGTACAATTCCTGAACTAGAGCTCATGTTGAATAAATATGTATTTATATGCGGTCCCGATAAGGCGGGACTGGATCGTGCAGCTGCCTGGCTGCTGTGGCAAGCAGGCTGGCAATGGCAGGTGGCAAAGAGTCAGATTGCCACTGAAATAGATTCACTCAGGGACCGATGTAATGAGCTGGAGAAGGAATGGGATATGTGCAAGGCACAGGCTCTGACTGCTAGCTTCCCTCTCTGTAGCCACAGTACAGGTGACGGCAGCAGAGGAGGAGTGGGAGCGGGTGGAAGAGAATGCCACTCTGAGCCAGGCAGTTACCTGCCTGAAGGATCTGGTCCTGGAGGGGTCCGCCTGGGAGAACAGGGTCCGGGGAGCTTATTCAGGCTGGGTCACCGCCATTGGGGTGAAAGCCCAGGGGGGTGCGGGATCATATGATGATTGGGATGGGGATATCTGGTATGATCCGGATCCCCCGGATCTGGACCCCGGACACCGTGTTGCGGCGGTCCGGAGGGTGGTCCAAAACTATGGGCCTGCACCTGCAGGGGGGTGGGGCAGCCCCAAGTACCGGACACACTGTGGCAGAGACCGAGTTGAGTCCCGCGCAAGCAATAGAGTTAGCAAAAACCCTAGGTGGCCCTCGCGCTCCAGGTTCAGCGGGTGGGCCTGGGATATGGTGACCCTGTGTTTGGATCAGGGTCAGAACCTAGCTGAGGCCCAACGGGTGTTAAAAGCCATGTCCGGGTTGGGAGGAGATTTAGCAGGGGCGGCTCGTCAGCAAGCGAAACACAATAATATCTTTGATATGTTGGTGGGGATGGCACCTGCCATGGCGCATTGTTGGCAGAGTTTGTCTCGGCGGCTGCTGCACCTGGGGAAGACCCTGTCCGGTTCGTAGAGAGAATTGTTCTCCTGGAATGCTGCTGTGGCTGGGGTGTGGCTGCCACAGTGGGAGGGCAGGTACCCCTGACCATAGCTCAAATAGCCCTGCCTCCGGAGGAATTGAGGCTGATCGCCCAGGGTCTCTCAGTCCACGTACAGCAGGCGATCGGGAGGTGGAGACCCGGGGAACCCACAGATGTGGAAGCCCTGCTGGACGCAGGCTGCTCTCATCGCCCCACCTGTGCTAAGTTGTTTCTAAGCTTCTATCTTTCAGCCTCTGAACCGTAACATCAGGAGAGCTGGTACCAGCTGAAGAGTTATAAAAATACCATGGTTATAGTGTAGCGACAAAGTCTGTGTTGCATGTTCTGTGTCTGTCTCTGGTGGGTGTCCTGTGCTAGCATTGGGTCCAGAGAGAGAGAGGGGATACTATACTAGACAGGGTAAATACCTTTTCCTCTCTCTACTTTCCCCCCCATCTCCAACCAAATTATCAATCACATCAACATCTGTCCAAAATACTTTGGTCCCCAATGCATCAGGTTTATTTGTTGTTAGGTTCTCTAATAATCATTTTGTTATTGATGATACATTTTCTTGTATTGTTAATTCCACACTTTCCTCTATGCACACTGGTTCTACTTCCCGAAGCCCTGAAGGGTAGTTCATCGGCCCCCATAACCTGTAACGCATTATCACCCTCTAGTGGGATTTTTGACCTTGGCCCGTGATTGTAGGGCCCCGTCTTTCAGGTCTTGGGTCTGTTCCCTCCCCACTCCCTGAGACCTCTTGAGAACATCTGTTAGTAATAAGGGATTCTGCAATGTTTTAGCAACTAGATCAGGGGTCCGCAACCTATGGCGCGCGTGCCAAAGACGGTCCGCTGCCCACTGAGCGGACCCCGGCAGGCAGCAGCGTGCCATTAAAAATCCTGCCTGGCCCAGCCCGCTCTTCTCTGCCCCCCCGCTCTCTCTGGCGGGGGCAGAAGCAAGCTTGGTCCTGCCGGCTGCTGCTGTAGGGCAGGCTCCACCAGCAGCCAAGCTTCCCCGTCCCCCGCCTCTTCCCCCAGCGTGCTGCATCATGCCCCACCTCCTCTCCCTCCGGCCCATGGCCCTTGCGAGGGAGGGGAAAAGAGGAGCCCCAGCGCCCTCGCTGCTCAGACCGGGAAGGAGACAGAGAAGAGGCAGGAGCGGGGCCTTGGGGAAAGGGGGTGGAATCAGGGCGTATCCCTCCAGCCCCCTGCCGTGAGCCACTCAGGGCAGGGGGCTGGGAGCACCCCCCTGACCCCAGCCCTGACCCCTGCACCCCCCCACATACCCAGCCCCCCCACACTCCATGCCCGGACTCCTGAACCCCCCCTCACATGCCCCCAGCCCTCTGCCCTGACTCCTGCACCCTCCACACCCCATGCCCTGACTCCTGCACACCCCACACATACCCAGTCCCCCCTGCCCTGACTCCTGCACTCCCCACACATACCCAACCCCCCCACACCCCATGCCCTGACTCTTGCACCCCCACATCCCCATCCCCTCCCCTGAGCACCAAACGGGAGCTCCTGCCCCCCCCCCCCCCACATTCCCACCTGCACCCCTCGCACCAAATGGGAGCTGCCCAGGTAAGTGCTCCACACCCAAACCTCCTGCCCCAACCCTGAGCCCCCCCCCTCATTCTAGCTCCTGGCCAGACCCTGCACCCCAACCCCCAGCCTGCTCCTTCATCCCCAGCCCTGTGCTCAGTGCACTCCCACCCTCAGCTCAGTGCAGAGAGGAAGAGAATGGGCCAGAACCAGGGAGAAGGTAGGTACCCACTCTATGTAGGCAGGGCCGGGACCCCAGACCAGCAGCGGGCTGAGCGGGGCCAGCAGCCGGGACCCTGGCTGGCAGGAGCCAGCAGACGGAACCCCAGCCCACTGCCAGTCTGGGGTCCCGGCTGCCGGCCCCTTGCCAGCTGGGGTCCCAGCTGCCGGCCTAGGTGAACGGAACCCTAGGCCCGCAGCGGGCCGGCGGCGTAAGATCAGCATTTTAATTTAAGCTTCTTAAACATTTTGAAAACCTTGTTTACTTTACATACAACAGTAGTTTAGTTATATAATATATAGACTTATAGCGAGAGACCTTCTAAAAAACGTTAAAATGTATTACCGGCACACAAAACCTTAAATTCAAGTGAATAAATGAAGACTCGGCACACCACTTCTGAAAGGTTGCTGACCCCTGAACTAGATGTTAGTTTAAGTATCAGCAATTTCACCAAGTTCTCTGTTACTATGTATCTTCCAAATCAGTTTAACCTTGCATGACAACTGTGGTACTCCTACAAATTTTATTTGTTGTGTGTACTTAAGGTTTAGTGTTGACATTTATTGTTTGATGGCTATTGCAGCATCAAACTTGGGCCTCATTTTGTTTGTCAATGTACCCAATTATTGTAATGGTGATGGTTTTATTGTATTCCCAATTATTATGATTGTTTGCATTATCTGGTGCTTAGTCAATTGTAATGATTTTAGTTATATTCACCTGGTTATGATTGTTTGGTTTGTTTGCAACAGATCACCTGTGCCCTACAATGACAACAACTACTGTAATGATCATAGATCAAGGGGCGGAGTGTTGTAGGAGCAACAGTGATCTGTATGCTCTGTATAACCTGTATGTTCAAAAGGTCCGTTACACCTCCGCCCACCTTTGTCTCCTCTCCGTCTTTGAATACCTGTGAAGTGGCTTTCCCCCTCCCCCTCCCCCTCCCCCTCCCTCCTGGAATGCTTGTGCAATGAATGGGCTGCTTGAACAGCTGGAAGATCAGAAGAGCTCCCAGGTAGACAAGGTGTCTGGGACTCTAATTAGGCAGCGATCACACCCCCAATGCATGGACACTGTCCGAGGTGGACTGTGACCAACCAGACGCGGCCAAGTCATCTCTAGTCGCAGGCCATGAGGAGCAGGTCCTTAAAAGGGGAAGGGGACATGTGCTCAGGAGTGCACTCACAAGCTTGTACCTCCCGTAAAGGCCCTTTGCCCAGACCGCCTGGCCAGTGGTTCGCCGCGTTGCATTCCATTGTGCCTCGGGAAGACACCTTCATCGCACCATCCATCACTGCACTGGGGGATACATACCTTGAAGGATCCTGACATCTCCAGTGCCGTGCCTGTCCTGGGAGCGTGTGACCTCCCCCACACTTCTTTTGAGCTTAGCTATCAGTATAATAAATGTGCTGCTTTCTGCCAAACTCTGGTGGGTCATTAGTCCTCCCTAAGCTTACTAGCTGGCCCAATTTCAGGTAACAGTTGTAATATCTCCTCAGGACTATTTGTACACAGAAAGACTGTTTGGACTATTCCTGGGGACTCGGAAGGAAGGAAACAGAGTGCTGTGGCCTACTGCAGGAGGGCACTCCAGGCGGGGCCATCCTGACAGTCCTTAATCTGTTTCTTGATAGTCCAGCATATCCCCCCATTCCCTGGCCCTCTCCCTGCTTAACATACACTGAAACGTGTTCTCCACTGGTGAGGGGTTGGCTGTTTATACTTTCCTTCTACCTGTTGTAGTTCCAGCTCCTTTCTGCTGGTTTCCAGGGCTTGGATTTCCATTTTTGGAAGGATGCTTGGTTGGCTCAATCAACCTTTGACCCTTGCCCTTTAGCCATCCTGCCTTATTTAGGGGTTATCCTGCTGCTTAGGTAGCCTCCCTGATGAACCCAAGGATTTCATTTGTACATTTGATGGTACAGCCTTTTTGACTAGCTTCATTTTATTAAAATCTCCCTTTCTACAGTGCCATGTCACCATGCCTCGCTTTGGGACCTTTCCTCCCCTGGGGATGTTAAATCTCACTGATAATGCGACCACTATTACTTTATGGTTCAACTACAGCTACTCTTTGAACAAACCCCTGTATTTCACTTAAAATTTAACTGCCTTGTCCCTTGAATGCTCGTGCACTAACTGTTCCAAGAAACAATTAAGGTGTCAAGAAATTGCTTCTCTAAACCAATCTTGGCCTTCGAGCAGTTTATACAAGAGATCTGGAAGTCATCCTCTACTAGATTTAGTGGATATTTTTGTCTCCTCAGCTCCTTTCCCTTTGCTCAGTCTCACCTCATTCCATTGGTTCAGCATTCCAAGAGGAACCAGAGTCACAGCCAAGGGATTCGTAATGGTCAGGTTTAATATGTGTGAGTGACAATAGCACAGAAACTGCTGGCAAATGCAGACACACATTTCTGAGTCTGGGAGGGGAGATAATTCAGTAATTAGCTGGGCAGGCAGAAGCTCAGTTACATGGTGGAGTCAGGCCGTCTGCATTTGATTCCCAGCTCTTTAAGGAAAGAGAGTTCTACTGGGATAATTCAGAGCAGGCTGGGCCTTAGAAATGTTGGATCCTATACTGAACTGTGACCTTGGGAAAAACCATCCACCTCTCTCTAATCTTGCCAGGAGAGTCTAAGGCTCCATCAGTGCACAGAAGGCCCTTTAGGAGCCTCACACATGAAAAGGACAAGTTGGCAAAGGCTTAGACCTTTTGGGTTTTTTGGGGGGGCGGTGGGGGGCAGTGGGAGAAGTGCCTACCTGAAGGATAAAGAGGAGTCTACTGGAGGAGATGCCACACCTGGTCTAGGTGTAGAAGATTCACAGGCCCTGGTGCTGACTGAGGGCTTGTCTACACATACAGCACTGCAGGTGCACCAGTGTAGCGCTTAGTGAAGATGCTACCCACATGGGTGGGAGAACTTCTCCCATTGGCACAGGACTCCACCTCCCCAAGAGGCAGTAGCTATATCGATAGGAGAAACTGGGAGTCAGGTCCCCACGCCAGGAGTTAGGTGGGTATAACTGCATCACTCAGGGGTGTGGATTTTTCACCCCCCATAGTGACGTTATACCAACGTGAGCATGTAACTTAGACATTTAAGCTGAATTCCTCACCGTAGTGGCACTGAATCCCCCAGGGCAAGTCTATGATGTAGAAAGAGATTCAGAAACCAAAAGTGAGAGCCAAGGCTTGAGCTAAAATCTTGTTATACTTCAGCAGGAACCTGCCATCCACACAGGCCTGACTGCAACTAGGAGCTAACCCAGGAGAGCTCCAGCTGAAACTCATGACCCAATTACCCGTGTTGAGGGGTGTATTATGTTGGCGAATGGGTCATCTCCCCACAGGAAGGTCCTGGAACCCCCTTGCTTAAGGTGCTAGGGACTAGGAGCCCTAGAGGATGATCCCACAGGGCACTAAAAGAAGACTGATTTGTTTAAGTCTCAGTATGTGGGGAAGGGGAGGGGGACACTTCAGACATGGATGAATTTGATTTCATCACCCATTGTTAGGTCAGTCCCTCCCACTAGCCTGTCAGAGATGGAGAATCAGGGCAGGGAACTCACCAAAATCTGCAGAGCAAGGCAATAGCGGCAATGAGAATTAAGCTCAGGGCTCCTGTACGCCAGACTCAGGCAGGAAGAAGACTTTACTTCAGATATGTAGGAGAGGGGGCTGGACAGCCTTATCTATGCTTATCAGTGTGGAGGAAGAAAGTTTACTAGTAAAGCTGCTCCAAAACAAGGCCTGCTCACTGCTGTGATGGGGAAAAACTGGCTACTTTCTCCTCTTCAGGCATGAGCCCATTTGCAGGGCTACTCACAGAAAGGGCTTCCAGAGCACAGGGAGCTGGGCTGACATGTACTAGGCATAGGGCAGTTGCCGGGGTTTGTACAAAGGTTAGTAGCCTTCCAGCAGAAGCAATTCCCTTCTATCCTTTGCTAGCCCCACTTACTGAGCCGCAGCAGCCAGAGGGTGGGTGAAGAGGCAACCCAAGCTGTACAACACCCAGGCTGTAGGGCAGCCCCCATCACTGGCCCAGGAGAGAAAGAAAGGGGCACAAGGGAAGGGTTTGGGAAGGAGGGGTGAAGTGACTGGAGTGGGCGACAGAAGATTGGGAAATGGGAGGGTCAGAATAAGGGCAGGACAGAAAGCAAAGAGGCAGTGAGGGAGAGTGATGGGAGGACAGAACAATGGAAGCCAAGTACAGAGGGAGAGGCCACAGTGCAGCACAAGAACAAGTGACTACAGCTGAACATTTACTGCAGGGTCCAGTTACACTACACTGAAATAAATTCCTGCCTTAGACATGCAGGGAGAGAGAGAATTTTATCAAAGTATAAATCTTTAATGAATCAGGATCTATCAATCCAGCACCCCAACCCCTTGCTGGGGGGGGGAAGTACACTGGGCTGCAAGAATAAAGTCCAAAAAATGCTCCCTCTATAGGGGCAATAGTTGTCCCAGACACTCACTGCTAAAGCAATTATCTGCACAAGATGGCGAAAAACAACCCTACATGGGTGGAATATGGAGAGTCCCTGACTTTCAGCCTTAAGGAAAATGCCCCATCCCTGCAACTTTCATGGAATCGGACACCAAAGCCCAGAGAGGCAGTCCCTCTTATTGTCTATTCCGGTGCACTCTGTGCTGCTTCCTGGCAGGTGGACGAGCTCCTAGACGCCGGGGAGAGGGCCTCTTATGCCTTTGCACAGAACCTCCCTTTGAAGGGGGCTGCTGCTGCTTCTTCTGCCCCGTGGTGACTTTCAATCTCTCAAGTTTCTTCCTTTTAAGCTGTGGCTCTGCAGCTACTTCCGGAGCAGATGCTGGACTTGCTGTTTCCACAGTAGATTCCTCATCTAGAAGAAGAAACAAGAGTCAGAGGAAAGCGCAGAAGATGTTGTGGTGAGCAAGCAGTGCTGCCTGGATGGCGAGCTCTCTACTGCTCCAAACCAGCCAGCATTGTACATGAGCAAGGTAGCATAGTGCAGCTCTGGAGTTCAGTTACCTTTCTGCATTTTGGGGATGGCATTAGAAAATTTCTTGAGCTTGGCGATGAAGAACCCATCCATGTTGTGGGTGTGAGGGTAGAAACGCCGTGTGGATTTGAGGGATGGGTGGAAGCGACGGTCCTTGAACCTGAGGGGAGAGAGAAGAGAGGAAATATTAGTTTCCCAATTGAAGTCTGAGGGTTAAAAACAGAGCAAGCTTCCCTCCTCCCCACAGCCCCCAGAGACTTAACACACACCTGGTGAATCCTTCCTTGCCAAAGTCCAGCCCTGTGGGCACCAAGCGAACATTGCGTTTCTTCAGGGCATAATCCACAACCCACTCATTCTCTTCCACCTGCCAGAGACCAAGCATTAGAGACAGACTCTGTGGAGACTCTCCGAATGAGAGCTCCCCCAGCACACGGGCCAGCTGCCTGGCACCCAAAGGGAACTCACCATGATGGAGCAGGTACAGTACACTATGTAGCCCCCCGTCTCTGAGGCAGCATTGACTGAGTCAATAGCACTGAGAATCAGCTCCTTCTGCAGATGAGCACAACGCAGGACATCCCTCTCATCCTGAGAGAGACAGAGGGGGTTAGAACACTTGAGCTATGCTGATCCACTCCTTCCCCTGGCCTAGCTCACTGCCTGCTGCGAATGGAGGTGTGATGAGAGCAAGAGCCACCGGTGGTGAGGTAGCAGGACTCAGGTGAGCTTCTACCCCTAAATCTGGTCCCAGAACAGTGTGCGCGAGGGAGACAGGTCAATTTCTTCAGGTTTCTCTGGTCCAGACATCTTGGTGCAAGGACAAGAGTCCAGCATCCCCGCTCTTCCATGGCCTGCAGGCAAGTTCACATCTCACTCTGTACCCTACACCAGCAGTTTTCAACCAGGGGCCCTCCAGGAGGGGTGGGGGTGGGCACAAGCAAGTTTCAGGGGGTTCACCAAAATAAACCAGAGATCAGGGCCAGTGTTAAATTCACTGGGGCCCAGGACAGAAAGCTGAAGCCCGAGCCCCTCCTCCCCAGGCTGAAGCAGAAGCCCAACCAATGTAGCTTGGTGGGGCCCCTTGTGGCTGGGCAATCACTCTCCTTGCTACCCCCTAACACCGGCTCGGCCCTAGCTTTTAATCTGACAAACAATTGTTGTTGCACAGGTGGGCAATGGAATTTTTAATAGCATGTTGCCGGGGGGGGGGGGGGGGGGGGGGGGGGGCGGCGCGCAGAAGGAAAAAGTTTGAGAACCCCTGCACTACACCACAAATCACCCAAGTTCCTTCCCACCTTCTCCTGAGCCACCCCTGCCCAGGCTGCTCACCTTGTTGGTTTTGACAGCAGGGTCTTTGGAGATGACACCTGTGCCACTGCAGGGAGCATCAAGGAGGACACGGTCAAACCCACCCAGCACCTAGAGGTGGGTGGAGAGACAGAGGTCTTGGCCTCAATTCCATTGACAGGAGAACAAGGGGAACAACAGCAGAAAAGGGGAAATGGGGGGAGGGGGGGAGGAGGGAGAAAGATGCCCCATTGCCTTCTCCCCCACCCCATGTGCATTCCTTTCTTGTGAGTCACCCACCCGCTGCACACAGTCAAGGAGAGCACAGCTGGATTCCATGAAGCCTTGTGATGGCCACAGCAAGCATGAAACTACCCAGTGGCTGCGTACCTTGGGGAACTGGCGTCCATCGCAGTGGCTCAAGACAGCATTGGTGACTCCGAGACGGTGCAGGTTCCCCACCACACTGCGCAGCCGCTCGGCACTGCTGTCGTTGGCCAGGATCACACCTGTGTTCTTCATCAGCTGAGCTGACAGGGGATGAAGGTTACACCAAGACCCAGACAATGTGCCGCCCCCCCCCCCCCCAATCCCCAGCAGGAATAACACCCCCCCCCCTTCCCCAGCAGACCCCTCACTGCCTCTCCCTCCTACCAGGCAACCCATCCCCCAGCTCCCCCTATTTCCCTGCCCCCAGGTGTCCCCACAGACCTCTTTCCCCCAGGCTCTCCTCCCAAACTCCAGAGCCTCGGTCCCTCCCTCCCCCAGTCGGTACCTATGTAGCTGGTCTTGCCTCCTGGGGCACAGCACATGTCCAGGATGCGTTCATTCTCTTGGGGGGCCAGAGCCATGACAGGGAGGAGACTGGAAGCTCCTTGTAGCATATAGTGTCCAGCCAGGTACTCAGGGGTGGCACCTTGGGGAGGGGGGGGGGGGGGGGGGGGAAAGGGGGGGGGGGGNAGGGGTGAAGAACAGAGCCATGAGAAGAGGAGAAGCAGTCAAAAAAATGAGTCAGTCAGCTCAGCCCTGTGAAGGGAGGGTCAGTTTCTCACCGATGGGCACAGAGGAGTCGTAGACAACAAGCCCAGTTTTCGACCACTTCCCCAGGGGGTCAAGATTCACACCGCGATTAATCAGAGCCTGAAGGATGAAGACAGAGGGGTGAGATCTTTGCTCCATCACTGGGACAGAGGTTGAGGGACCATGATGCTTTGCTCACCTGTGCCAGGTCTCGTCGCCGTGTTTTCAGTGTGTTGGTACGAAGCGTCATGGGTCGAGGAACCTCATTAGATTCTAAGAAGTTGACCAGCTGGAGATAGAGTCAGAGTTTAGGGCCAGAAGGCACCACCAGATCACCTAGTCTGTCTTCCTGTACATCACAGGCCACCAACCCCTCCCAGTACTTGCACGCTACGCCCAACAACCAAAATTAGAATAAAGTATTACAACTGTCAGGAGACTAGACTGTTGTGTGCTATAGGCAGAGAACAGGAGGAACCAAGATGACCAATGCCTGAGGCCTGTGCAGTGGCAGGGACGCAATTACGGGAGTTATACCCAGATAATCCTGGCAAATGATCCACATTCACATGCTGCAGAGGAAGACAAACCCTCCCTCCCGCTAGGTCACTGCTAATCTGAGCTGGGGGAAAATTCCTTCCCAAACTCACATAAGGTGATCAATTAGACCTTGAGCATGTAGCAAGGACCAGTCAGCCAAGCACCAGAGAGACAATGATCAATACCACTTCCGAGCCATGGCCCACCCTGTCCACTGCCCGTTCTCCAGCTGTGGCCATCTCTGATGCTTCAGAGGAAGGAGGAAAAAAACCCAAACACAAACACAGAATACATTGCCAGGGAGGGAGTCCCTTCTTGACCCCTGCAGGTGACCAGCTGAAATCCTGAAGCATGAGATTTTAGAAACATTTGACATGAACCAGAAGGAACCTCCAGGACTGCCGAGACTTGTACCCCGCCATATAATTCCACTGATAAATTTGTCCAGCTCTCGTTTTCCCCCATAACTTCTAGCATCTGTTCCAGAAACTGTCCTCTGATAGTTAGAAACCTCCTTCTAATTTCCAGCTTGAATTTGTTCACGGCCAGTTTATATCCACTTGGTTTTGTGCCAACATTGTCCTTTAACTTAAATAGCTCTTCACCCTCCCTGGTGTCTACCCCCTATGTATGTGTATAGCACAATCCTTAGCAAAACTCTTCCAGTTTCCTCTCATAAGATAAGCCCTCCATTCCCCGTTTACATTCATCTTTTTTGAACATGGGTGACCAGAACTGTACACAACATTCCAAATGAGGTCTCACTAGTGCCTTGTATAATGGCATTAATACTTCCCTATCTTTAGTGGAAATGCCTAGCCTTTTTCACAGCCGCATCATGTTGGTGGCTCAGTCACCTGTGATCGGCCCATACACCCAAGTCGCTCTCCTCCTCTGTTGCTTCCAACTGATGAGCACGCAGCTTATAGCAGACATTCTTATTAGACCCTATGTGCATGAACTTGCACTTTGTACTATTAAATTTCATCCCATTTGTTACTCCAGTTTTTAAGGTCAACCTGTTCCTGTATAATATTCTGAATCTCCTCTGTATTGACCATGTCTCCCAACTTTAGTAGCAGCAAATTTCATTCGCACTCTATTTTTTGTGCCAAAGTCATTAATAAAAATATTAAATATGAGAGGTCCCAAAACCAATCCTTGAGGAACTCCATCAGTAACCCCCGTCCAGTCCGATAGTTCACCTTTCAGCACAACTTGTCGCCTTCTCTGCTTTAGTTCCTTATCCACCTGACAATGCTTGGACTGATCCCCATCTTTCCTAATCTAACTAACAATGGCCCATGTGGTACCGTGTCAAACACTTTACCGAAGCCCAGGTATATTAGATCTATTTAGATAAATTTAATTATTCTTTTCTTCATAATTTGCTCTAAAGCCCTGCATGCTACTGAGGTCAGACTACAAGGTCTGTAATCGCCCAGGTTACTTTCTTAAATACAGGTACCGTAGCTATTCTCCAGGGGAGGAAGGGAGAAAAGAAAATGAGAAAGAACAGAGGAAGGCAGCAAGGAAGTCAGGCCCATATCTGGGAACCGGGTGGGCAGACGGGTGAACACCAGTCAGTGTGGATGTAGGCTGGGTGAATCCAGAAGCATACCTGGACTTGGGCAGGGTTCATACCTCAGGGAGAGGGAAGAGCTCCATGAGCTTCTTAAGCAAGAAGTCACTGTAGGAATAGTAGGCAGCAAGGTCCTGGCGTAGCAATGCGAGGTACTCCTGCCGGGCACGTCCCGCCTCCCGCTTCACCCTGAAGTCCTGCAGCACCTCCACATTGTCCTTGATACGCTGATGAACTAGGTGCAGGTCAGGTGGCTCAGCAGGTAATGAGGCAGTTAAGGAATCAAGAAAAAGAAGAGTCACACGACCCTGGGCATTGCTCAAATGTGAATACTGTGTGCATACCATGACATGCAATGCACAGGTGCCTCTAGTGCATGACTTCCAGGCTACACATATGGCGTCACAAATGCCTCTGCTGTTATGCTGGAGTGTGCTAGTTCCCCTCTCCCCCCAACAACACAAAAGCACAATCTAACACATGCAGGTGGTATGGCTCCTGTGATACACTAGTGCAGCCTATCATAACCAATACACCTCCGCTATGCAACACACATGTACAACCCAACATGGTTCTGTGCAAGAGTGTGGGTGCTCATCTGTGCCGTGTACATAGCTTATGTGCAACACACACGTTAGAAGGAAGGATATTCTCTTTCTCGATCTCCTCACCACTGGGTAACACAAATTGCTCATCTATCTCCATATTGAGCTGCAGGTCCGTGTCCTCCTCTTCCTCCTGCCCCTTGCTTCGGCTGCTCACCTGCTCCTCTTCTTCTTCACTGTCATCCTCACTGAGACCCTCCCTGAGCACAAGAGAGGGAAGGGTTTGCATTTAAGCAGGGGAACCTTCCATCCTCTCCCTCCCCCCACGTAAGGAGAGAAGTGTCCAGTTCTGGTGCCCACAATTCCAGAAGGATGGTGATAAATTGGAGAGGGTTCAGAAGAGCCATGAGAATGATGCAAGGATTAAAAAACCTGCCTTCTATTGATTGTTAAGCTAAATACATAGGCTCAAAGAGACAGTTAAGGGGTGACTTGATTACAGTCTATAAATACCTACAGGGGAACAAATATGTAATAATGGGCTCTTCAACCTAGCAGAGAAAGGCATAACACAATCCAGTGGCTGGAAGCTGAGGCTAGAGAAATCTAGATTGGAAATAAGGAGTACATTTTAATGGTGAAAATAATTAGTCACTGGAACAATTTAGCAAGGGTCGTGGTGGATTTTCCACCACTGGCAATTTTTAAATGAAGATTGGATGTTTGTCTAAGGAACATGCTCTCGGAATTATTTTGGAGAAGTTCTATGGCCTGTGTTAACACAGGGGGTCAGACTAGATTACCACAGTGGTCCCTTCTGGCCTTGGAATCTAGGCATGCTAGAAATGTGGGGGGATGGAAGAGACAGCCTCACCCCAGCCTAGGAGAGACCCTGCTGGCCTCCAGCTCCTGAAACCCTCACCTGCCAGACTTCTGTTTCCGGGCGGCTTGTTCGATGGGCAGCAGCTAAGAGAGTCATGGGAGAGTTAATGAAACTATGCATCAGATGGCAACTCCCTGCCACCCCCATTCCTGCCCCTGTAAAACCCACTCGCTCTATGCGAGAGCACATACAGACCAGCAGCAGGTGAAGGCAGGAGAAAGTATTCTATGCCTGGACCCATCACCACTCTTGAGGTCTCTCTCCCATGGAGATAAAGCCTTTCAACTCCTCCCACCCACCCCAGACCTCCTCCATCTCAGTGATAAGGTCATGATGTCTGAGCCCCGCACTACCCCCAGCTGGGGAAGTCTCAAGTGTTTACTGTGACATGAAAGTCAGGAGTTCCTACCTCCTCTTCCTCAGAGGACGAGGCTCCATAATCATCCACCATCTCCTCATTGCTCCCGTCATCCCCCATGCTCTCCCAGGCATCTACGTCCTCATCTCCCTCACTTTCACTGGACTCCAAACGCTCTTCTTCATTATCCCCAGCAGGCTGTGCTCTCTTGGCTGGAGTTAGCGAAAGTGAGCAGCTGTCACTGCACCCAAGCTGAGGGTGCCGAGAGGCTCCTTCCGCTGGCCCCCTGCATTTTCCTCCTTTCTGTGGTGATGGCTGCTCTGCAGATGCAGGCAGAAGAAAAGGTTAATGATTTGTAACAACCCTCAAAACCATCTTGTCCTGTTCAATGCAAAATAAGAGGGCTGGGAATTCTGCATTCTAACTTCTAGCTAGAAGGGCCAGTTAATTCTCTGTACTTCAGTTTCCTCACATACAGTCAATGGGGATTTATGATACACATCCTTTTTTCACAGGTCTAATAAATAGAATTTTAAAAATTCAGTATTTGTTATGATATTTCTCTTGCTTGTTAGATTCTTATGCTACACCTACCAGCATAACACCAGAGCACCTTTCACAATGCGTTACATGGAGCAGCTAACATTGGTTACATGTAGTTCCTTTCCCCATTCCTTCCTTTTTCCAAGGGGGAAACCCCCCCCCCCCTTTTTTTTTTTTAAATATATGATGTGGTATGAGTTTGTATTAGTGAAGGCAGGTCACAGAAGCGTGTCCTATACTTGTAATGGAAAATGGTGAGGTTTACAGTAGTTAAGGAAAGGATGGTCTTGTAGAAGGCGGCACTGGATTGGGACTCTGCAGATCTGGGTTCAGTTCCTGACATCACCATAGACTGTGTGTCTCTGAACCTGTCTCAATTTCCAAATGTAAAATCACAGTATTTTTGTTCATCTCATCTGTTTAGATTGTAATCTCAGAGTCAGGGAGTGCCTTTCACTATATTAGTACAGCGTTTAGCACAATTAGGGTGACCAGATGTCCCGATTTTATAGGGACAGTCCCGATTTTTGGGTCTTTTTCTTATATAGGCTCCTATTACTCCTCACCCCGGTCCCGATTTTTCACACTTGCTGTCTGGTCACCCTAAGCACAATGAGGTTGTGATCTTGATTGAGACCTTTAGGGTATGTCTACACTGCAGCTGGGAGTGTGCCTGCCAGCCTAGGTTCAAGTAAAAATAGTGTACACACTGCAGCACGGAGAGAGGCTCAGACCACCACCTAAGCTCGGACCCAGGAGGGCAGGCAGACTCCGACTTGGGGGGCTAGCCTGAGCCACCATCTGTGCTGCAATGTTTATGCTGCTATTTTTAGCAAGCAAGAGTGAGCAGAGCTAGCACTACTCTGTCTACCTGGGCTGGGAGGCTCACTCGCAGCTGCAGCGTAGACATAACTCTTCGGCACTGCCGCAAATACAAACTCTTCATTCTCCTCTTATTAAGTGGTTCTTGGATTCTGTGAAGATTTCTCTCTACACTTTGGGAATTTTTGGGGACTAATCTAAGATCCTTCAGTGTATCCTGAGCCCAGGTTATTGTGCACCCTGAGGTCGAGGACTGAGACCATTGCATTTGAAGCTGTATTTTATGGGGAACCAGCATAGAAAGCAGAAAATAAGTCTGATGTGCTTGCTCCCAGTGTTACTGAGGAGACAGTTTTAAAAATCCAGGTTTTACAAAATTTAATTTGAGCCAAAATTAAGTTATGGTGGTTACAAGGCGCTTCTTAGTCCTGTGCAATGCATGTGTTTAAAACCCTAGCTACTAAAGATGCCCACAACACCCTGGAGGTCAGGTGAGGGCAGTAGAAAGAGATGTCCACTGCTTAAAACGACTTAAGCTATGCCAGACTCCTACTCTGCTCACAGCTGGGGATGAAAGTGAGATTTAAGAACTTAGAACATCCGGAAATCTTCATTAGAAAAATGCTTTTAAATGATTGAAGTCAACTCATTAAACACATACCTGTGCTGGTGCCATCCATCCGCCCCTTATCTGTTGGCTTCTTTAGCTGAAGCAGATTTTTCCTAGATTGGGTTTTTCCTGACCCCATTCGTCTCTTTGCAGCCCTGAAAACACATGGACAAGCGAACAAAAGAATAAATGAACAGAAAAACCCTCTTACATCAGAGAGCCTAACAACTCCCTCTGACCCATCACAGCACTCTGACTTGGGTCTGCCAGATTGCAAATAGTGCCTTGGATTCTATCCTCTCTAGAGGAGAAATTAATTCGTGTATTTGTACACTCACCTTTTTCGTGCATGGCTGGATAACTTGTTTCCACTGTTATCAGTAGCTATAAACAAAGATGACAGAAAATTAAGAAACTGGTAACAGGAGGAGGACAAACAATAGGATGATGTCCTTATTTAGAAGCCCTTACAGGTGTGATTGTGTGTGGGGAGTGCATGTATGTGTGTGTGTGTGTACGCGCACAGAAAATGTAGAAAAGGATATGGAAACAAAGACATTTACCTGGGGGAAGAAATTTGGCTAATTCTACCTCTGCTCCCTTCTGTTTGCGGGCTTTGCGCCCTGGACCACGTTTTTCCTTCCTCAGTACATCAAGTTTGCGCCCCATAGTACTGTTCACCCTGTCGGGTAAGTGAAGGAAAAGAAGGAAGAAAAATGAGATAAAAGAAAACAGAGCAGACCCCATGCACACACATTTACTCATATGGCATGGCAACCTCAGGGATGATTCCTTTAGAACAGCAGTTCTTCCAACTGCCTGTCTCTGTCTCTCTAACACAGTGGTTCTCAACCAGGGGTACATGTACCCCTGGGGCTACACAGAGGGCTTCCTGGGGGTACTTCAACCCATCTAGATATTTGCCTAGTTTTACAGCAGGCTACATAAAAAGCACTAGTGAAGTCAGTACAAACTAAAATTTCATATGAGTTGTTTATACTGCTCTATCTACCATACACTGAAATATAAGTACAATATTTATATTCCAATTGATTTATTTTAGAATTATATGGTAAAAATCAGAGAGCCAGCAATGTTTCTGTGTGCTGTGACACTTCTGTATTTTTATGTCTGATTTTGTAAGCTAGAAGTTTTTAAGTGAGGTGAAACTTGGGGTACCCAAGGGAAGACAAATCAGCCTCCTGACAGGGTAGTCTAGGAAGGTTGAGAACCACTGATCTAACACACTCCCCGTTCTAAGGTGTCTCTGGTTAAACCCCATCCCCCTGTATCTCGTTTCTGAGCTCTCAAATCTCTCTTCCCAGAAACCACTTAGCTCAGGGTCTTCCCCAAACCCTCAGCCCTCCCGACCAGCCTCAGAGTTTTTCCCAGTTCAGACACAAGGAGCCCGCGGCTGGATCCCCCACTTCACGCCCGCTCCCCACCAAAGGCCCGAGCTCTGCTGGAGCTTTCACCCCAAGTTACCACGCCCGGGGCGCCTGCACAAACCCCGGCCTCCCTCCCGCGCACGCTACCCCGGCTCCGAGCCAGGCTAGGGAGTGGGGGCACGGGCAGACCACCGGGCCCGGGCGAGAACAGCAGCCGTAACCCCGCACCTACCTTCCGGCCCCACGTGCGCAGCGGCTACTTCCTGGGAAGGTCTTAGTGTAGCTTTCTCTCCACGCAGGCTCAGCCCGGCTCCTCCCTCGCCCTGGGATTGGCCGGACGCTTCTCCTCCTGCCACCCCGCCATTGGCTAGAACCGTCTCCCCCTACCCACTGATTAGGCAGACTGCCCCCCCCCCCCACCCCCCTTCTTCCCCCAGCCGAGAAGAGGCATAAGCAAAGCCTCTTACCGCAGTGGGAGCTGTTTGACTCGTTTCGGAGTAAGGTAGGTGTGAATCTGGAGTGCAACCGCGATTCCAGAATAATTCCATGTGTCGGGCCAGACAGCCCTAAAAGCTGCAGGCTTAGTCTACCCTGCAACGTTAGGGCAGTATTGGTGTCAGGCAGGGCTCTAGAGCAGTGGTCTCCAAAGTGGGGTGCGCGGCAGGCGGAGCGCTGCTGGAGCAGCGCCACTTCGGGCTGGAGTCCGAGCGCCTTTTTTTTTTTTTTGCTTGAGCCAGTCCTGCAGCGCGGCAGGGGGTGCGTGCTCAAAATTATTTTACTGATGGGGTGCACGATCGAAAAAGTTTGGAGACCACTACTCTAGAGAACCCCCACTGCCGGCCTAGCTAGGCTAACCCCAGCCATGTCAAGGGAAGAGGGTTTATTGACCTACCCAACTGTTTGGGGAGATGATGTACTTACATCAACAGAAAGTTGTGCTAGCATAGGCTATAGCTACATAACACAGCTAAGCTGCTCTAGCTATGCTGGCAGAGGCTCTATAGCAGGGGTAGGCAACCTGTGGCACACGTGCCAAAGGCAGCACACGAGCTGATTTTCAGTGGCACTTACACTGCCTGGATCCTGGCCCCTGGTCCAGGAGCTCTGGATTTTAATTTAATTTTAAATGAAGCTTCTTAAACATTTTTAAAACCTTATTTACTTTACATACAATAGTTTAGTTATATATTATAGACTTATAGAAGGAGACCTTCTAAAAACGTTAAAATGTATTACTGGCACGCGAAACCTTAAATTAGAGTGTATAAATGAAGACTTGGCACACCACTTCTGAAAGTTTGCCGACCCCTGCTCTATAGCATAGATTTACCCCATTTGTTCAAACATTAGGCTACCATTGCAGGAGACTGTATTGAATTGAGCTCCTTTATATTTACACATGCCTTCTGAAGCTTTAAGGGGTACAGCTCAGATTTTTCTTCACAGGCTGTAGAGCTAAAATCTTTAATATTAAAACAGTTGAGATTGTGCTGTATTCACTTCTGTCCAAACATCACATACACCTCTACCCCAATATAATGGGACCTGATATAACACAAATTCAGATATAACACAGTAAAGCAGTGCTCCAGTGGGGGGGCTGCAGACTCCGGCAGATCATAGCAAGTTCCATGTAACATGGTTTCACCTATAACGCTGTAAGATTTTTTTGGCTCCTGAGCACAGCGTTATATCAGGGTAGAGGTGTACAATGAGATTAACCGAAGTTATGAGATAGGACAAATCAGTGTTGCTAACAGCTGCTCCAGAATTTTTATTTTGGGGGCGGGGGGTGTAAATGTGCACACTTATGTATTTATTTGCCAGATCAGAACCAATTACCACCCTCTGCTCCAAAAATGGCAAGGTGGGGCGCTATCAAGCCCAAAAGTCTGGCCCTGCTAAAAGCAGAGCCAAGCAGGCAGCTCTGGCCAGGCCTGTGCTGATAGGGCTACTGCTATCAGCACATGACTCAGTCATGGAGAAGAAGACAGTAGCCACAGAGATCAGACTTAGTGTAGCTATAAAGCTTTCTCTGTATGTTTCCTTACTATCACCTTGGGTATGTCTACACTACGATGGGACACCTGCCGCAGGCTCCTGGGGAATGTTTGGAGCCCAAGCTCTGAGGCCCTACCACCTTGCAGGGTCCTAGAGCCCAACTATCTACACTGCAATGAAACAGCCCCTTAGCCTGAGTCAGCTGGCACAGGACAGCTGGTTTTAAATTGTAGTGTAGACATACACTGCTCAGCATTTGTAAAGGCACAGAAATCAGGGACATGAGGGCCCCAAGCCAGCAGCCAGCCTTTGACAGCTCATTACCTGAGCAGTAATGTAAATGACACAGATCTGCACTGATCACAGATTGGGCTGGAAAGGAGGTAGCAGCATCTCAGCATGCATATGAGGATCTGACAATTTTTCTGTCTTTGTGGAGCACAGAACAAGGCTTATGCTACAGGATACCACGCCATGCCATAGAAGGGCAAAGAAGTAGCAGCACTCCACCAGAGATTGCTTGTTTATCTCCTGTTATTTCCTCCCCACAACTTCTTGGCACAGCTACTAAAGACAGCAGAATAAAATACAAGGAAACCTTTATTTTTCAGTTTTATCAAGATTTTTTTCACCTTTTTTAGCTGTTTATTAGTGGACAAGTCCAGTCAGTTTTTGTATTAAAAACGATCTTGATGGAGGTAGCTGTGTCTCTGTCCTGGCTTTTGCTTGGTCTCATCTGTACACTCATCTCAGTAAACAAACTCAAAATAAGATTAAAACAAAAAACGTGGAACTCCAGGCTGAGGCAGCGAGCAGTGCAGCCAGGATTCTGTGTAACAGGACGTGGCGCTGTGGCCTCCAGTCACTATGTACAGAGTCCATCATGTCCCCTCTAGCCCTGGCACACTCCTTGCTTGGGTGGGCTGGCAGCAGAGGGAGGAGTCTCCTCTCCCCCAGGGAGGCCCGTGCAGCAACGTCCACCAAGGGGAGCAGCACCCAATCAGGAACATCAGGCAGAGGAAGGGTAGAGTGTGAAGAAGGATCATTTCAGCTTGGTCAAGAAGCCAACAGTACCAAGCCAGGGACTCATTGCTGCTGGGCCACCTGTGGGGTGAAAGAACGCGTGTTAGGAGCCCTTACTGACAGCACCCGTCCAGCTGGGACACTCCCCGTGGGTCCCACTCCCTCCTGATAAACGACCGGATTGGAGTGGGGTGGATTAAGCGCCAAGAGGGATGGGGATCTCTACCGGCTGGGGGAGGGGAGGATGCTTACCTGCTGGGGAGGTGGTGGGGGAGGAGGTTCACTGCTGCGGTTGGCCAGTCGACTGAGGATGTTGCGCTCAGACATCTGGAGGCGCACAGCCACAGGTGGGATGCGGGCAATGGTGGCAGGCAGCCGAGTCACATCTGCCTTCATATCACTCAGAAGCTCCTCCAGCTGCTTCAAAACTGGAAGAGAAAGGGGTGTGTATTTAGAGGGGGAGAAGGCACCCTGGCAGGGGGAAAATAGGTTGGGGGGATAGCGGCACGAGACACAAGCCCACCTTTGCTCAGCATGATCTACTGCCTCACCTTTGTGAAGAACAGCATTGGCTGGCTTGTTCCCAGCCATTGACTCCTTGGACAGGTGCTGGTGGCTCTCCGCCAGACACTCCACCTCAGCAAAACGCGTATTGAGGGCCATAGACGGGTGCGATGGATCTTCTGACATGTTCAGATAGGCAGCTCGCCGCAGCTGCTCCTCAATCACCAGTGCCTGCTCCAGCAGCTGAGAGAGAAAGGATAAGCATGAGAGCCTTGCCATGCCTCCTCCAGTTATTTCCTGAAGAGCCGCCTACCAATCACACCTTCTTACTCCCCCAGATTCTAAGACTTATCTTCTCAGGCCTGAGCTACTGCAGCTCCTTCCCTTAGCCTCATTTCCCAGGCTCTTATTTATATTGGGGGCAGTGCTTAGAAATGCCAGTCAAGGATCAGGTCCCCACTGTGTTAGACACCGTCACAAAAGAACTAGTCCTGTCCCAGAACAAAATCATCTCCTAAGCATCCTGTCCTCCATGCAACTATAGCTCACTTTTTCAGGGACTGTTCCCTCAGGTACCTTCACGGTTTTATCCTCTTTATCCCTTGAAGGAGCAAATAGACCACAAGAACACATTCACAGTGGGTGTTCCCTGAAGGACCTTCAGGCTGTTTCTTCCCCCTAAACCCCAGGAACAAGTGCTCCTAAGAGAACAGTGGCCATTTTCCTGCTTTCCAGTAGGCAAAGCAGTCTGGGACAGGTTTTCATAGTAATTTAATCAGAAAAACAAACATGCTAACAAAACCAAAATAAAAAACAAAACAAAAACAGTTCTTGTGTAGTCTCCAAGGGCATGGCTAGGCTAGAAGAAAAATGGTTTTATTGAAGCATTGGTTAACTTCTTTTAGAACCCTACTGTAGTAGTGTGAATACAACATGTGCTATCTATGCTAGAATTCCATAATGTGTTCAAACAAGTTTTAAAATTATTTTAACTTAATCTAGACATACCCTGAGTGGGCTGTAATACCAAGGAGCTTGAGGGTGGAGAAAAGGAAGGGAAAAAATTAAAAACAAAACAAAAAACACCCCGCCCCCTTGATGCTAAAGCACTCCCAATCCACTTCATCCGTTCTCCTGCAATCGGAATAGAACAGTGGACAAGCATGAAAGACAGCAATGCTCTCTTTATCCATCAGAAATAGTCTCAGAGAGGCAGACACCCTTAATTTTCCTTCTGCAGCTCCCACCTTGAACCTCCTGGCCAGGAACTTGTTCTTGATCTCCAGGAAGTTGCCCCTGTTCATCTCACCCTTGAAGGGTTCATTGAGGATGGCATAACGTGGATCATTCTGAATGTCCTGCCAGCGGGCATAGCCATGACTGAGATAGAGGAGCTCAGGCAAACAAAGGTAATGAAAACAAGGGAACACATATTCCAGGCAAATAGGATTGTATCCCATTGGGTGTGAGGGAGATGGAAGAGACGAGACTATCTTGCTCACTGTATCCTAGCCACCCCTGTTAAGATCCCCACATGGAGCTGTGATCTTGGTTGGGGTGGGTAAATAGGAGGCTATCCCACTAACTATATTCCAGCCCCCACTTGATAAGATCCCCTTTAGGGGGATGGGTCAGATGCCCAGAAAGGAGAAGGGTGTTCTGTCAGGGGAAGGATACTTGATGATCCCAGCCAAGAGCCAATAGTCATGGCGCCGGTGCCAGATCTCATAGGTTTTCTTGGTGACAGTTGCTGCTCGTTCTTCATTTTGCCATAGAGAATGCAACTCTGAGAATGGGAGAAAAGAAAGAAAAAGTCAAAAGGGATTTCACTAAGATGAGCAGAGGCAGAGTAAGTGTAGCTGCACTCAGGCCCCTCATACCAGTGAAGCCACCATCAGCTATGTTGAACATGAAGCGCTGCTTCACTGCCTTCTTGTGCCTCTCATCAAGAGAGTCCTTCAGCATCTCCCCGTTCTGCAGCATCACCACATCCCTCTTGTCATCTTCCTTCTTCTCCTCTGCAGACACAGGGACCCATTAGAGAGAAAAGGAGAGAGTACCACAGCAGCTGCACTCATGAGGTACCCCTCTAGAAGGTGGAGAATGAAGAGGGCTGGCAGTACCCTGCCACACTCACCCTTCTCATCCAGGTTGATAGTCGGAGGTTCAGCAGAGGGCTCCGCAGACACTCTATCTTCAATCTTCTCCACATCAGCTGCATGAGAAAAGGGGAATAGAAGCCATGAGATCAAGTCTGGTAGCTACAGAGGATTTAACTGTTCGGTCTAAAACCTGGCCTGTTTCCCCAATCACATTTATGTTTAAAGCCTCACCCTGACCAAAAGAGGGTAGTCTCTGTACAGCTCTGGAAACATGCTAACTGGGGTCCTGCACACAGTTCTGGGCTTCTAACAACCTCCAACTAATACCTTTGCTTTCCATTTCCATTGGCTCCTCCTTCACCTCTGGTTCCTCAGGCTTTTTCTCCTCTGCTTCTGGGGGGTTCATTGGGGACTTTGCCTCTTGTGGGGGTGTCTCCACAGGCTGGGCACACTGCTGATGAGAGAAACCCTGTTAACTCAAGGAGGAGCAGCGTATGGACAAACCCTGTGAAACCCCACCCACCACCAGAAGCTGAAGGCAGGGTGAAAGACATCTGAGTGCGCCACACAGAGGGTAGCTGTGGGAGAACAGAGTGTCAGAGAGCACAAAATAGGGCTCCTTCATACCTCTACAGAGTGTTAACAAGGAGATGCATTCTTCTTAGGAATCCCCAGAGTCTAGCTCTGTCCCAGGCGGGCGGGGGAGGGGAGGGAGGGGAACGGGACGGGACAACAACAATGGGCACAGCAGAAGAAGGAGAAGATACCTGTAACAGTATGAATAAACAAGCACCTACTAACTCACCTCCATTGGGACCTCTGCTTCAGCAGAAGCTAGGTTGGGTTCCTTCTCAGACTCCATGGGCTCCCCTTGCTCCCTAGTACTGGCTCCTTCTTCCACCTTCACACCCTCTTCTGTGCCTCCCCCACCCAAGACCAGCATATTTTTATATAAACAAAAAATAAAAATAGAGACCATCAGTAAGCTCTGACCTTCATTGCAATTTGGTGCACCTTTCCCTTAGCTCCCACAAAGTGGACCTCCAACCCACCTTAAACCACAACGGGACCAAAGCCCTCAGACCCCACAGAACAGATGCAGGAGTTGCCTGTTGGCCCCAGCCCACCCAGGGAAAGGCAATGTTCTCTCGTGCCTTTAAGGGCATGCACATCTCTTGGGGGCAGCCCTCCTAACCTGAGAGGCAGGTTGATCTGCGTCCGCCCCGAGGTCCTCCCCACCACAGCTCTGGTGAGGGGAACAGCACTGGTAGGGGCAGGACACGGGGCAATGCAAGGGGAAGGCTCTCACCAAGTGGAGGGGCAGGGGCAGGTGTGTTAGGCTGCGTGTCCCCTGGCGTGGAGGGTGTGGGGGTTTTGGGGGAAGGCGAGCCCGGCTGCAAAAGCTTCTTGTTCTCCTCTATCTCTGCTAGTTCTGGCATACTCCAGCGCCCATTCACATGCTCAAATTCCTGCACCTGGCGGGGGAAGTGGAGAAACAGACACACGTCATGGGAGAGATCACACTAAGCTGCCCCTCTAAGCAGGGTAGATGGGAATCTCAAGACATCACAGGCTGGGGAAGTCCCCAAAGATGGGTGGGAGAGGAAGAGAGCAGCCACTGGTTTGTCCACTGCATACAAGAGCTCAGGGCTTCTGTGATAAGAGGACCTCTGAGGAGAAAGGGATGATGTGTGGTGGAGGGAGAGTTCAGCATTGCTCCACTAAGCACCCACCTTTTTGCGTATCAGTGACATGACTCCAATGCGGGTGAGGACATGCTGGCGGGACAGCCCCTCCCGTGGGACCCCGTCTGCGAAGGTCTCTGCACCATCTGCTCCCGGCTCACATAGGTGACGCATGAACAGCGAGACATAGGCCCTGTAGCAGTATTAGATCAGCCTTAAGGTCCAACATATAGGAAAAGATGCCCTAGGGCTCCTAGTCCCCAGTGACCCAAGCAACAGGCTCCTGGCTCAGACCCATAAATATTCTGGGATCGTTCCTGAGCTCCTTTCCCTTGGTTCAGTTTCCCCTTTTGTTATTCCTCCTCAGCCTCCCCAAACAGGCTTTTTGCCCCTGCAGCATGCAGCCCCTTTTACCCCTCGAGCTCTCTGCTACTATTCTCACCCTTTCCCAGTGGGTTCAGATGCCACCACCTCCCTTCCCTTACCCAATGCAGACTCACTTGAACTCCTTCTCAGACTTGCCACGCAGGTCCCGGACAAGCCACTGGGTGGTGAAGGCATCCTGGGGTGGCATCCCATAGCGCATGATGGCATTAAGGAAGGCTTTGCGCTGGCGGGCATTGAAGCCCAGCACCTGGAAAAAGGAAGGACAGGTATAGTGAGAGCCCCAGGCACACAAACACATGGGCTCAAAGGCCCTTTCCAGGGTACCACTTACTTCAATGTTCCCTCCCACACGGGCAAGAAGGGGAGGCAGGGGCTTGTCTTTGTCATTTCTCAGGCCTTTGCGACTGGGCCGGCGAGCAGCTGGAAGACAGACAAGCAGGTAAGAGGTACATAACCTACCATAGTGAGAACATTCACTCATGACATCCTACGCTACATGGAGATGGACTTGAGCACCAAACTCCCAAGCCAAGGTGTCCTGACTGCCACCTCCCAGAGATAATATTGCCCAGGCTCCTGGGGCATCTACCTTCAGATCTCTCATCAAAATCCTCATCGCCTTCCTCAGAGGCCACTGAATAATCCGACTGGTTATCTGACTGGTCATCCTGCCAATCTGGAGGAGAAGAAGAAAAAAAAAAAAAAGTGAGAGCCTGACAGACCCTATCCTTGCAGGTCCTGTTCTCCCCAGCCCCACAAAAAAATCCTGTGGGTGTCCCTTCTGTACCTCTGTCCTCCTGGGAGCCATCATTGTAGTTGACCTGCTTGCGGATACGTTTACCCTTGCCCAGGTTCCTAGCTAGGTCCTCCTGCTGCTGCTCATAGTGGTGACGCAGCAACTTTTCCCAGTAATCGGGGTCCACTGACTCTTCTTGTTTAATGATCTCCCGCTCCACTTCCTCCTCCTCCTGCTCCAGGGAGAGAGGGATAAGAGAATAGCCATGCATTCAAAACCCCCACCCCCACAGGGGCAGATACCTGCTGCTCACCCCTCCCCACCACTTTCAGATGTCTACACCCGTGTCACATCTGTTCCTGTTTAACTCCTGCACCCTGGAACAGGAGGGGCAAGACACTCACCCCCATCTCTTCTTCCCGTACCACATACTGGGCCACCTTGAACGAGCTAAGATACTCATTCATGCCCTGCAGCTCTGTGTCTTCAGTCTCATCCTGATTTCGGTCCAGTAGTCGCGAGATTGCTTTGTCATCATAGTGGATGACACTGCTGTCCTCACCCTCTTTGCTATCACCTGAAAGAGAGGAGCACAGTCAGTTGGTGTTGAGACTCAAGGGGCTTTTGGGAGTGCCACGCATTCAGCCCTCTTCCCTCTCCCATCCCTTGGGCAGCATCCCCTAGACCAGTGTTTTTCAAAGTTCGCCTTGCTCAGCACCCAGGGACCCTAGCGGCTCTGGTCAGCACCGTCGACAGGGATGTTAAAAGTCCCATCGGTGGTGCTGCTCAGCTAACGCAGGCTAGTGCCTACCTGTTCCAACACTGCGCTGGGCCCTGGAAGCGGCCAGCAGCAGGTCCAGTTTCTAGGCAGGGGGGCCATGGGACTCCATGCACTGCTCCTGCCCTGAGCACCAGCCCATGGGAGCTGGGGGGGGGGGGAAGAAGAGGAGGAGAAGGTGGTGCCGTGCAGGAGCTGGACCTGCTGCTGGCCGCTTCCAGGGTACGGCGCAGTCCACAGTGCCAGGAAGCCTGCCTCTGCATCCCAGCTATGACCAGGAGCCACTGGAGGTAAGTCCACCCCCCAACGCCGTGCCCCAACCCCCTGCCCTGAGCTACCCCCAAACCCGGAGTCCTTCCTGCACCCCCAAACCCCTCATCCCCAGTCCCGAGCCCGCACCCCAACCCCCCGAGTCCTCTCCCACACCCTGAACCCCTCATTCCTGGCCCCACCCCACAGCCCTCACTCCAACCCTCTGCCCCAGACCTGAGCACCTCCCACACCCCAAACCGCTCATCCCCAGTTACGTTGGGTCACGGGCATCAAGAATTTTCTTCAACTGGGTCCCCGGGAAAAAAAGTTTGAAAACCACTGCGTTAGACAACACCCAGACACTCACCACCCTCAGTGGCCTCATCCTTGAAGAGCTCCTCAGTCCCAAACTTCAGGATGTCATCAAGCTCCTGCTTGGACATGGAGCCCGTCTTGGAGCCCAACCCTGGCCTCACCACCAGATGTGTTAGCATCATCTTCTTCTTGGCCACCTGAGTGATACGTTCCTCTACTGAAGCCCGTGTCACAAAACGGTAAATCATCACTTTCTTGTTCTGTCCAATCCTGTGTGCACGGCTGAAAGCCTGAGGGGAAGATGGTGTGTTCAGAACAACCCCAAAACCAAATACTACACCGCTTCACCCATCTGACCTTGTTTACATAACCCTGACCTTCCTGGGATCTTTCACTCTCCCCTTCCATTTCCCGCAGGTTACCCCTTGGGAGCAGCCTTCACTGCCAAATCACTTCCAGCCACCCACTCTCCACTTAGTGCTTTGTTTCTCCACAGTGGAGTCTCCGTCTCCTCCTCCCCTGCCTGACCACATATATACTTCCTTCTCTCCCCTGCCTCCACTCTCTTTCAACCCCCTAATTTCTAAGGGTCACCTATTACCATTAGTGACTCTAGTGCCATCCTACAGCCTTACCTGGATGTCATTGTGCGGGTTCCAGTCTGAATCATAGATGATCACCGTGTCTGCTGTGGCCAGGTTGATACCGAGCCCCCCAGCTCGAGTGGAAAGCAGGAAGCAGAACTGCTGAGCACCAGGAGCTTCAGGAGGAGAGCGAAGGGGATGGGGAAGAGCATGCACATTAGATTCAACTCCACAGACTCATCACATCCAGCCCCTCATGCAGGGAGGCAGTGTCAACCCAGAGGCCTAGGAATGGCATAGCAGGATGTGCTGCAGATCAGCACTAAGGATTAGCAGCAGATGTGGGCCCCCCAAGCATCTGTGAGGTGAGGGAGGGTTCTCGTTTTCTGTGGGGTGTATAGGGTTCCATACCATTGAAGCGATCAATGGCCTCCTGGCGCATGTTCCCTGTGATCCCACCATCAATCCGCTCATATTTGTACCCTTCATGTTCCAGAAAATCCTCCAAGAGATCCAACATTTTAGTCATCTGGGAACAAGGAGATAAAGCTGAGCAGGAAGATACCAAACTGGATTGCCGCCCCTCTCACACACAGGGTCCCCCAGCCTCTGTGAGGCACTGCCCCATTACCTGTGAGAAGATGAGCACCCTGTGGCCTCCTTCCTTGAGGTTCTTCAACATCTTCTGGAGCAGCAGCAATTTCCCAGATGCTCGGATCAGGGCACTACCATCATACATCCCATTTGGCATCTTTGGAGCTTCCTGGGGGAGGAATTGAAGAGGGGGTACATTTTCCCTTAGATCTCTGACTCACACACACCACGGTGGTGCTCAGCACCATCATCCTTTGTGCAACTGGTATCTTGCAGTTTGGCTCCTTTCTTCCCACTCCTTTCCCTTATTGCATCTTCCCCTCCCTACCTCTTGTGGCCCCTGCAGGGAGACTCCCTCTTGCTTGCCACTTGGCAGGGGCTGCAGAGGGAAATAAAGGAAGGGCCTACAAACATTTCAAGCCCAAATTAAGGGGAAAGATAGCTGCTCCAGGTGCAAGGAAGTTCAGGCTCACCCCAAGTGAATGGTAAGGGGCCTTGCTCAGAGGAGGATTGAGGGGCTAGAACATACCATAGCAGCAACGGGAAAGAGGTAGGGGTGATTACAACATTTCTTCAGATCCATGACCACATTGAGCAGGGAGACTTGGTTGCCACCACCTCGTGCATTCAGTGCCTCAAAGTTCCTTGTCAAAATGTATTTATAGTATTTCCTGTGAAGAGAGAATCTGAGTCACTAAGCCCCCATCACAAAAGGGCTGATAACACCCTCCCCGCAGCTAGCATGAGTCCAGCTCCTGGAACTACCTGGGCAATTCTTCCCTGCTAGCGCTACCTATACTCTGCCAACGGTCAGTCATTATCTCTCCATCTCCTACATGGAGTGTGTAAGATTATTTCTCCCTGGCAGCAGCAGCAAGAATTCTTGATCCCACCCCGCACGTCCAAAGCATATGGACCTAGAGAAGGCATAAGTTGGTCTCAAGTAGCTCCTCCACCCTCCCATGCTCACTTCTGCATGGGGCTCAGCTCCACCCGGACAATGAGTTCTGTCTTAGAGGGCATGTTCTTGAAAACATCAGCCTTGAGGCGCCTCAGCATGTGTGGGCCCAGCATGTCATGCAGCTTCTTGATCTGATCCTCCTTGGCAATGTCTGCAAATTCTTCCAGGAAGCCTTCCAAGTTACTGCAGGAGAAACAAGCACTCAGGGCAGAAGATGCAGGTCCATGGGGAGACAAATAGGGTGGGGGAAGGGAACAAGGAAGCAGACTCAGTCTGGGCCTGCATTACAAGACATACTGGAATCTCTCAGGTGTCAGGAAGTTGAGCAGGTGGAACAGTTCCTCCAGGTTGTTTTGCAGAGGGGTTCCTGTGAGCAGTAGCTTGTGCTGGAGGGAATATCCATTCAACACCCGGAAAAACTGGGGAAGAAAGAAAGGAAGGGAGTCAATGGACTCATCCAGGTAGTCTGCTGGTCCCCATTCCCAACACAAGATACTGTGCCATAGAGGAAAATTCCTTCCAGGATCAACCCTTCAAGCCAGGGTTCATCTTAGTTTACAGGGACAGTTTGTGCAAGAGTCCTACGTACTGGACCTCCTGGCTAGTGTCTTTACAGAGGCTGATCTCATTCACACATTACCTAATACTCACTCCTCAGACCCGCCTGGGTGAGACCCTGCTGCAGCAAATTCCCACAAATCAGATGCTGCACATTTCCTTTATGTGTCTTGAACTGCAGACTCTTCCAGCCAAACAGCCTTCTCCAGACTGACATATTATCCACTCTACCTCCTCCTGAACTGGAGTCCTACATTCCTTCAGCCTCCCTCCCTCTCAAAGAGTTTAAGAGACCTGGCCAAGTAGATCTATTACTGGCAATTTTTAATTAATTGTGAATACTAGGGAAGTTCCAGAGAACTGGGGGGAAAAAGTTAAGGTTGTGCTAGTATGTATAAGCAGTAAAAATGGGTTGACCCAGCTAACAGGCTTGTTAACCTGGCAATCAGTCCCAGGCAAAAACATGGGAATGCTGATATTACTCCAAATTAAACAAGTATTATGCCAGTCAACATGGTTCTATGAAAAATAAAAGTTGTCAGACAGACTTGATACTTTGAGATTAAGTTTAGTTGACACAGTATACTTTCACTTAGTACTACATAGCACTGATTAAAAAGTTAGAAGTATAACAAGTCAATGTAGCCCATCTGAAATGGATCAGAAACAGTCTAAAACAGATCTCTAAATGTAGTTAGTAGGGTGTCATTCTAATGGGGATTTCTTTTGAATCCCACAGGGATCTGTTGTTGGTTCACTATTATTTAATAGCTTTATTATCTGGGAGAAAATATGAAATTGCTGATTAAGTTTGTAGATGACAGTTTGGTGGGGTTGTAAATCATGGGAACATCATTCATACAGAACACTGGCTTGATTGGTAAACTGGGCACAAACATGCATTTTAATATACCCAAAGGGAAGGTCATACATGTAGGAACAGAGAACACAGTCCCCCATCCTGTAAGTATAACCTATCTTAGAAAGTAGTGACCAATAAAGATTTGGAGGTCATGGTGGATAATAAACCAACTTCCCAGTGAAATGCAGTGACTAAGAGGACTAACATGATCCTTTGTATGAACAGGAATATTTAACAGATGTGGGCAAGCTAGTAATACTTCTATATGCAACATTGATGAAAATGTCACTGAAGTCATGTCCAACATCAGCATTCACTCTTCAAAAGAGATGTCTTCTGAATGCTTTCCAATTTTTCAACACCTACAAGGGTTGGAAAACCCATCCTTACAAGGAAAGCCTTTGAAGCTAAATCTATTTCTTAGCAGAGAGGTAAAGAGGTGACTTGATCATGATCTATAAGAACCTACATAAAGGAGAAGATTTCCAATAGGAGAGGGCTCTTTAATATAATAAAAATAAAGAGTCAAAGACAAGTTCCAATGGCTGGAAGTCAAAGCTAACTAATTCATACTGGAAATAAGGCACAAGTTTTTGAACAATGAGCCCGTAAGAACATCTTGCAAGGGATGTTTTAGATCAGGGCTGGGCAAACTTTTTGGCCCGAGGGCCACATCAGGGAATAGAAATTGTATGCCGGGCCATAAATGCTTACAAAATTGGGGTTGGGGTGCAGGCTCTGGGGTGGGGCTGGGGATGAGGAGTTTGGGGTATAGGAGGGTGCTCTGGGCTGGGACCGAGGGGTTTGGAGCGCAGGAGGGGGAATCGGGGCTGGGGCAGGGGGAGAGGCTCAGGGGGTGCAGGCTCCGAGCGGCGCTTACCTCAAGCAGCTCCCGGAAGCAACAGCATGTCCCTCCTCCGGCTCCTACGTGGAGGCATGGCCAGGCAGCTCTGCACGCTGCCCCATCCATTGGAGCGCATAGGAGCCACAGCGGGACCATGCTGCGGCTTCCGGGAGCCACATGGTGCCGCTCCCAACCCTGCGCCCGGGCCGGAGTGCCGGAGCAGGGCTAAGCCACGTGGTGCGGCCCCTAACCCAGCGCCCCTGCCAGAACGGGGCCGAGCCACGTGGTGCGGCTCGAGGGCCGTAGTTTGCCCACCCCGTGTTAGATTCTTTTATCACATGAAGTCCTTAAATCAAGATTGGATGTCTAAGACATTATGCAGCTCATCTGAGAACATGGGCTTGATCAGGAATTACTGGGGGACATTCTCTGGCTTGTATTATGGAGGAGATTAAGCTAAAACAATGGTCTGGGCCTTTAAAAAAAAAAAAAACCCTATAAATTCCACCACCTTCAACCTCCTGCCATCACTCCAGAACTCCTTCTGTACCTTAGATTGATTGTTCTTGAGCCGGTGAGCTTCATCCACAATAAGACAGGCCCAGTCAATGGAACCCAGAATGGCCATGTCAATTGTGATCAGTTCATAGGAGGTGAGCAGCACATGGAACTTCACAGATGCTTCCTTCTGCAAGGAAAAATGAGAGTTTAGCCATAGGGGAACAGGGAAGTATAGGTACAGCCCCAGGCCAAAGCAGCAAGGGAAGGACCTGCCTTTGCATCAGGCTGCCCTGACCATTCACTATCATTCAAGGCTTCAAGAGTCAAGGTGTTAATATCAGGCACTGAGGTAGTTCCAACTTGGACAAATCCATTTTACCTCCTTGGCAGCCATGTTCAGTTAGATATAGGATTCTCCTCCACAAATTAATGTTTAAGGAGGCTGCTGAATACTTGCCAAGCCTTATTCCAGAAGAGAATCTACTGTTTAGAAATGGCTGAAGAGAGGGAAGGAGAATGCTAGGGAAATGGACAATTACTAAAGAAGAACTTGGAGGGGCGGGGGTGAGAATGGTACAGCCAGAGAACTAAATCCATTCCACACAACTCTGATTAGTTGAAATTGTTTTAGTGCTGCCTGGAGCTTCATGGAGAAGTAGTTGTCAACATGGTTCTCATTTTCACTGCCACTCACAGTGAAAGCAGAGGAATCCAAGCTTCCCTATACTGCTGTGGAAGCTTTGAGCAGCAACATCACCCCTACCAAGCTGCCTGTCTGTAGGCTTGGCAAGGCAAGCAGTCAGTTTAAAGGCTCTCTTCAATTAGAATGTTCAAGAGGTTATTTACTGGGAATGCTGCAGAAACTAACAGCTGTGGTAAGGAAGGTTCTTTACCTATCAGGGAAAGGGGGCAAGTGTGTGTGTGTGTGTGTGTGTGTGTGTGGGGGGGGGGATATTTTCAGCCCCCTAGTCAGGTGGCACGAATGTCAGAGGAACTATGAGGAACTGGCCCTTTCAATGGCTCTACATGGAGTCAGAGCTTCAGTCTCTGTGAGTTTACTACTTCGCTCTTATCTAGTGCTATAGATCTCACATTCCTTTACAAAGTAAGGTCAGTGTCATTCACTTTACAGATGGGGAAATGGAGGCAGAGAGAAGGGACTTGCTTAAGGTCACACAGTGAGTCAATGACAGATCCAGGAAGCCCTAGTCACAACCTCCCTTCTTTACTACTGAACTTGGAGTGGAAATGTCTACAACATGAGCAGCACCTGTCCTACCAGGAATCTGGTGGAGAACTTATTTCACAGAGGATTGCCCACCAGCCCTCAATTAGCAACCACTTTCACGGCCCAGATCAGAACCAGGTTTCTAGAGGCTGAAGTCCTCATATCCCTGAATTCTCAACTCTTAGAAGTGAGTCAGTGTGCTGTAACTGGGGCTTAACTGGAATCAATTTCAGGCTCTTTACCTTCATCCTGGATGCCTTCTTGCCCCCACGTATGGCATTGTCCTCGAAGGAGAACTCATTCTCCCGGATGATGGCCCGGCTGTCCTTGTCCCCAACGTAGGTCACCACATACATGTCTGGAGCCCACATCTCAAACTCCCGCTCCCAGTTGATAATTGTGGAGAGTGGGGCACTCACCAGAAAGGGTCCCTTTGAGTGGCCCTGGGGACAGAGTCATCAGGAGTGTTACAGAACTGCATCCCACCAGGGCAAGAGAGCATTCCCACAGATGTGTGTGTATCCTCAGCCACTTTTGCTCCTCACCTCTTTGTACAGAGAGTACAGGAACACAGCTGTCTGCACTGTCTTGCCCAGCCCCATTTCATCAGCCAAGATTGTGTCTGTGCCTTGGGCCCAGGAGAAGCGCAACCAGTTCAGCCCCTCCAGCTGATAGGGGTGCAATGTCCCTCCTGTTACATCAAGGTACTCTGGCTGCCGGTCATACTTCACCGTTGGCTATAGTAGAAGGAGAAAAATGTTGAGTCCCTTTGCACCAATCAGACAAAAATCAGCCACCAAGTCTTGTTTCCTACGCATTGGGCTCCAGCTTGTGCCTCCGTAGTTCAGGCACAGTCAGGGCCGACGGGGGGGGGGGGGGGAAANGGGCCCGAACATTTTTTTCCACCGGGGCCCGAACCTGCTCTCGGCAGCCCTGGGCACAGTTGAGACAGTGGCAGGACAAGCCCCCAAGCCATGTGTCTCAACTGGCCCTGAATGGCATCCCATCTGAAGAGTTCAACTTTGGAAACCAAACCCTCCCTATGACAAGTCAGCCAGTCCCCTCCCCAAATGGCAAGGTAAAATTGAGTTTGAAGGTTCTGTATCCTCATCCCTTCCTTTTAACCCAATAAGGGGGCTCTCTGGAGACAGTATCCTTCAGCTTAGTAATTTACTGATGTGTAAGAGTCAGATGCACCAGCTGGCATCACTACTGGGAGTGAAAGAAACATGCTTCACACTCTTCCCCTGTAGATGCAGGTAAGCCACACATCCCAGAACCCACTCGCCTCCCTAACAGGGAGCGGTAACTTACATCCACCGTGGGTGTGTCTGGGGGTCTTTCCAGCTTCCGCATCTTCACCTTCTTTATCTTCTTGCCAGGCCGACCCTCTTCACCTCTCATCAGCTCCCTGTACAAAGATATTCTCTGGGTGTGGGTGGGGCTATGTGAGTTTAATGGAATTTGCAGGAGACACAAAATGGGGAGGGGCTGCAAATAGCAAGGAGGATAATCATCCAAAGTGGCTAAGAGACGAGCCAACCCTGAAACACACTGCAAGGCAGGCACAGGGCCACTGCTTTAAGGAAAAGGAGTCAGTAGGGGCAGAATGATTCCTTGATCCGCTTCATCCTACCAATCCTGCAGTTCAGGAAGATCCCCCCCACCCTCTTACCTGTGATTCCAGTAGGCCTGTTTGTAGAGGTCATAGTCCTGCACCTCCACATCCTCACTCTCCCAGGAGGCCTGGTCATAGGGAAGGTCCCTCCATTTAATCAGATAGTGGACATTCCCCTTCTTATCCACACTGCAGAGAGAGACAACAATAAATCTCAAGCGTGGGAACCAGCCTTCACCCAGCCCACCCCTTGCACAGAGGGGAAGGAAGGTGGGAAACAGAAGGGGTAGGGGTAAGAGAGCAGCCATGCCCATAATCCCCAGCATAATTGAAATCAAATCTCCAATCCCACCCTTTCCCACAAAAGAGGATCCAGTTGATCCCATCATAAAAGGAACCCTGCCTTTACCTATAGTGGATGATCCACCTTCTTTCTGCCAAGCGTGACCGATATCTGTGGTTAGGGTCTCAATGGATCTTATCACAATGGGTCCTCCCCTCCCATGATGGAGAATTCAGTGGATCCTATTCTGTTCCCTTAGTCATGCTTGACACTCTTGAGAAAGGCCCCCCACTATCTCTGTAGGCTGGAATCCACTGGATCTTGCTGTGACAAATCCTTGCTCCCTCCCTCACCTGTGGTTGAGGATCCGGTGGATCATCATCCACTCAGGCTTGATCCCATAGCGATAGAAGCGCTCCTCCATCTCAGCGAACTTGGGGTCCTTGTTCTTTCGCTTGCGGCTTTTCTCCTCCTCACCCCCAAAGTCCCCTGAGGGTGGCTCATCCATATCATTCTTGCGTTGGTAATTTCGGAACATCACTTGGCAGTGCAGCTCCAGCTGGAGCCAGAACAGACACATATGGTTAGAGTGGCATCACGCATCCCTCCCACCACACAAGGGTAGTGGTCCACCCCCTAGGCAAGCCAAGAGCCCACTAACCTGCAACTCAGACACCCACGAACAGTGCCAATAGGACATGCCCTGCCATTTGACGAAGAACTGCCGCTCAGGCCGGCCCTCCAGGGGTTTGGGAGAGGGAGTGTTAGGGTCTGCATCAGCTGGTCGGGGCACTGGTGTAGGTAGTGGGGGCTGGCCCCACTTCCAGATCAAGATCTTCTGCACCTTCCCCTTCAGAGATGGGCACTGGAGAAGGGAGACAGAGGTGGTTATGCCAGAATTTAATACAAACAACCCCCACTCCCCCCCAGCATTTCTCTGAACTTTTGCCAATTTGTCATTTTTCCAGGACAACGGTAGTGATCAATGGCTCCATGTCTAGTTGGCAGCCGGTATTAACCAGAGTGCCCCAAGGGTTGGTCCTGGGGCCGGTTTTGTTCAATATCTTCATTAATGATCTGGAGGATGGCGCGGACTGCACCCTCAGCAAGTGTGCAGATGACACTAAACTGGGAGAAGTGGTAGATACGCTGGAGGGTAGGGATAGGATACAGAGGGACCTAGACAAATTAGAGGATTGGGACAAAAGAAACCTGATGAGGTTCAACAAGGACAAGTGCAGAGTCCTGCACTTAGGATGGAAGAATCCCATGCACTGCTACAGACTAGGGACCAAATGGCTAGACTGCAGTTCTGCAGAAAAGGACCCAGGGGTTACAGTGGACAAGAAGCTGGATATGAGTTGAGACTGTGCCCTTGTTGCCAAGAAGGCTAACAGCATTTTGGGCTGTATAAGATGGGGCATTGCCAGCAGATCGAGGGACGTGATCCTTCCCCTCTATTCGACATTGGTGAGGCCTCATCTGAAGTACTGTGTCCAGTTTTGGGCCCCACACTACAAGAAGGATGTGGAAAAATTGGAAAGAGTCCAGCGGAGGGCAACAAAAAGGATTAGGGGGCTGGAACACATGACTTATGAGGAGAGGCTGAGGGAACTGGGATTGTTTAGTCTGCAGAAGAGAAGAATGAGGGGGGATTTGATAGCTGCTTTCAACTACCTGAAAGGAGTCCAAAGAGGATGGATCATTCTAGACTGTTCTCAGTGGTAGCAGATGACAGAACAAGGAGTAAGGGTCTCAAGTTGCAGTGGGGGAGGTTTAGGTTGGATATTAGGAAAAAAAAATTCACTAGGAGGATGGTGAAGCACTGGAATGGGTTACCTAGGGAGGTGGTGGAATCTCCTTCCTTAGAGATTTTTAAAGGTCAGGCTTGACAAAGCCCTGGCTGAGATGATTTAGTTGGGAATTGGTCCTGCTATGAGCAGGGGCTTGGACTAGATGACCTCCTGAGGTCCCTTCCAACCCTGATATTCTATGATTCTATGACAGAGGAGCCCTTAGCAGAGTGCAATGTTCCTGGGGAGGTGGGGGGGACAGGTCCGGCCGGCCCTCCCGCTGATCCTTGCGGGAGATGTCTTAGAGCCATACAAATCCATATAGATTCTATATGGAAAAGAAACTACTGGACTGGATCAGCCCAGGGTCCACTTAGTCCAGTATCCTGCCTGATGGCTAGAGGACAATATGGAAAAACCGACCCATAAAGGAAGTTTCTTCCTAACCGGTCAGAGGTTGGAATATGCACTGAATCAGGAGAACTTTGATATTTCTCACTGTGGATGTTCTCAATAGCCACATATACATTTAACACCATTTTAAATTATTTTCTTAGTGATATCTTGTGGCAGTAAGTCTATCCCAGCTCTGTTCTGGATGTGAGGCCTCTGCATATGCCACCAAATCTGCAGCCCACATAGGTAGGGTGCTGGAACAATTTGTATAGTGGGGGTGCTGAGAGCCATTGAACCAAACTATAAAGCCTGTATGTAATGGAAACCACTTCAAGCCAGGGGGTGCTGCAGCACCCCCAGTTCCAGCACCTATGCCCTACTGATAATGAACTTAGCTAAATGAACAATTTTTGTCAGCTCTAACATTTTAGGATTGAATAGTTTTAACCATAGCCTTTGTTCTCAGACATGTTCAGGGGTCCAGCAAAGTTGGAGCCTCAGGTCCCTGGAGCCATGTCCATGGAACCATTTTGCACATGGTAGCATAAGTCCACCCAACACTGGGATCCATCACCATAGAGCCCCTTTCTGAAATCTAAATAAGGTAACCAAGTTATGAGGCACTGTAAGGCTAGAGGAGAGAGGCCCCAAACAAATAAAGACAGAAAGAAATGGGCAAGCTAGAAGAGCAGTTACATCCCTGAGGGAACTACAGAGCCCTGAGACAGAGAGGGATACCACTCCCTATGGAGGTGGGGCAAATGGGGGTAGCAGAGACTCACAGTGCAGCGAGGGCACAGCCATTCCCCATTAGGAATCTCTGGCAGTGGGGGATTTAGACAGTGAATGTGGTAGGAAGAGGGACAGGCATCACAGCAGAGCAGTTCCCCTCCATCCTTGCAGACCCGGCAGAACTCCATGTGGTGATCATCCTCCTCCTCAGGGTCTCCCACAACATCCTCCAGGATCTCCTCGCCTTCTGAGTTATCCTCCTTTGCCTCCCACTGGATCCCCTCCTTCTCCTACAGCAGAGAAGAAAACTATTACCCCAGGGTATACAAAACCCCCATCCTCCTGATGCCCCCAACTTAGCCTTCTGCAGAAACAGGGAGTACAGAACTCCCTTCCTCCATGGTTCTTCCCTTGGGTGTATAAAATCTGGTACTCACACAGTGTGGGCAGCTCCATTTGCCCTCGGGGGCTTTCTCCATGTCTGGGTCCAGGCAGACCATGTGGTAGGCACGGGGACAGGTGTCACACAGGATGATTTCTCCTCCCTGCTGACACACCTCACAGTAGTCCTGGTGATCTGTCTCATAGCCATCCACAGGAACTGTGGAGTCATCCTCACCTGGAGAGGGTGGTGGTAACAGTTACACATCGTTGGAAGCCATTGGCACTGGCAGAATTCCTTCCTGCAGCAGTGGGGATACCCCGCCACACCAAAAGGCTACACAGGAATAGAGACATTGCTCCAGATCCAGACAAAAAAAGCAGGGGTAGGCAGCTCTTGCTCCACAACAGTCAAGGTGAGTGGAAACAGAAACCAAGGACAGGGCAGAAAAGCAGCTGTTGCCAACTGCAATAATTGTATAAGTCCCTTCATGTCTTATTCTACCTATGGGACCCAAGGCAGGATTGCTTCTCACAGTCCCTTCCTCAGGAATTAAACTCTTCAGTGCTAACTGTGGGTGAGACTTAAGTTCCCTTCCCTTTCAGCAGTCCTACCCCATTCCAATAGTTCTTCCACCCTGAGCTCTCTCTAAACAATTCTGCTGTCCAGGGGTTTAGAATCCTTAGACACTAACGCCAGACAATTCTCATATCTCCCCCCTCATCCCTTTAGTTGTGCTCCATCCGAAGCTGAGCACTGTACTTGGATACCTTTCTTTTTCCTTTTCCCAGCCTTGAGTTTCTTGCGGCTGCGGCTGCTGCGGCTAGTGGATCCATCTGAAACAGAGTAGCTATTGATGCTAGCATCATCAAAGTCTGATTCCACATCCAGATCCTCATCTTCACTCTGGGGAACGCAGGAAGAAAGTATGGTGAGTCAAGCAGCTATGGTTTACCAGCCTCCTGCATCCTTGGACCATCCTCATACATTGCATGTTGGGAAGCGTGGAGCTGGTCAACTGCAAGTTCCTGCCATCATCAGTTTATCAGTACCCCCAATGGGGAGAAAAGGGAAGAACAGTCAACTCACTGATGATCTCTTACGCTTGGAGCTAAATCCTCCCAGTTTGATTTTCAGAGGAGCCACCTTCTTGGTTTTGGGTTTCTTGATGTCAGGAACACGAGGACTGGCTTTGGGCTTCCGCCGAGCATTAGGCCCTATGAGTAAGAGAGATTATGAGACAGAGGATCACCATCTCTAGCTACCACATTCCACCTCTCATCCTGGTTTTTCATCTCACCTTTGCCCTCCTTGGTCTTGGCCTTACGTAGTGGCACATCAGCAGGGGGCTGGGGCAGGACAGCATCCACGTTGGCCACCATGCTCTCTACCACAGCCACAGCCGCAGCTGCAGCAGCCGCCACAGAAGCCCCTGAACTGCCTTTGAAGGGGTTGTTAGTGCTGAACTCCCGCCACTTGGCCCCCAGCACCATCATCATCTTTGAGACAGCTATCTTAGGGTTCTTGGCAGCTATGAGTGGCCTGTGTGGGGGCAAAGAGGGAGTGTTACTGAACGGACATGGATACTGGATTCCCCCCCCCCCCCCCCCCCCCCCCCCCCCCGCCCCCCCCCCCCCCCCCCCCCCCGCCCCCCCCCCCCCCCCCCCCCCCGCCCCCCCCCCCCCCCCCCCCCCGCCCCCCCCCCCCCCCCCCCCCACAACCCCCACCCCCCCCCCCCCCCCCCCCCCCCTCCCCCCCCCCCCCCCCCCCCCCAAACACCCACCCCCCCCACCCCCCCGCCCCCCCCCCCCCCCCCCCCCATCCCAAGAACTACAATCCAGCCTAACCCCAGGGTTACTAGCTGCTGCCATCCTCCTGAGGAGGGAAATATTTCTGGCTCTGGGAGAGGAATGATGTCTACATTAGAGCAGAAGGGGGCCTGAAGATATGGTCTTGTGTCCCAGCTTTACAGTGGACAGCAAAACCATGGGACTAATCACTTTATTGTTGTCTCCATTCCCCTTGGCCTGGGGGTAACTGTCGCCAAAAGGTGGCCATTTAGTGTCTAAAATGCTTTGAGGTCCAGGGAACAAGGATATTTTGTCCTGTTTCCCTTCTGCTCCAGAGGCCCAAAAGCCCCATTGGCTCAAAACTTACCTGACAAACTGGCTGAAAGCCTTGTAGTTGGTGAGAGTGCGGTAATCCTCCTCTGTGAAGATATGATCAATGTCCTCCATACCCCAGTCTTCCAGGAGCTGAGCAGATGATTTGGGTTCCTGTGCAAAGGGTGACAGGCAGCAAGTCCCAGGGTGACCAGACACAGTGAAAAGGGGTTTAGCCTCTATATACTGATGGGCTCGCCTGCAGTCGGGGAGGGGGGGAGGGAGGGGGAATGACAACTCTGGGTCAGGGGGGATTCCCCCTCAAGGTCTAGGGGTGAGGGGAAAGTAATTTGGGAATATGGCCCATATGGGCCAAGTCTAGAGGACAGAGGGAAGAACAAGCAGGACAGCCCCCCCATGTGCCATTGTAAGGGGGCAATGTGATGGTCTCTCCAGGTCAGATCTAGGAGATAGAGTGGGGCGATGGGGCAGCCTCTCACCTTTGAGTCATCATCTTCCTCTTCCTCCTCCTCCTCCTCCTTGCGCTTGGCTTTGTTTTTCTTTTCTTTCTTGGGCCCTAATTTCTTCTTTTTCTTCCTCCCAGGGGTGTAGTCACTGCCCTCACTGTCTGAGTGCAGCACCTCCTCTTCCTCCTCCACAAACTCATTCCCCTCACCAGAGCTGTCCCCTAGCTGGAGGAAAGGGGGAAGAGAGAAGATCAGGCAGCTGTGAGAAGAGACCTGAGAGAAGTACTCACTACACCTTCCTGCACACTCTAGGGGGGGGTCAAACTAGGGGTCACTGCCTCAGGCTGTGCAGCAACAGGAATGACTGCCTATGTGCCCAATCTTCAGAGCCTGTTCCATGGCAGAATCTCCCCTCACATTCAGCCCTCCATTCCTCACCTCCTTCTTCTGGCGCTTGCTAAGTTTGGGCACTTTTGGTTCCTTCAGCTTCTTGGGCTTCTTTTTCTTCTTGATTTTGGGAGTTTCAGCCTCTGATAGCAGCTCTTCCTCTGGCTCTTCTTCAGGCTCTGGAAGGGGATGTGTAGGTAGGGGAGAGCAGAAGAATTAGGAAGCACTGATATATACCCAAGCACCACCATCATGCCCTCTGGGCCATGCTACACAATCCAGGAGTGCTGCATCACAGCATACCCCAACTCCCCACACAGCTCAACTACCTCTTCAACTCCTTGGTGCACACATTCAAACCCACACATTCATCTTAGCCCTGTCTAACAGTGTCCAGTAACAGACTGATCATACCATACTGAAGAGGGCGAAATCAAAAGCCCTTAGACCCCCATACCTCCCACATCACTATCTACCCTAGTTAGCCCACTGCTCCTTCTCCAAGCAAAGCCACACATGTTATTTAACAGGTTAGGAATTTCCTTAGCCTAGCAAGCATAGCAAAAATGGAGTTAGGAGTTACTGGCCACATGCAGAGGACTCAGCAGTCAGAGATGTGACCAGTCCCAATTGGTAAGGGAGGAAAAGAGCAAGACAGGAAGCCCCCAGCTGGTCTTTGGAATAGGCAGCGAGAGAGTGTAGCAGAAAACTCAAGAGAACCAGCTGATCAGGGATGAGGGCATGGGCTCTATCCCAGGGTCCCCAGAAGAAACCTCTAGAGCACAGGGGCCCTACACTGGCAAGCAAGGAACAAAACAGTCAGTTGCAACTTGCTCTTCCCCTCCCACCTGGGCAGCTTCTGTTCAGGGCAACTCACTCACCAGATCCCTGCCTCAGCAGCCAGCCCACAAGCATAGCTTTCCAGCACCACAGCCAGCACGCTCAGTCCCTCACTGTTGTAATGCATGCCAACTCTCCCCCACCCACAAAAACACACTCCCATCTGTGTTCTCTCCCCCTCCTTCCCACACAAAGCCCAGAGAGGAATGGACAGCCAGACAGCCCTTTCCTTTGTGACCGGATCCACAGCAGCCCAACCACTCACCCTCTCTCCCATCCCCAACCACCCCACCCATTACAGAGTGAGAGTTACTCATTCTCCCTCCAGGGGAAAATGGCCTCCTGACCACAGAAGCGAGGCAGGATGGGAGAAGCCACAGCTCACAGCAGATGCAGCCACCGGAGAACAAGGGGCACAGGGGAATGTGCTCAGGATGGGGTCCATATTCACAATGGGCACAAATATATCCCCTTCTGGCAATATTTGCCTGTATCTTATCTACCAGGACAGGCACCATATCCTTCCCTTCCAACCAGTTCTGATTTAGGGCTCTGTCAGGCCCCCCCTCCCCCCACCCGATTTCACCGAGTACATTCCCTGAAGCTCTTAAATTCCCAGTGACTTAAGTCAGTGGCTCTCAACCTTTCCCCGACTACTGTACCCCTTTCAGGGGTCTGATTTGTCTTGTGTACCCCCTAGTTTCACCTCACTTAAAAACTACATGCTTACAAAATCAGACATGAAAATACAAAAATGTCATAGCACACTACTACTGAAAAATTGCTGACTCTCTCATTTTACCATATACTTATAAAATAAATCAGCTGGAATATAAATATTGTACTTATATTACAGTGTCTAGTATATAGAGCAGCACAAACAAGTCTTTGAATGAAATTTTAGTTCGTAACTGATTTTGCTTGTGCTTTTTATGTAGCTGGCTGTAAAACTAGGCAAATATCTAGGTGAGCTGCCATACCCCATGGAAGACCAAAGGCATTTGAGTCTGGGGCAGGGAGTCTAAGTGTGGGGGGATGATTCTAGAGCTCCTTTCTAGAACTCCTATTTTACAGAGTGGTAAAATGAGTTGTACATCCATACAAGTCAGCAATAGAACTGGGAATAGAACCCGAGAGTTGACACTCAGTCTCCAGAGCTCTAACTTCATTCCCATTCTCCACACAGAGACTGCAGTTATAGTGAAAATCAGGTATGAGGCCTGAAGAGGCAAATACTAAGGGAAGGATTCTCAACATTTTTCTTTCTGAGGCCTCCCCAACATGCTATAAAAACCTCCATGGCCCACCCATGCCACAACCACCATTTTTCTGCATATAAAAGTCCGGGCCAGCATTAGGGGGTAGCAAGTAGGGCAATTGCCAGGGGCCCCATGCCACAAGGGGCCCTGCAAAGTTAAGTTGATCAGGCTTCAGCCCGGGGTGGCAGGACTCAGGGCCCTAGGGCTTCTGCCCCACACAGCGGGGCCTCGACTTTCTGCCCTGGGCAAGTCTAATGCCAGCCTTGCTTGGCAGACCCCCTGAAACCTGCTCACAGCCCCCTGGGGCTCCGGACTCCTGGTTGAGAACTGCTGTACTAAGGGAACTGCACAGGTAATAAAGCTACTGACACAAAACACAAGAACAGGGCTAAGGTGAACAGCGTAGAATGATCCATGGGAAGCTTGGCGAGTAGGGTGTGGTGAAGACAGAAAGTGGGTCATGCAATAGCCCAAGGCAGTTTCCTCTGGACTGTCAGCAGGTCTGAGCTCCCAGATGGATGAAAGGAAGCCAGACACCTTGCCCTCTCACATACTGTTCCTGCTCCCAACCATGGTACATATACCTTGCAAGCACTCAGATGCCCCATTAAAACCAGACTCCCTGCCCCAGGGACCTTCAACAGCCTGCACTAGTTTGGAATAAAACCAGTTCTACCTCACTATAGTGTGCGGACCACAGCTTTTAAAAAGGACATAATAAAGAGACCCAAATATTCTAATCACCTGGGCTCCTAATGAAACAAAACTTCTCCCTGCACATCCTATTTTACATGAAGCACCCATTCAATAAAATAGAACAGCCCCACTACCACTCCCTTTTACATACTGCTAGTCACAACCATCCTACAATGCCAGCTATACCTGGGTGCTGAGGGATGCTGTTATTCAGCAGGATTTCCATCTCCTCATCATCACTGCCAGCAGAACAAGGTGATGGGGATCCAATGCCCGATGCCATGTCCTCCAAATTGGGGTACGTGGGCTCAGACAGCTTCTGCAGCTTTGTCTCCTTCCTGCCAGTCAGACCAGTATGTTAATAAAAACGCAAAAAAAGTTAGCTATGATAATCATGAACCCACATTCCCATGCAATAGTCCTGCCCAATACACATTTGTAGTGAACTTAGAAATGTGCAGCCCCTGACATAAGGGCTGAGTAGGGAAGCATGGAAATGCTGAGACTGGGCACTAGTTTAGGGTCCTGATGAGGGTGGTTTTGTAGCTACTGGGAATTAAACTGTGTCATGAATTCATTTCATGCAAAGGGCCACCAAATGGCGGTCTGATGGTAACAGCGTCCAAACCCTTGCAATACGATGCCAGACTGGTACCAGTGCTGTAGGGTATGGCTAAGTGGAGTTTTGTGACTTTTAGGCAATTGGTCGCAATTTAATTCGAGGTAGTTAAAACCTTTGTCAAAGCTACTCTTGATGCTCCCCAAACTTTGGGGGTTTACATCTCTAGGGAGCCAGCCATGGCTGAGCGACAAGCGGGTGCAGCATGGAACAAGTGTTTGGGGAACAGCCAAACTCGCCTTCACAAACAAAGTGTTCGCTGCCTTGAGCTGGCGATCAATTCATGAAGTAAAAACTCCAACGAAGACAAACCCCTAGCGGCGCGAGAGACCAGCATCGCAGCCCCCCCCCCCCCAACACTTCCCATAGTCGAGACATGCTTTTAGGGTCCCCACAAAAAAAAAAGCCTTTTTAGTACCCGGAGGCTTCACATCCCACCCGCCTCACAGAGCCGGCGGGGCAGGACAATGTACAGACGCCCGTTCAAGGAGCCCCACCACGCCCCCGGGAGGCTGACAGAGGCCCCCCGATTTCACGCAGAGAAAACAAAGGCACCGCGAGCCCGTGGCAGGCACCGCGCGGGCTCCCGGCGAGCCTGCCCCCCCCGCGCTCACACACGCGGGGGGAGCCCAGCAGCAGCACGCGGCCACCCCTGCCCCTCGCGGGGGGCGGGCGCAGCTGCGGCTCAGGGCGCTCGGCCAGTCCCGGCGGGCGGGGCGGCCTCGGGAGCGGGGCCGTTCCCCGGGGGCAGTAGGGGGGCGAGCCGGGCCGGTCGCTGGTGCGAGGCGGCTCCGAAGCAGGAGGGTCCCGGGCACCGCGGCTGCCCCGTGCCCAGCGGGGACGCACGGCGGCCGGGCCGAGGTCGGCGCCCCCGGGACCCGGGGAAGGGCAGCTCCCGGGGTCGGGGGGGCTCGGCGGCGACGACAGAACGGGGGTGGGCGCCATGAGGGGGTGCAGCCCCCGCGTCCTGCCCTTTGAAGCAATTTGGGGGTCGTGTCCGGTCCCTGCCCCTCTCCTCACCCAGCTCGCCCCCCGGCTCCTCGGCTCTCGCTGCCGCCGCTGAAGGGAAAATGGCCCCGGCTCCGGCACCACCTCTTAAAGGGGAAAAAACCCGGCCAGGCCCCTCCCCACTCCCGCTTCCAGCCCATAATATGTCCCGACACCTCGGCAATGGGTCCGCCCCCGTCACCCTGGCAACCCCCCAACTGAGATATCCCATAATACTTGCCCTCCCTTCAGAACTCCCTACTCACTGGCCGGCCCAGCATCCCATAATAATCACCCCTCCCATCAGGAACATCCCATAATACAATCCTCCCTCTAAGAAACATCCCATAATATTCCCCACACACTCACCCCTCACTCAAACATCCCATAATACTAATCCTTTGCTAAAACATGCCATCCCCCCCTCACTATCACCCTCCCTCACTGAAACATCCCATAATTGCATTCTCCCCCACACACTGACATCCACTCTCAGCCCCAAGCATCCCATAATACTCCCTCCTCCCCACCCCATTCCCCCTCCCTCACCCAGACATCCTACAATAATCCCCCTTCCTTGTTAAAATATCCCATAATACCACACACTCACTGCCCAACCTGGCATCCCATAATAAGAACTACTCCCTCTTCAACTCCTCCACTGAGACATTCCATAACAGCCCCCATAATATCCCATAATAGTCATACTCCAGACATACATCCCATAATAATAGTCACCCTTCTCATCCTCCCCTCTCAGCCAGGCATCCTATAATAGTTGCCAGGAGCCACTGTCCAGCCAGGCATCCCATAATACTCTCAGCAATTCTTAGCCACAACCCACAATACTTGCACTGACTGCCTGCTCCCCCACTCCAGCCAGGCAGCCCATAATAATCACATTCATGTATTTCCCCCCCTCCACCCAGACAGACCAGAAGGAACAGGGTGCCATCTGAATAGCCCACAATACTGAAGCATGGAGACAAGCATCCTGTAGTACTACCTACCAATCACTTGTAAGAAAATCTCATAATAATACTCATGATCCACTCTCACCATTCACCCCACCCCCACATCCCATCTACACAGACCATAATAACCACTGGGGGCACAGGGCCAGCCATACATCCCATAATACTCTGGCACAGACTGCCAGGATTCTTTGTTCCTCCAGATGATGCAGATTCAACGTATCCCATAATGATCAACACCCCCCCAAATACACACTCGGGCAGTTAGCCCATAATATTCACTAGAATCTACCTCTAGGCAGACATCCCATAATAACCATGCTCACCCCCCTTTTAAAAGAGAATCAAGCATCCAATAATACAGTCACACCCCATTAAGGAATGGCATCCTACAATACAGAAGAGCAATCAATATGAACAACTCTGATACTCAAACATCCCTATCAAGGTCAAACGTATTATCCACCCCTCACGCAGATCATAGACATGACCATCCCTTAATGCTATACACCTTCATGGTATAAATTTAATAGTATCTATTTCCCCTCCATTATATGCATGGACTTCCCTCAACAGTATTCCCTCCTTCCTTATACACACAGATATTCTATAATTATGTCCTTCCCATTGTGTGTGTATGTATACGTGGACATCCCATAATACTATTCACACCATTATATATACAGACATCCCATATTACAATACTTTTCCCTCTATTATGCACAAGGGCATGCCATAATAACTTCCATACTATCCCATTACACACATTAGTATATATCTAACCCTCCCTTTATACACATGGACATCCCATAGTATTGTCCTTCCCCTTTGTTGTACACACAGACATCCCATAATACAATCACTAATAATCCCTTACTATAAACATGTAAATCCCATAATAGTATCTATCCCTATTTATGCACACACAAACCATAACACAATCCACCCTTCCATTACAGGTACCCATAAAACTATCCATACCCCAGTTATACACAGACTCCCCATCTTACTATCCATTCTTTTCATTATAGACATGGCCATTTTATAGCACTATACATCCCTCATTATGACCACAGGCATCTCGTGATACTCATCATCACCTTATACTGACCATGGACGTTTCATAAAAATACAAACACCCCAATTATATATATTCACAATTATAATATGCACATCCAATAATACGTAGTCTCACATGATACAAAGTGACATCCCATAACATATTCCAATCCTCATACTTATTGACAACTCATAATACCATATATCCCAATTTACCATGACATTCCATAACACTATCACTTTATAACATCCCTGTTATAAAGACAGACATCCTACACTGTCCAGCCCTTCCAGTAGACACATGGAAATCACATAATACTACCAATTTTCCATTATATATAGACATCCTATAATGTTATCCATCCCCTCTCATTACATACACAAACGTCCCACAACAGTATCCATCCCTTGTTACAAACACAGATATCTCATGATACTACTTAGGCCTCCCTATTACACACTGCCATTCCATAATATGATCTACTCTTTGTTATACACAGTCATCCTATAATACTGTCTACTCCCCCTCCCCCCGTTAAATACAGTCATCCCATAATGCTATCCATTTCTCTCCACTATATGAGAGGACATCCAGCATCCCATAATACTATCCAGCTACAGGACACACACTATCCATACTCCACATTCAATGCATATATTTACATTACTATCCAAACCAGACTGTCCACCCTAAAATACTATTTTACTACTCACCATCACTTTCCACCCACCTGTACACACATTCACAATATATTTCTTCACCTCATTGCTTCAGTTTCCCCTCTGTAAAGTGGGGCTAATGATACTGTCCTTCCTTTATCTGAGATTTATAGATAACAAATGCTGCATAAGAAGTAAGTGATGTTTATTATTACTACTACAGTACAGACCCGTTTACGCGCGAATCCGCTTAACACGCGGTAGCGCCATACCTCCCAGTGCTACCTATTTAACACGCGAGACTCGTTAACACGCAGTACAGGAACTTGCTATGTAGCGCTACAGATTTGCTCACTGACATAGAAATCGACAGAAAGTGTGGAGTGGAAACGTGTTGTACATCTTTACCGCCAAGGGGGGGGGAGTAGGGGGGAAAAGGGGCAGCAACGTTAAAGTGCCACTGCAGCGCCACTGCAGCGCTTTAAGGATGGTCCTTTGCCGCGGCAGCGCTTTAACGTTGCTGCCCCTTTTCCCCCCCCCGCCGTTGGCGGCCCTGCTCGTAGGGACCCTACCAGCAGGGCCGCCGACAGGGGAGGCAAAAAGGGCAGGAACATTAAAGCGCTGCCGCAGCAAAGGACCATGCAATGCTTTAAGGTCCCTGCCCCTTTTGCCCCCCCTCGGCTGCCAACGGGCGGGGGGGGCAAAGGGAGCAGCTGCCCCGGCCGGACGCCGCTACCGCAGCAGCAGCATCCAGAGCCCCAGGCCCTTTAAATCGCCATGGGAACCCTGGGCGGCGCGGACCAGGCGGCCTGGAAGGGCTAGCTGGGGGATGCTGACCCCTAGCCCCGCCCCATACACTTGAGGCCCCGCCCCTTCTGGGGGCCAGAGCCGCCCCCGCCCTGTACCTGTAAGTGTCCTGAGTTACTTTCACCCCTATGTAGTAATAATAATGTTTTTATTAGATTACACATTTGAATTTATATTCTTGCAAAGCGCCGTTAACAGATAGGCCTGCAGTATTTGGGACGCTGTGAATACGTATGTAATCCTAGATAATTATACATGTATATATAGATATCAGATATTTCAGCATGGGCCTCTTAACCCGCGGTCTGTTAACACGTGGTCATGATGGCTTGACTCCCGACATCCGCGCGTAAACGAGTCTGTACTGTACAACTATCCAGCCCCCATTCTATCCATGAATATACTGTAATACTCTATCACCCATTATAGACATGTACATCCAATCCCCTCCCCCCCTCCACTATACATGCAAATATACCAAAATGCTTTCCATTCCCTCTTTACACACTGACATCCCATAATGCTGTCATGGTTGTGGTTGGTTGGGGAGAACTGTGAAGCTCTATGGTAAACAGACAAGTTTACTGTCTACATACAGTTTGTTATTACAGTATAAGTTCTAGATATATCCCATAAAAATCTCATCTTTACAGATGTGATCAAGTGATTAAAGGTAACACAGGCAGAATCTCTGGAAGGCCAGTTACCAAAGTTCTGTCTCTGTATACCCTATACTACTTTCCCATTTAGAATTATGATCTCGGGAGGGCTATATACCGCCATGGTATAACACAGGCCAAACAGTTATGCAACAGATAGGGAGGCTCTGTCACAGACATTGTTTGAATATATTTTTAATGATTAATGGTAATCCTCTCTCTCTCTCCCCGTTATTCTTCATAAATCAAAGTTTCTCATTCAGCAGAAACCTTAACTCTGGCCTATAGTGACACCATGCAAAAACCATACTTTGATTTAGCAAATTGTTTGTTCCCTGGTATTTCCTTAATGGACTAGACTAATTGGCAGGACATTGGCCTCTGCTCCTGTGTCCATTTTGACTCGAGAGGAAGTTCATTTATTATTAGGTAACAAATCATCCATCATGGTAGGTTCAGGCCTGCTTGGAGTTGGACCTGGTCTCCAGCCCTGTGAATAAATTGCTTATACCCAGCTCACATGCTAGGAATTTTCTGTTCCCTTTGTTAGTACCTGGATTCAACCATCAACCTACACTTAATCTGGCATAGTGGTTTTTACCACCATGCTTGTGAAAAACCTTTTCATATGCTGGGCAGCTTCCTGGGCTGTGCACACAGACACACCATAGAACAATTTGCACAAGCGCATATAATCTCTCTAAGCCTGTTTTGATTTCTAACTTTCTTGGGTTGATCTCTTGCAGAGCATTTTCTCAATTAGTTACCATGCAATTCCTTCTCTATTGTACTGGCTCTTGTCATGACCTAGAGTTAAGCTCTTGTTGCTTCTGCTGTGCAGCACCTCTTTTTGAAATGTGAGGTCAGAGTCTTTTTTCATCTTTCATCTGTAACACAGAAGATAATTTTGTCCTAGATCATTTAACTCATTATGGGCCAAACTCACAGATACTTACTTTTACTTTAAGATCAATAAGAAAATGTTCTATAATTTTCCCTTTGTTTATAATCCCAGAATTTATGTCTCTTGAACACCACATTGCTACATTTTTACAGTGTTCTATAAACTTTGCTATGCCCTCTGGGCCCTCACCACTAGTGAAAACAAAAATACCAAATATTTCAAAGGCATCTTCTCTAATACTATGCAAAAGGATTGCTACTTGCATTTTCTGGGGCTTTGCCTCTGATCCAGATGCTGCCAAGTAGAGTTTGAAGCATTGCTACCACCACTTCCATTTTTCTGCAATGTTTCCACCTTAGGCTAGGGATTCTAGGGATTTGAAATTACCCATTTTCTTTGTTTCTCTGTTGCTGTGTCCCTTTCCTTCCCCCCCCCCCCCACTTTCTTTTCTCAGGGAGGCAATTCTGACACTATGTAATGTCCTTGTTTGGCATTGGGCATGGAGACAACTAACTCAGTTGCCTACTCTTGTGGAGAAAAGATGTGAGCATCTCAGGTCATATCAAGTGGTTATTCCTGCAGGAAACAGATGCCACTAGAACAAGAGATACTTGAAGACCTCTAGTGAGACATGTACAAAATATAGAAGGGTGCAATTGAGAACCATCTTGTGGACCAGAGAGTGCATTGGAGGGAGAGATTGCTGAGAATAATGTGCTAGTTGAGGCAGAGAATCCTGTGACTCAAACAACATCCCCTGTGAAACTATTTATTTGCCAGCATGACTATGGGTCTAATATGCAGTAGAAGGACAGTGGTAAAGACTGTACCCCTTGGTGAGTAATGAACTGACTCCATATGCATTATTTGTTGAGTTATATGTTTCAAAGTTTAACTGATCATTATAAAATATATTACAGGCATGGCTAGCAGCAACTCCTGTAGTTAAGATTGATAGACACTTTCCTTTATAAGACTGTTTTCAGTTGCTTATAACTTTGCCAAACTTTGACCACGTGGGCTGAAATTTTGTATGCCTGGTGTCTACCTCAGGCTAAGCTTTTTGTATATATGAAAAGTTCAGCAAACACCATTCAGCCATTTCAGAAAATGAGATTAAGGAAAAGTATGGGTTTTTTTCAGATGTTAAAAAATTCTTACAACCATTTCATTGAGAAGCTTTAGCAACCAGAGATTTGAAATTTGGCAAGCGGCTTGCCTTGCAGTCACAGAGGTATCTTTTGCCATCCCTGTGAAAATCTAAACAAATATGTAGCCCTATATCTTATTTACTACACCCAACATTGACAGAAACTTTTGACCATTTTGGCCTTAATCTCTCTGTACCTGTTCCCTCATCTGTAAAATGGAAATTACAGGTCTGTCTCATCTTACGCTGGGGTTACGTTCCGCGGTCAGCGCCTAAAGCGAAAACCGCGTATAGTCAAAATTACATTGAGTGTAATGGCGGGCAGAATCGCCCGCACTACAGAAACAGTATTTAAATTGTTATTTTTCTTTTTTTGTTTGTTTTTTTCTTGTTTTTGCCGACTGCGTAAAGCTGAAATCGCACATGTTAAATGCGCCTAAGATGCGACAGACCTGTATAATACTACTTTACCTCACATGGGTGTTATGAAGATAAATTCATTAATTTTGTAAAGAACTCTCAAATTAGGGTGATAAGCACCATAAAAAAGCCACTGAGGAAATTAATTCTGTATTCAGTGCAGGGTTTGGATGGTGGGCAATAAATAATGCACAGGGCCATACATTAAATGATATGGATACGCTGAATAGCTACCCGTTCAGTGAGCACTATCCATCCTGCATTGAATGAGGCTGGGTGTCCTGTGGAAAAAATAGTACCTGATCATGTAATTAAGACTACATCATAATGCATATACACAAGCGGGCTGAATTAAGTTGTACAGGCAAGCTTAATTCTGTTTTTTCCTAACTTTCAAGTGCTCGACTTTGCAACCTTAACAGTCTTTTATCATAATTTGTTGAATGTAATCATCAGCAAAGCTGCCAGCAAGACCAATCGTTAAAGTTGTTTAACACTTTCCATTATAAGGTCCTATTTAAATAGTGAAATAGGTCGTTAGCAGACCTAGCAGTTATGCACACCAGGAGTTGAACCAGTTGGATCTGGTTGTGGTACAGGCAGTGTGACCTCAGAGTCAGAGAGGCTGCCTGTTTGTTTGAACCACTAGGATGGTGCCTCTGTGTTACCTGCCTCTGTGTCCTATATAAAACCGAGGACATACATTGAAATACAGCCCCTCTTACAGCTGATTAACAGTGACACTGTCTTTTAGTTTGTGGTTGTACAGCGCCTAGCACAATGGTCCTGGTTCATGACTGGATCTACTAGGTGCTACAATGATACAAATAATAAATAATAGATAATGTTTTCACCTCCCAGCTCATAGAGAGCCGTAATACACAACAAATTAAGACAATTAGTGAAGAAATCTACATTCAGCTGGAACTATAGGGGCAGTTTGTTGCAGGGAGTGGTGTGGATGACACAGTAGGGGGTCTCCTCCCATTGGAGTCAGCGCTGCAGACCCCAGTACTGCTCTGTGCTGTCTGTTAGATGAGATGTAAATCTGAAGTCCTGAGCTCTCGTGGGCATTAAAGGTCCCCTGTCATTTTGGTGGGGGTGGTTAATCCCAGGATGCTGGTTACACATTCCAGTGATTTCTGCTGTTCCTGATGTGCCAGCACCAGCTCACAGGTCAGGGCACAAACTGCCAGAGTTTTGTAAGTGCTTCCAACAGACAGTGGTGTCTGGAGGGTGTTTTCTCATGCCCCACCTTTGGTGGTGATAAACCAGGTGCACGGCGGGGTAACACCCTTCACTGAAACATAAGGAACTGGTCACTATCAAAAAGCTCTCGTGCTTCATGGCATAAACTGAAGCAATTGAACATGTCCTGCTGCTAAATGAGACTTGGGGAAAGACAGCCTGTGTGTCACCTTGTGTGTGTATTTCTCTCTCTCTCTTTCTGTATATACACACACACATTTCTGCCTTTCGGTGTTTCCAGATCTCACAATTTTATTGTAAGTCTTGTGATATTTGACATTTTTCTTAAAGCCTCAGCCTCTGGAATAATCTAAATAGGTACAAATTGTGAGAATCTCATCTTTTTGTTTGTTTGGGTTTTTTTTTCTTTCTTCTGGTTAGGTAAGTTTCTAGCCCTCATGGTTCTGAAGAAAAGCTTGAAAACACAACCCCAGTGCATCCTAAAGCCTCAAAAACAAAAGACAAATACCCCTCACCCCTCTCAAAAAATATCTTTTTTTTTAGTCTCCTGACTTTTTGGGGCCTGACCCATGATTTTTGAACAGTTGGGCTGGCAACACTGTCTATCTCTTTCTCTATGCCTATCTGCTTGTCTGTGTGTGTCTCAAATATATATCAGTGTGTTTGCATGTACGTCTGTTGCTCTCTCTCCCTCTCTTTCCCATTTCTCTCCCCTCCCCCTTACCAGAAGCACTGTTAAGGTCCCTGAACAACTCTCCTGGGCAGTCCCACCCTGCAGAGCCAGGCACATCCCATAATAGTCCACAAAGGCAAGTCCATCCCATAATAGCCACCCACAGGAAACGTTCCTTAGCAACCACCCCCACCCCCACCCTGTGGAGCAGCCATCCCATAATATCATGCCTGCTGTATTGGTTATGACTGTTGAGAAACGGGAGGGAGAGCAGGGGAGAGGGGCCCTGTGGTGGATGGGAGCAGGCAGCTGTAATAAAGGGACAGTGGTGAGGCAGGGAAAGGACCAAACCAGGAAGAGAGAGACAGGCGGCAGCAGCTCAGAGAGGGTCCCAGCAGGCACAGCCAGGGAGCATGGCTCTGGCTATAGCCTGCCCATCTGCACTGACATCCCATAATAATTATTTCCCTCCTCCGGTCCACAACATCCCATAATATTTCAAAGGGAGGCAACCCGCAGTAGGCACAGAGAGACATCCCATAATAATCTCCCATGTGTCACATGCATTGAGAATTGTGCCATCCCATAATATTACTCCCTCTCGCACACATACACCTCACTAGCTGCAGAAGGCCTTGCCATCCCATAATATTTCCCCTTCTTACGGGGCATCATCATCCCATAATACTCTCCCCGCTGTAGAAGGACTTGCCATCCCATAATACTCCCTGCCAACCACCTGCCCCCCTCTGGTCACATAAGGCCTTGCTATCCCATAATAGTAATTGCTGTCCCTCCCCCGTCACAGAAGGCCTCACCATCCCATAATACTTCTCTCCTTCCCCTCCCCCCCGAAGGTCTCGCTATCCCATAATAACAGCAGCAGAGGCCTGACCCCGTGGGCCGAACCCTAGTCAGCTTAGCTCAGATATTTCCTAAGTGGCTGAGTCTGCCTCCAAGCACTAAACCCTCCGACACTGGCCAGGCTACATCACTGTTCATAATCCATCTGTTTATATCCCCTTTTCCCTCTGTCTTCATATCTTTTCTTTCTGCCTGTCCCTCTCTCTCTCTCCCTTTCACACTCTTTGTCTCTCTTTTTCTGTGCTCTCTGTCTCCTTTTCTTTCTCTCTGACTTTCCTTTTGGTTCTGTCCTTTTAGTGATGGGATATGGCTTATTTGATACACACCTTCTCCATAACATTTCAACCTTATCAGTTCCATAAGGCACTAAGATTTTGGGCTGGATTAATTTTATTTCGATTTATTGTGATGTTCTTCACAAAAAAAGCTCTAGATAGCTCTAAGTTATAGTTTAGACTTACTAGTGCTTTATCATATGCTTATCTTCTATAAATTCCATACATTCCTCTTTCATGGGTGTGATACAGACCCTATTTCTTACCACTGATAATTGGGTGCACTTTGTTCTGTCTGCAATACATCGATAACTTGCTCAGCACCCCTGCCCTCTTACAAAAGGTCTGCAACCCTTATATTTAGCTATTACTTGTAGTATTTTGTCTTCTCACGATAGCATAGTTGAAAGTACTGTCTGCTGGGTCACTATAGCTTTACTAGAAGTTTACTATCTGCTCACATCTTTATTATTGTGCTTCTGCTAGAAAAGATTACTCCAGTCTTACTATCTGCTCACATGAGTATTCTTGTATTTCTGTATAGGGTTTTTGCTTACGATTTAGTCTTTGCTCATGTCAGAGCTTTTGTGCTTCTTTACAGGGTTACTGTAGTCCTTTCAGATGCTTGCTATCTGCTTTCTTGGCCTCTATATAGCTTTACTATCAGTTCATGTCAGTATGTCTCTGCTTCTAAACATTTTCTTTCCTTAGGTTTGGTGGCCTTGGATGTGCAGGTCAGACTAGATGATCTTGATGGTGCCCTTTGACCTTATGCCTGGTCTACACTACAGAGTTAGGTTGACACAAGGCAGCTTACGTTGACCTAACTATGGAAATGTCAACACACTTACATTTTGTTCCCCTTGACATAACTGCCCTGTTATACCGCCTTAATAACTCCACCTCCATGAGCAGTGTAGAGTGAAGGTCAATGCAATGTCAGTCTAAACACTACGTTACTTACATCAACTGTTATTGGCCTCCAGAAGGTGTCCCACAATGCCCCACCCTGACCGTTCTGGTCACCATCGTGAACTCTGCTGCACAGCAGCCATCTGGGCAGGGAACCGCCCCTCACCTTTAAAGCCCTGCCAATTTTTGAAATTCCATTTTTTGTTTGCCTGGCTTGGAGAGCACACCTAGCAACTCGAGAGCACACTCAGCTGCCCAGCTGCCCACCACGGCTACACACTGAAGATGTACTCCTGCCTGAAATACACAGGAGGTGTTAGATCGCCTGGATCTGAAGGGAGAAAAGGCTATGCAGGCACAGCTCCAATCCAGCTGTAGAAACTTTTGTCATCTACGAGCAGATCACTCAGGACATGGAGGAGAAGGACTACAAGAGAAACCAGCAGCAGCGCCGCGTGAAAGCCAAGGAGCTGCGATAGGCATACCAGAAGGCAAGGGATGCTAACAATCTGGTGTGAGCCCCCAAACATGCTGCTTTTACAAAGGGCTGCATGCCATCCTCGTCCGAGATCCCACCACTCCCAAAAGCCCCATGGATACTTTGGAGGATCCCGAGTCGGAGGCCCCTGCTGTGAAAGGCCATGAGAAGGTGTAGACGGAGGAAGCAGAGAAGGAGGAGTATGGGGGACAGGTGACCATGGGATCCAGCTGTGCAGCAAGCCAGGACATGTTTTTGACTCCAACGCAGTACAACCAATCCCTACAGTCCAGCATGGGTGAGCCTGATGCAGGGGAAGGAACCTCCAGTAAGTACGCTGTTTGCTTTGAAATTACAGGGATGGAATCGCCAAAGTAGCAGGACATATCTATTGATTTACTCTTTTTTACTTATGCTAGAAGAGGTAGTGAAACAACCAACAGAGGTAGAGTTGCTATCTGTTTCTCATCCCCCACTAGAGTTAGGCAGAATCATATAAGATTAGGGTTGGAAGAGACCTCAGGAGGTCATCTAGTCCAACCCCCTGCTCAAAGCAGGACCAACATCAACTAAATCAACCCAGCCAGGGCTTTGTCAAGCCGAGCCTTAAAAACCTCTAAGGAAGGAGATTCCACCACCTCCCTAGGTAATTCCAGTGCTTCATCACCCTCCTAGTGAAATAGTTTTTTCTAATATCCAATCTAGACCTCCCCCACTGCAACTTGAGACCATTGCTCCTTGTTCTGTCATCTGCCACCACTGAGAACAGCCTAGCTCCATCCTCTTTGGAACTCCCCTTCAGGTAGTTGAAGGCTGCTATCAAATCCCCCCTCATTCTTCTCTTCTGCAGGCTAAATAAGCCCAGTTCCCTCAGCCTCTCCTCATAAGTCATGTGCCCCAGCCCCCTAATCATTTTTGTTACCCTCCTCTGGACTCTCTCCAATTTGTCCACATCCTTTCGGGGGGGAGGGCGGAGGGGGGCGGGAGGGCAGCAAAACTGGACTCAATACAGTAACTCCTCACTTAAAGTCGTCCCGCTTAACGTTGTTTCATTGTTACGTTGCTGATCAATTAGGGAACATACTCATTTAAAGTTGTGCAATGCTCCACTCTTACGTTGTTTGGCTGCCTGCTTTCTCCACAGCTGGCAGCCTCTTTACGCCCCCCCCCCCCTCCATCCCCACAGCATCTCCCGCCCGCCGGCAGACCCTTCCCCCTCCTCGCCCGCCTCCTGCCTGCGGCAGTCAGCTGGCTTGCAGCATTTTGGAGGCAGGAGGGAGGGGGGAGGAGCGAGGACTTGGCGCGCAGGCTCCCCCTCCCTCCCCTGCCTCCTGCTGGCAGCAATCAGCTGGCTTGCAGCGTTTGGGAGGCAGTTGAGGGATGGGGGAGGCGCGCCGAGTCCTCGCTCCTCCCCCCTCCCTTCTGCCTCCAAAACGCCACAAGCCAGCTGATTGCTCTGGGCAGGAGGGAGGCGGGAGGAGCAAGGACTCGGCGCACCTCCCCCCTCCCTCCTGCCCAGGGCAATCAGCTGGCTTGTGGCGTTTTGGAGGCAGGAGGGACGGGGGAGGAGCAAGGACTCGGCACGCAGGCTCCCCCTCCCTCCCCTGCCTCCCGAACGCGGCAAGCCAGCTGATTGCCCCGGCAGGAGGGAGGGGGGAGGAGCGAGGACTCGGCGCGCCTCCCCCCTCCCTCCCCTACGTGGCAATCAGCTGGCTTGCGGCGTTTAGAAGGGAGGGGAGGGAGGAGCCAGGACGCAGCGAGCGAAGTAAAGGGGGAGGAGGTGGGGGGGGGAGAAGAGGCGGGTCAAGGGTGGGGGCTTGGGGGGAGGAGTGGAGTGGGTGGGCTGAAGGTTGAACCCCCCGCCTCTGGTGCTTGCAGAGTAGGGGGAAGCTGGCCTAGAACCTATTCGCTTAACATCGTTTCACTTAAAGTCGCATTTTTCAGGAACATAACTACAACGTTAAGTGAGGAGTTACTGTACTCCAGATATGGCCTCATCAATAGTGGCCGAATAGAGGGGAATAATCACTTCCCTCGATCTGCTGGCAATGCTCCTACTAATGCAGCCCAATATGCTGTTAGCCTTCTTAGCAACAAGGGCACACTGTTGACTCATATCCAGCTTCTCGTCCACTGTAATCTCCAGGTCCTTTTCTGCAGAACTGTCGCTTAGCCAGTTGGTCCCCAGCCTGTAGCAGTGCATGGGATTCTTCCATCCTAAGTGCAGGACTCTGCACTTCCTTGTTGAACCTCATCAAATTTCTTTTGGCCTAATCCTCCAGTTTGTCTAGGTCACTCTGGACCCTATCCCTACCCTCCAGCGTATCTACCTCTCCCCCCAGCTTAGTGCCATCCGCGAACTTGCTGAGGGTGCAATCCATCCCATCATCCAGATCATTAATGAAAATGTTGAACAAAACAGGCCCCAGGACCGACCCCTGGGGCACTCCACTTGATACCGGCTGCCAACTAGACATTGAGCCATTGATCACTACCCATTGAGCCCAACGATCTAGCCAGATTTCTATCCACCTTATGGTCCATTCATTCAATCCATACTTCTTTAATTTGCTGGCAAGAATACTGTGGGAGACCGCATCAAAAGCTTTGCTAAAGTCCACCGCTTTCCCGATAGCCACAGAGCCAGTTATCTCATCATAGAAGGCAATCAGGTTGGTCAGGCATGACTTGCCCTTGGTGAATCCATGTTGACTGTTCCTGATCACCTTCCTTTCCTCCAAGTGCTTCAAAATGGATTCCTTGAGGACCTGCTCCATGATTTTTCCGGGCACAGAGGTGAGGCTGACCTCTCTGTAGTTCCACGGATTCTTCTTCTTCCCTTTTTTAAAGATGGGCACTATATTTGCCTTTTCCCAATCGTCTTTTACCTCCCTGATTGCCACGAGTTTTCAAAGATAATGGCCAGTGGCTCTGCAATCACATCAGCCAACTCCTTCAGCACCCTCAGTTGCATTGCATCCGGCCCCATGGACTTGTGCATATCCAACTTTTCTAAATAGTCCTTAACCTGTTCTTTCACCACTGAGGGCTGCTCATATCCTCCCCATACTGTGCTGCCCAGTGCAGCAGTCTGTGAACTGACCTTGTCTGTGAAGACTGAGGCAAAAAAAGCACTGAGTACTTCAGCTTTTTCCACATCATCCGTCACTTGGTTGCCTCTCCCATTCAGTAAGCGTCCCACTTTCCCTGACCTTCTTGTTGCTAACATACCTATAGAAACCCTTCTTGTTACCCTTCCCATCCCTTGCTAGCTGCAATTCCAATTGTGCTTTGGCCTTCCTGATTACATCCCTGCATGCTCGAGCAATATTTTTATACTCCTCCCCAGGGTTCGGCAACGTGTCCGTACACAGACACAAGTGTCTACAGTAAAAATTTAGAGGTCCGTGGGGGACGATCACGGGCGGCTCCCCGCAAGCTGCTCCCCGTCCCTGCTGTTGCTGGTGGAGGCGCGGCCAGGCAGCTCTGCACACTGTCTCCGTCCCCTCTCCCTCCCCAAGCGCTGTCTCCACGGCTCCCAGCCCATTGGCTGGGAACTATGGCAAATGGGAGCTGCAGGGGGTGATTCCTGCAGACGGAGGCAGCGTGCCTGCAGAGCTGCCTGGCTGCCCCTCTGCCAGCAACAGCAGGGATGGGGAGCCGCTTGCAGGGAGCCACCTGAGGTGAGCCTCCCCACAAGCAGCTTCCCCATCCCTGCTGTTGCTGGCTGGGGGAGGTGCGGCCAGGCGGCTCTGCATGCTGCCACTGTCCCCCCTCCCTGATCATTGACTCCATGGCTCCCAGCCCATTGGCTGGGAACTGAGGCCAATGGGCTCTGCGGGGATGGGGCAGCACGCAGAGCCGCCTGGCCATTCCTCCGTGTAGGAGCCGGAGTGGGGATATGCTGCTGCTTCCTGGAGCTGCTTGAGGTAAGCGCTGCATGAAGCCTGCACGAACATGCCCCTCCCCCCCGTGCCCACATCCCTGCCCCAGCCCTGATCTCGCTCCAAACCCCTTGGTCCCAGCCTGGAGCACCCTCCTACACCCCAAACCCCTCATCCCCAGCCCCACCCCAGAGCCTGCACCCCCAGCTGGAGCCCTCACACCCCCAACGCACCCCAACCCCCTGCCCCAGCCCATAGCCCCCTCCTGCACTCTGAACCCTTCAGCCCCAGCCCAGAGCCCCCTCCCGTACTCTGAACCCCTCATTTCTGGCTCCACCCCAGAGCCCACACCCCCAGCCCAGAGCCTGTACCCCCTCCCACACCCCAACCCCCTGCCTCAGACCAGAGCTCCCTCCCGTCCTCCGCCAGTGTCCATCATCAGCAGGGCTGCCAGCAGGCTGGAGGTGCTGGTGGGGGGGAGGAGGAGGCACTGACTGTGGGTCGGGGGGGGGCTGCCGATGGGTGCTAAGCAACCACTATTTTTTTCTGTGGGTGCTCCAGGGCTGGAGCACCCATGGAGTTGGCGCCTATGGTGTAGGACAGTTTCCCACGCCAGTCAGTGATTACTTCAGCAGGAACCATTGCAGCACACAGGCTAGCAACATATGGTTCCGGGAGTCAGCCAGACACCTGCAGGTCCCTTTCAGAAGTGAATTATTGGCTAAAATCACCACGGCCTCTAGAAAATGGTGCCAGTGTTCAGTTCAGTTGCCCTAGGCACATATCATGCCCGTAAACTATCTCCCCTCATTTACCCAATTTGCCCCCACGCTAGGGCCATACACACCATGGCTGGTGCTATGACTGCCGCCATGCTGTATAGATCCCAAGGAGAAGTGAGAATGTGGTGCTTACAACTTGTATGGATCAAGGGGCGTGAGTTCAGTATCCCTAAGTTTCAATTTATCTCAAGAATACACTGACAATGGCACCTCTGTGTATTGTATCTTCAGCAGCTGGAAATGTGGTCTTGAGGGTCTCTCCATCCACACCATTGGAACAGCTGAGCCAGATAAGGAGAAGGAAGAGGACTGAGGATGACATGTTCCTAGAGATCCTGCAAGGCTTCAGTGCTTCAGATAATGAGCACAGGGCCTGGAGGATCACCCTGGTAGACAACATGGACGGAGATAGAGCGGAGAGGAGAAAGGTGCAGGACAAGGAAACAGACAGACATGCTGCAGATTCTGGTGGACCTGCAGGTTCAGCAATCCCATGCGCACCTCCCTCTGCAGCCCATTGAGAACTGCATATCAGGATCTCCCTATCCCCTGCCATCAACATTCCATGTGGCATCAGAGGCCACTGCACCACCCCTACCACTCCACCCCTAGGGACATTAAAGACATTCACAGACACACATACACTGACCTGAAAGACACAATTGGTGTATGTGTATCTGAAATGGAAATGACTGTTCTTTCCTCTTTAAGTTCTTTTCCCTTAATTTATTAAGTTGTATTAAGTTATTAATGTTTTACTATTTGCATTGTTATGGAATAAAGGTCTGTTTTTGGAAACATAATTCATCTTTATTAGCTCACAACATATGCTGGGTGGTGATGACATCATTCACAAACAGTATTAATACATTCATTGGCAATGTTATATTACTACACACACACAGCACTCACCAAAGGGTTCATATAGGGCAGCAAAAGAGCAAGGCCAGATAGAGCACACTGCAGCAACATATACTACTCTGACTCACTATAAAAATGATCTTTCACAGCCTCCCTGAGCCAAATAATCCGCTGGTTGGGAAAGAAAATCCCTGGTTGCAGCTTTCTGTACAGTCCTGTGTTAAAAATGCACTCGTCATTCACCTTCCCTGACCAGCCCACACTGATGTCAGTAAAGTGTCCCTTGGTGATCCACCAGCACTTGCAATATCATAGAAAAGTAGCCCTTTCTCTGGCAAAGTGGTCTGGTGCCAAAATGGGGATATGCATCCCATTTTTCACCCCACTCCAGTTTGGGAACCCCATTGCTGCAAAACCATCCCCTATGTCCTGCATATTGCCCAGAGTCACAGTACTGCACAGCAGGAGGTGATTAATGGCCCTGTACAAATTAATTACAACAGCCCCTGCAGTGGATTTCCCAACTCCAAATTGATTTCTGACTGTTCGGTAGCAATGGGGCATTGCAAGTTTCCACAGAGTGATTGCCACTTGCTTCTCCACTGTCCCTGTGGATTGCATTTTGGTGTGTCTGCGCTGGAGGACTGGGGTGAGCTCTGCACACAGAACCAGGAACAGCCATCTGAGAGTTCTGCAGCAACTGCTCATCATCCCAAACCTGCATGACAATACGGTCTCCCCAGTCAGTGTTTGTTCCTTGTGCCTAGAACTGTAGCTGCTCCATGAATGCTGCCAACAACCTTGAATTGTTTCTTTCTATGTGCCACAGCAATCTAAGACTCCAAGGAATCATCATGTCCCCGCAGCTCCTCTTGCAGCTCTACAAATACTGCAGGATCAGGCTGCCTATGCTCGTAATGCTCATCACAATAGTGCAGAACTCTGTGGACTCCATGCTTCTGTTGGCGATGGCGGACAGTGAGAAGGGACATGCAGGTTTGTGGGATTTTGAAAAGAAGCGTGAAATATGGGGTGCAGATGCAATTATGGGGTGCAGAAGACTGCATTATGGGAAGTTGAACCCATACTCCCAGTCAAACACCCTGCGCTGGATGGAGACGAGTTGCACAGTGGGATAGCTATCCATGGTGCACTGCACTCTACATTGACACAAGCACCCTTAGTGAGGACATGCATCACTGACACAAGGAGCATAGTGTGGACACGCACAAGCAATGTAATTACTACAGTGGCTGTATGCCCATGTAAGTTAGGTCAACTTAATTTTGTAGCGTAGACATGGCCTTAAAGTCTGTGAGTCTAATGGCTTGTCTACACATACAGCACTATAGTGGCACTCACTTTAGCGCTTAGTGACGATGCTACCTACACCGACGGGAGAGCTTCTCCCATGGGCGTGGGTACTCCACCTCCCTGAGAGAGATTGGGACTAGAAACCAACACGAGGGGTAACGGTGTAGAGGGCAGACAGATTTAATGAGGCACTAGGGTGCAGTGGGAGAACTGGAATGAGCTGGACAAAGAGACTGTGGGGCAGGAAGTGGGGAAGAGGAGTGGGGCAGGAAGAAGACTGGTAGAAGGTTCTGCGGAACGGGGAAGTGGGGGCATGAGGGGAGACTACTCAGGCCACAGAGAAGGGAGAGAGATTGGACTATGAGCTGCAAGGGGGGAAACTGGGATTCAAGGAGAAGCCTGGAGACTGGGACTGGGTAGGCAAGGAACTGGGACTGGGATAAGGAAGAGACGGGGACAGGTTGAAGGGGACAAGGCAGAAAGGCTCAAGATTTGGTAGGACAGGCAGAAGTGCCTGTGACCGGAAGCACACATTCCACTCCGAAGCCTGGGAATCCTGAGTCTCACCATTCCTCTGCTGTCAGCAAATATCTGTGAAACCCACCAGTAAAGTGTGTGTCTGATCCCTCTCTAGTGTGGTCCATATAGAGGACGACAACTCATGTGGCGGAGGTTTGTGTGGTAGATCTAAAGGTTCTAACCTTGCCAATGAATCATGTGGGTATCAGTATGATGCCACGTGATAGAAATTCCATTTTTCAATTTGCTTAAAAAAATATCTAGGAAATTACACACAAAAAACTATGTTAAAAGAACATAGAAATTGCAAAGACAAGCATTAAACAGTTAGGAAATGCCAAAATTAAGGTTGTGTGGGTCCCTTTATACATATGCATTATGATAGTCTTTAATTACATGATAACATACTATTTTTTCCATCTGATCCCTGCCTCATTCAGTGCACAGGATGAACATAAGGCTCTTAAAGTTAGGTTGAGGACCCTGGAATAATTGTTGAAGTTATTTTATATTGTAAATCAATGTATTTAAAAGTTATTCTTGATATTGCATTAAGATTTGTTTTATTGTTGTATTTTTACTGTTTGCATTTTGATTAATGGGAGCAACACCTTTAAGACACATGATTGAAGGAACACCTAATTGTAGAGTGTGTTTGGAGGAGACAGAGTAGTGTGAGAGAGATTTTCACTCTGCGTCCAGAGACCGGAAGACCCTGCCTGTGTAAGCTCCAAAAAAGGTCAGAATTTCATTTAATAAACTTCTTTCCAGAAAGCAGGCCTAATTCCTGAAGCTTTAACATTACTGCTTTTGTAAGACTGGATGCTTCAGGACATTGCTAATGACTTACACCAGTAGATCACCAATTTGAATCCAGCACAGCTCAATAGGGATTAAAAGCTGTTCCCACCTAATGGATGCTTGGTGGCCCTAATATGAGAGTTTAATGGGTCCTAGTTCCAGCTCGCACCACCACCATGCTTTGCTCTAAACTGCACACTCTTTGGTGCAAGGACTTTTCTTACTATTTTTTACCATCTCTAGTATAATGGGGCCCTGATTTTGGTTGGGTTTTCTAGAGAGAGTCCCTGCAGCTGGGGCCATAATTGCCTTACTCATAAATTTGTTCTCACAGGGTGTGAGCAGGGGGAGTTTAAAAATCAGAAGACAAAATCAAAAAGTATGATTTAATTTTTCCTTTAAAAAAATCATGATTTTTAAGCCAATCTCATGTTTAAATGGCTCTGTCATTAATTTTCAACTCTTGCGATTGGCCATACAGCTGTTGCAGAGAGCCAAAGGTCTGGAAAACAGATAAAGATTCTGAGGCTGAAAGCTCAGCTGCTGAGACTGATCCTTCCTCTCTCAAAGAGGGGGAGCATCAGGTAGTTACTGCCAAGTAGGACCCGTGTCCCCAACCCAAGCATATATGGTAGGGAAATTACTGGGGGATCATCCCTGTGGGAATAGATATGTCACCTGGCCTGCCACCTTGTCCCCCATTCTTCACTCTCTCTCCCTCCCATCCCTGCTGCCCCCATGAGCCCTAGTCAGGGAAGCTATAGCTCCATAAATGCTCCTGCTTATGCCCAGGCCCTCACCCTGCCACAAGTCTGGGCCTAATGGATCATTTAGATTTGTCAGACCTAGCGTCTTAGCCAGCAAACCACAGATAGGTCACTGGCTAGGACTGCTGTCAGAGGAACACAACTGGCAGCTTTGCTCTTCACACTCACTTTTGAGGTAATTTCCCACCTCCACCCCTCATTTTGCCTATCCCTCCAAACATCACACAGCCCTAGAAGAAGCAGTGGGAGAGGAGTAGCTGATGGCTCAGCTACCAGTGCCACCCTTAGCTAACTGCACTCCCCCGGTAACAGCACCAGTTGGCAAACCATGTCTAGTTTATTTTGCTAACGTTCTCAGTCTCATGAACCGTAGAGTGTTTGTCAGATCAATGCTTGTGGCAGAGATGGTGATGTCATGGGAGCAGCATCTGTGAACAATTTTAAGATTGGTCCCTGCATCATCTTTACAATATCTTCACAGTTGGAAATTAAAATAAAATTAAACAAAAGATCCCCAGGGAACTTCAAGCATACAGACAAAGCTTCTGGTTTTGGCCTCACTGTTGGCTCCGACCCCTCCAAGCTAATTCCTTTGCACTTGTAAAGCAGCGGCCTTGCAGGTAGGTTAGCTCCTCTGTGATTCCCAGCTGCTTTGATGAGTGCTCCGACTCTTCTTGGCAATGAGGAGCCTGGGTGCCCATGGAAGCAGCTGGAAACAATAATAGGTGCCAGCTCCATCTGATCAACCAGCTGTATCACTCCTCTAGCATATCCAGGTCAGGAACTTCAGGTGTATTTGGTACTGGACTGCTGCAGAAAGTATGATATGATACGCTCCTGTAAGTATGATATGATACGCTCCTGTCTGTCTACCTAAGGCAGATAGTTTCCAAGTGGCCTTCAGATTTGGACAAAAGCAAATCTAATCTCAGATTCCAAACACTTGAATCATTCTGACTAGATGCGTACCCATGCAGCCAGGACAAGGGCTCCTTGCATTTTTGGCCATTGGCCCTAACCAGCTGTCCCTGAACAGAGACGAGTCCAGAACAATCCTGTCCACAGTTGCCAACTTTCATGTGGTAAATAAGCACCCCGACTTTCACAATAAAACAAAAATCAAGCTAATCCCATGTCAAAAACAAGCCAACCCCTAAGAGCCCCAACACTCTATGTGACTAGATTCCCCTGGCGTGCAGTCTGGGACTGTGGTGGGCCTGCTGTGCACTCCTGACTCTCTCCCCTGCTTGCCCCTTGCCCCTTGCCCCTGCTCCCCCCCCCCGCCCTTCTTGCCAGGAGCCAATCAAAAAAAAAGAAGCAACAAGCTACAAGCCAAAAAACTAGCCAACGAGCAACTCACACACCAATTAAGCCAAAAACAAGCCTAATTTCTGTGTTTTTTTCACTGGTTTGGCACGTCTGATCCTGTCCTCTTTGAAGGGTCACAATTCCTGCTGGCTTCTCTGACTGTTCAACCCAGCTGAGCAGCATCCTCTCTAGTTTGCCTAGGAGCTTGAGTCTATTTTCCTCAGGTACTAGGATGGAAGAGAACTTGGCCTGAATAACTATGTCAACGTTCAGCCCTTGCTGAGAAGTAGATGTAGAGTAGAGCATCACCAGCACATTGATGGCACTGTAGTCTGACATCTCACCATCAACCTCAGCAGTCTGACATGGTAAACAGGAAAAGTAACCAGACTAAGCCTTGCAGGACTCAGCGGACAAGGGGAATCCCTGGGTAGGAAGAGCAATTTCCCATCAATCTTAGCATGGCCCCATCTAGCTCTGCTCAGTCGCATACGCAGGAGGGTAGTACATCTACATCAGAGGCTCTTAGGAGGCTGTTTATCAGCACCCCCAACACTGTCTTCATGCCAAGCCCAGTCTGGGAAGGGGACTTAAATGATATGGAGGCCACCCAACTCAGGATAATGGAACCTAGGAAGGAAGAGTAGGGACCAGCTGGTGAAATCTGTAGGCATGGTCTGCTTCATACCATGTTTTAGCCAGGGTACTTGGGAAGTTGCTCTCCCAGGAGAAGGCTTTGCTTTGGCTGTAAAAGTCCCAGGTTTTCCCTACTGGCATTCACTACTCCCCCAGGGCCATGAATCTTAAGGGGACAGATTTCCTCCTTGAGGCTTCCAGAATCTGTGCCTTTGTGCATGACTTGAACTAAGTGCTGATGGGGGAAGGGATCTACTTCCATGGAGCTAGATGGATTGCCCCAGAAGGCAGGTCTTCGCAGCAGGAGGCATATGGGAGCAATGCATATTGTCTGCAGTGATTAGGTCTCTTAGAACCTCCATTTAGAGAGGTTTAGATAAGATGCCTTTTGTTGCTGTTAAGCAGACTCATATTTGGATTTCTGACACTGTCATTACAGCCTTCTGCCCTCCCATTCCATCTGAACCAAAGTAACTATGGGGATAGAGGGTGCAATTTGGGGTCAGTGACTCAATGGCTGCAGCCAGCATAGTTTTGTAAGGGTGCGCAAGTCCATTGTCCTCCAGGGAGTTCTGGATTGTGTGGTCCAAAGCCAAAAGCCCCCTTGTTGGTCAGCTCTGTGTTATGTTCACAGCATACACACAGGCAAGTTAGATAAAAACATAAATACTCTCGCTGGAAGGTTAGAATTCAGAACAATAACACACAAGAGCCCCAAAATAGACTGCTCCATGAGGCAGCGTGGCACAGCTCACCCCACCTTCTCTTAAATTGTCTCTTTCCAGAATAACTCTGACGTGATGGCATGCTTTGCTACAGAACCCCTAGCCTGCAAGCAGATCTAAGGACCAAGCCTGCCCTCACCAACCCACACACTCTTAAAGCAATAGTGTGCAATTCCAACACAGTCCTCAATACACCAAGTTCTGAGCTGGTGCTGAAGCATGTAACTGACACTGGAGAGTCCATACCATGATCAACATACGTTAGCTCCCCAGATTTGCCCAAGGTTCATGACAGTGATGGTGCTCAAACGTCCATGGTGCCCAGCACAAAGTGTGTCAGGGGCAATGCTTCTTATAGGCGGAGCCAGTAGTGCCACCTATAATTAAGATTCACTGACATTTCCAGTGATAAGAACCTGGTTTCAATTGCTTGCAACTTTACTAAACTAAAACCATTCTGGCTGAAAGTTCCCATGCCAGTTGTGTGCCTCAGGCTGAATTTTTGTGAAAAGGTTCAGGAAAAAAAATGGTTCTGTTGCTTCTCAGAAGGTGGTTAAGGGAAATACTATTTTGCCATGTTAAATTCTTACAACTATTGTGTTGAGAAGCTCTAGCACCTAGGGATTTGAAGTTTGTCAGGGAGGTTGCCCTAGTGTCAGGGATGTGTTGTTTGCTGTTCCTGTGAAAAGTCACCCAATTTTGGCCAGCTTCTAAGCACTTGGAATTGCAGTTCACGCATGCTCCATAGGGACTTCTTAGAATTTGCAAGATAAATTCTCCAAAGATTCTGTCTATACTGAGCATGCTGCAGTCCAGAGATAGTGGGTTTAATGTGAAGGTGCTGGGTGGTGGTGGTGGCTTGTAATATACAGGAAGTCAGACTAGAGAATCTGGTGGCCTCTTCTGGCCTTAAATTCTGTGACTTATTCTGGAGTTGCTCCTCCCAGCTGCCGGAGGGCTCTCAATACTCCTCCTGCTAGTGTTGAGGCAGTGAGAAGTTGAAAATCACCTGTTTGGGCTGGGGGAGGACAAGGAGCTGGAGAAACAGGAACTGGGTGCTGAGTGGTGGACAAAGACTGGGACTGGCTGGGCATGGAGCTGGAGAGGGAACAGGAGTGAGTGAGGAACTAGGAGCTACTGAGATGGAGAAGACAGATCAGACAAAGAATTCAGGGGGAATTGGGACTAGCTAGGCAAGGAGACTGAGACAAAGATGTAGGTGACAGACTGGATGAGGAGTCTGGGACTGACAGCTATGTTTGGGGGGGGGGGCAGACACACTCAGAGGAGGAGACTAGCTCTTGCTGGGCAAGAAGCCTGAGGAGTGGAGACTGGTATTGGGTGGGTGTGGACTAGGACGAGAAGCTGTGTGTGTATACATAGACTGGGATGAAGAGCCTGTTCTTCATCACCAAGGGTGGTGAAGGCTGAGGTGAGGGGAAGAGACAGGACTGAGATGACAGACCCAGACAGCCATCCCTGCATCACTTGCACTAGTTCACAGCCATAAGAGATAGAAACTTAATTGCTTTTAATGCAAACTGAAATTATGGAGAACAAGGTGGAAGCCTATAAACAGGGCCGGCTCTAGGCACCAGCATTCCAAGCATTTGCTTGGGGTGGCACTTCTCAAGGGGCGGGACTCCGGCCCTTTGGGGGCGGCTCTTTTCAAGGGGCATCACTCCGTTTTTTGGGGTTTTTTTTGTTGTTGCTTGGGGTGGCACTCCGGCTTTTTTTTTTTTTTTGCTTGGGGCGGCAAAAAACCTGGAGCCAGTCCTGCCTATAAAACAAAAAAACTGGTGGCCAACCAATCCCAACGTGGCTCAATTCAACACCCGGAGGAAAGGCTGTGCTGCAATAGAATAGAATTTAACAGGTTGTGTTCACCTTTGGCCACTAGAGGTCATTTTGCTCCTGTAAAGCTCAGAAATGACAAACACAAACATGCAACAGCCAAGCAGCTGCTCCGGTTCCCCAAATCCTACTGCAGTGTGGGGTGGTAGGGTGAGGAGGAGAAGACCACTACTCCCCTAGATTTGTTCTATTTAGGATATAAACAACAAAAGATTCAGCATTATTAACAAAAGATGCGGAACTATTAACTAAGGTTTGTAACCTGTCCTTTAAATCGGCTTCGGTACCCAATGACTGGAAGTTAGCTAATGTAATGCCAATATTTAAAAAGGGCTCTAGGGGTGATCCCGGCAATTACAGACCGGTAAGTCTAACGTCGGTACCGGGCAAATTAGTTGAAACAATAGTAAAGAATAAAATTGTCAGACACATAGAAAAACATAAACTCTTGAGCAAGAGTCAACATGGTTTCTGTAAAGGGAAATCGTGTCTTACTAATCTATTAGAGTTCTTTGAAGGGGTCAACAAACATGTGGACAAGGGGGATCCGGTGGACATAGTGTACTTAGATTTCCAGAAAGCCTTTGACAAGGTCCCTCACCAAAGGCTCCTACGTAAATTAAGCTGTCATGGGATAAAAGGGAAGGTCCTTTCATGGATTGAGAACTGGTTAAAGGACAGGGAACAAAGGGTAGGAATTAATGGTAAATTCTCAGAATGGAGAGAGGTAACTAGTGGTGTTCCCCAAGGGTCAGTCCTAGGACCAATCCTATTCAATTTATTCATAAATGATCTGGAGAAAGGGGTAAACAGTGAGGTGGCAAAGTTTGCAGATGATACTAAACTACTCAAGATAGTTAAGACCAAAGCAGATTGTGAAGAACTTCAAAAAGATCTCACAAAACTAAGTGATTGGGCAACAAAATGGCAAATGAAATTTAATGTGGATAAATGTAAAGTAATGCACATTGGAAAAAATAACCCCAACTATACATACAACATGATGGGGGCTAATTTAGCTACAACGAGTCAGGAAAAAGATCTTGGCGTCATTGTGGATAGTTCTCTAAAGATGTCCACGCAGTGTGCAGAGGCGGTCAAAAAAGCAAACAGGATGTTAGGAATCATTAAAAAGGGGATAGAGAATAAGACAGAGAATATATTATTGCCCTTATATAAATCCATGGTACGCCCACATCTCGAATACTGTGTACAGATGTGGTCTCCTCACCTCAAAAAGGATATTCTAGCACTAGAAAAGGTTCAGAAAAGGGCAACTAAAATGATTAGGGGTTTAGAGAGGGTCCCATACGAGGAGAGATTAGAGAGGCTGGGACTCTTCGGCTTGGAAAAGAGAAGACTAAGGGGGGACATGATAGAGGTATATAAAATCATGAGTGATGTTGAGAAAGTGGATAAGGAAAAGTTATTTACTTATTCCCATAATACAAGAACTAGGGGTCACCAAATGAAATTAATAGGCAGCAGGTTTAAAACAAATAAAAGGAAGTTCTTCTTCACGCAGCGCACAGTCAACTTGTGGAACTCCTTACCTGAGGAGGTTGTGAAGGCTAGGACTATAACAATGTTTAAAAGGGGACTGGATAAATTCATGGTGGCTAAGTCCATAAATGGCTATTAGCCAGGATGGGTAAGAATGGTGTCCCTAGCCTCTGTTCGTCAGAGGATGGAGATGGATGGCAGGAGAGAGATCACTTGATCATTGCCTGTTAGGTTCACTCCCTCTGGGGCACCTGGCATTGGCCACTGTCGGTAGACAGATACTGGGCTAGATGGACCTTTGGTCTGACCTGGTACGGCCTTTCTTATGTTCTTATGAATAAAGGAGGTGAGGGATTCTGGGCTGTATACTCAGCCTGCTGAGCTGTAAGTCACTTTTGAAGAGGGTGAGAGAAGAAGTGGCCTTATGCTACCTTTCCACGCTCCTGATTTTGGAGACACTAGGGGCTGAAACACACCCTGATGTAACCTACAGCAGCCCTTACTGATGGCTCCAGATTAGCCAGAACACAGAAAGCTCCAATTCCAACCCCTCCTGTCCTGAGATGACCTCTCCCTCATTACACGCCCCATGTGGAAGTGGGAAGACAGTAATTTAGAGCTGACTGCACTTTGTTTTTCCACAACTTGAGGTGTCCCCTACATCAGCATCTGGAACAGAGGCCAAAGATCTGCCCCTTTATGAGGAAGGTTTGTATGCAGGAAACCTCTTTCTTGCTCTGTCTGCCTTTGTCTCTGTTTGTAGTCCTTGTCATACAGCTGCTTCAGCGAAGGACAGAAAAAGGAGTCTCATCCTCTGAAGGAAAAACAGACAAACATTAACCTTAAAACATTTCTCCCCACCCACTTTGTTTCCTGGGATATCAATGTCTGTTTTTTCTTGCAGTTGTGGGTGTTGTCTGTGTGGCTATGGAGGACGTGGTCAGGGCCGGCTCCAGGCACCAGCAGAGGAAGCACGTGCCTGGGGTGGCACATGCTAAGGGGCGGCAGTCCGTCCATTCTTGGGGCGGCACAGTCCGGGCAGCTTATTTTATTTTATTTTTTTTTGCTTCAGCAGTCCGAGCGGCTTTTTTTTTTTTTTTTTTTTGCTTGGGGCGGCAAAAATGGTAGAGCCGGCCCTGGACATGGTCAAAAATGCCCATTATTTTTTCACAGGAAATTTATCTTTTTTCCCCCACCTCTTTCAAAGTTTCCCATGAAAATGTTTCTCGACTTCTTTTTAAAACCAAGTTTTTGGGTTGAAGATTTTCACCGAAAAAAATGGAAATTTGAGGAAAATGTGCATTTTATTCAAAAAGTTCATCTTGGTCAAGATTAATTTTTCATTAAAATAAAGTCTAAATGAAAACTTTCAGGTAGCTCTAGGTATACTTTATTATCATGCCAATAAAGTAGTGTTGACAAAGAGTAATAGACAGATCACTCAGTTGTCTGTCAAAGGTGGGTACTGTCTATTCCAGGCTTCAGGTTTGATCCTGTGTCCCCATTTGTTATCAGTATCCATTCCTGGTGCAGTGGCAGATTGCTCTATAGAGTGGTGCTGTCTCTACCATTTCTGTCTGTCTCCCAGGTTCAGGAACAGTCTTTCCTCATCCCTTTGAAATTAAGAATCTGATTGTTTCTGAGAATCTGACTAATAGTCACTTTCCACTCCAGTCTCTGAAATATGAGTGTCTGTCTTACTCACTTCTGTCACCTGGTGGTTGCACAGTTGTTCCCCTCTGGATTTGGGCTGTTATTTCCCAGTTTCCACTTCTAGCATATAGTCACTGTAGTTGGTGAGAATCTTCCTTAGCTTTGCAAATTGAAATGTAGTGAAGTATCTGCTATCATGACAGTTCTGTGCAGGGATCTAAGCCAGTCCATTTTGTTTTTGTTATTGATTTTTTTCTTCCCAATGACTCATATTGGTGTTTTAGGTGCTAGTCTGCTATCCTGAGGACTTTTCAGTTTTGTGTTGTGTTGTTTGTTATAGGAGATTAGAGTTGTTGAGCCTGGGGAGAGATGATACATAGTAGTGGATCATGCTTTCACTTGAATTTAATTTTGGATCCTCTAATGTTTTGGGGTGGAGGCATGTTAGTTGCTTTGGCTGAGTTGACACCAAGATGAGTCTTCTATATTTATTAGCAGGGAGGCTCTACCCAGTTCTATTCTGTTATTGTTGAGGTTCCTGGGTACTGGAGTAATTGTTTGAAGAACTACAGGTGTAGGGTTTCTATTGGGGTTTTGTTCCAATAAGTATAATTGGCCCTACACTTCACTCTCATATGGTAGAATAGGTTGGATTATACGGCTGAATAGTTTTATTGGAGGGTATATAGTGCAAGGGTGTCACACTTATGCTGTGAGGAGGATTCAATTCCATATTTAATTATGATCAATGGACCAGGATGTAATTTTAGGACCACATACTCCCCTCAAATCCACAGGGGATCTCCCACTGCAGTCAGTGAAAGGCATGTATAAAGATCAAGGGTAGAATATGACTTTAGTTACTATTAAAAATTTTTTGTTATGTATTGCATATAGCAAAAACAGTAAAATAAGCTCACCTTTAGGATCACTACTGATTCCTCCCACACTTTCTTCCTTCCCCATTCTCCTTTGTCTTCATTGTCCCTCTCTCCCGCAACCCAACCTGCTAAAATGATGAATTAAATATAGTTAATGCTGACATATAAAGTATCATAATTAGCACTCACATTCTTATGAGAGTAATGGAAGAATGGGGAGGTCACACCTCTCATTGTTTCAGGCCGCCTGCCGATTCAGGAAGGCAATGCAGCATAGCTTACAATCACTTCACATTTGGAAAGTTAATCCACAACCATGAGGGTTAGAAACTTACTTACAGAAATAAAAAGACTTTGCAGAGTCTGAAAATGCTATGTGGGCAACATGAAAATGTCAAGTTGGCTGGATGATCCTTGTTGCCAATATGAAGTTCCTCTCGTGTGTTTTATGAGGTCTGAGCATGCATCAGTAGAGCCCTGCAAATCTGCGGATATCCGTTTTATATCCGTGGACCCTGTTTGCGGATCGGATGCAGATATAAATTTTGTATCCACGCAGGGCTCTATGCATCAGTTAAAATGCTTCCAAATTCTACGTCTCTGTAATAAAATTTTAAGCCCCAGTGCTGCAGCTTGTTCCATGCAGATGGATCCCTTTGCCTCTGGGGAGCCAAATTTAGGGGTCAGCCTATGTAAAACAAGTTGCAGGATTGAGATTTTAGTTTAGTTTATTTGGGGCTTTTTCTGAAATTGTGATTTTTTTTTCTCTTCCAGGTTGATGTATAGGACCTATTTATTGCAGTAGGTTTATAGGGGGCATAAGTTTCTATTGAAATCATCCCCATTGGTGATAAAGGAAGGGTAACATTTTCAAAATCACCTAAGGGTTTGATTCACAAAGGAGTTGGGCACTGCAAAGCATAAAGTCTCTAGGCACCCTGCCTCATCCTCAGCCTTGAGTCAGGCCCCCAGGCCCCGCATACCATGTGTGGGAGAGTAAGGGGCCTAAGAAAGGGCTTCTCAGAAGCCAGCAAGCTGAGCGGGGAGCTGCTTAAAGTAGCTAGGAGTGCAATGCAGAGGAAAGGGGTGGAAATGTTGGGCCCAGATTCACAAAGATCATTAGGCACCAATCTGCCATTGATCTGGGCCATCTCCAGCCCATCAGTTGGGTGCATGACAGTATCTCCCTCTGCTCAGGATTCTCAGCTGTCATCCCTCCCCTGGAGTTAAATCATAGAATCATAGAAGATTAGGGTTGGACAAGACCTCAGGAGGTAATCTAGTCCAACCCCCTGCTCAAAGCAGGACCAACACCAACTAAATCATCCCAGCCCGGGCTTTGTCAAGCCGGGCCTTAAAAACCTCTAGGGAAGGAGATTCCACCACCTCCCTAGGTAACCCATTCCAGTGCTTCACTACCCTCATAGTGAAAAAGTTTTTCCTAATATCCAATCTAACCCTCCCCCACTGCAACTTGAGACCATTACTCCTTGTTCTGTCATCTGGTACCACTGCGAACAGTCTAGATCCATCCTCTTTGGAACCCCCTTTCAGGTAGTTGAAAGCAGCTATCAAATCCCCCCTCATTCTGCTCTTCTGCAGACTAAACAATCCCAGTTCCCTCAGCCTCCCCTCATAACTCTCGTGCTCCAGCCCCCTAATCATTTTTGTTGCCCTCCACTGGACTCTTTCCAATTTTTCCAAATTCTTCTTGTACTGTGGGGCCCAAAACTGGACATAGTACTCCAGGTGAGGCCTCACCAATGTCGAATAGAGGGGAACGATCACGTCCCTTGATCTGCTGGCAATGCCCCTACTTATACAGCCCAAAATGCCGTTAGCCTTCTTGGCAACAAGGGCACACTGTCGACTCATATCCAGCTTCTCGTCCACCGTAACCCCTAGGTCCTTTTCTGCAGAACTGCTGCTTAGCCAGTCGGTGCCCAGCCTGTAGCAGTGATTGGGATTCTTACGTCTTAAGGGCAGGACTCTGCACTTGTCCTTGTTGAATCTCATCACATTTCTTTTGGCCCAATCCTCCAATTTGATGCCTAAGCCAAGGCAGCCCTCTCTCAAAGAGAGAGTCCCCTTTAGCACCAATAGCCCAGTAGTTAGGGCACTCCCCCACCCAGAGGCGGATGGTGGTGGTCGGGGACTCCCTTCTAAGGGGGACGGAGTCATCTATCTGCCGTCTCAACCGGGAAAACCGTTAGAAGTGTGCTGCTTGCCAGGAGCTAGGATTCACGATGTGATGGAGAGACTGCCGAGACTCATCAAGCCCTCGGATCGCTACCCTTCCTGCTTCTCCACATGGGCACCAATGGTACTGCCAAGAATGACCTTGAGCAGATCACTGCAGACTGTGTGGCTCTGGGAAGAAGGATAAAGGAGTTTGAGGCGCAAGTGGTTTTCTCGTCCATCCTCCCTGTGGAAGGAAAAGGCCCAGGTAGAGAAGTCAACGAATGGCTATGCAGGTGGTGTCGGAGAGAAGGCTTTGGATTTTTTGACCATGGGATGGTGTTCCAAGAAGGAGGAGTGCTAGGCAGAGACAGGCTCCACCTAACGAAGAGCGGGAAGAGAATCTTCGCAAGCAGGCTGGCTAACCTAGTGAGGAGGGCTTTAAACTAGGTTCACCGGGGGAAGGAGACCAAAGCCCTGAGATAAGTGGGGAAGTGGAATACCAGGAGGACGCATGAGAGCGCAAGAGGGGAGGACTCCTGCCTCATACTGAGAAAGCAGGATGATTAGCGAGTTATCTTAAGTGTCTATACACAAATGCAAGAAGCTGGGAAATAAGCAGGGAGAACTGGAAGTCCTGGCACAGTCAAGGAATTATGATGTGATTGGAATAACAGAGACTTGGTGGGATAACTCACATGACTGGAGTACTATCATGGATGGATATAAACTGTTCAGGAAGGACAGGCAGGGCAGAAAAGGTGGGGGAGTTGCATTGTATGTAAGAGAGGAGTATGACTGCTCAGAGCTCCAGTATGAAACTGCAGAAAAACCTGAGAGTCTCTGGATTAAGTTTAGAAGTGTGAGCAACAAGGGTGATGTCGTGGTGGGAGTCTGCTATAGACCACCAGACCAGGGGGATGAGGTGGACGAGGCTTTCTTCCGGCAACTAGCAGAAGTTACTAGATCGCAGGCCCTGGTTCTCATGGGAGACTTTAATCACCCTGATATCTGCTGGGAGAGCAATACAGCGGTGCACAGACAATCCAGGAAGTTTTTGGAAAGTGTAGGGGACAATTTCCTGGTGCAAGTGCTGGAGGAACCAACTAGGGGCAGAGCTCTTCTNAGGTCAGGGAAAGTGTGGGCCCCTTACTGAATGGGGGAGGCAACATAGTGACAGAGGATGTGGAAAAAGCTAATGTACTCAATGCTTTTTTTGCCTCTGTCTTCACGAACAAGGTCAACTCCCAGACTACTGCACTGGGCAGCACAGTATGGAGAGGAGGTGACCAGCCCTCTGTGGAGAAAGAAGTGGTTCAGGACTATTTAGAAAAGCTGGATGAGCACAAGTCTATGGGGCTGGATGCACTGCATCTGAGGGTGCTAAAGGAGTTGGCTGATGTGATTGCAGAGCCATTGGCCATTATCTTTGAAAACTCATGGCGATCAGGGGAGGTCCCGGATGACTGGAAAATGGCTAATGTAGTGCCCATCTTTAAAAAAGGGAAGGAGGAGGATCCGGGGAACTACAGGCCAGTCAGCCTCACCTCAGTCCCTGGAAAAATCATGGAGCAGGTCCTCAAGGAATCAATTTTGCAGCACTTTGAGGCTAGGAAATTGATCAGGAAGAGTCAGCATGGATTCACCAAGGGCAAGTCATGCCTGACTAACTTAATTGCCTTCTACGATAAGATAACTGGCTCTGTGGATGAGGGGAAAGCAGTGGACATATTATTCCTTGATTTTAGCAAAGCTTTTGATATGGTCTCCCACAGTATTCTTGCCAGCAATTTAAAGACGTATGGGCTGGATGAATGGACTATAAGGTGGATAGAAAGCTGGCTAGATCGTCGGGCTCAACAGGTAGTGATCAATGGCTCCATGTCTAGTTGGCAGCCGGTATCAAGTGGAGTGCCCCAAGGGTCGGTCCTGGGGCCGGTTTTGCTCAATATCTTCATTAATGATCTGGAGGATGGCATGGATTGAACCCTCAGCAAGTTTGCAGATGACACTAAACTGGGAGGAGCATTGCCAGCAGATCGAGAGACGTGATCATTCCCCTCTATTCCGCATTGGTGAGGCCTCATCTGGAGTACTGTGTCCAGTTTTGGGCCCCACACTACTAGAAGGATGTGGAAGAATTGGAAAGAGTCCAGTGGAGGGCAACAAAAATGATTAGGGGGCTGGAGCACATGAGTTATGAGGAGAGGCTGAGGGAACTGGGATAATTTAGTCTATATGGGGGAATTTGATAGCTGCTTTCAACTACCTGAAAGGGGGGTTCCAAAGGGGATGGATCTAGACTGTTCTCAGTGGTAGCAGATGACAGAACATGGAGTAATGGTCTCAAGTTGCAGTGGGGGAGGTTTAGGTTGGATATTAGGAAAAAAAAATTCAATAGGAAGGTGGTGAAGCACTGGAATGGGTTACCTAGGGAGGTGGTGGAATCTCCTTCCTTAGAGGTTTTTAAGGCCCGGTTTGACAAAACCCTGGCTGGGATGATTTAGTTGGGGATTGGTCCTGCTTTGAGCAGGGGGTTGGACTAGATGACCTCCTGAGGTCTTGTCCAACCCTAATCTTCTATGATTCTATGCAGGAGACTCAAAACCACATCTCTTGTCTGCCTGATTTGGAGTAGGAGGGACTTGAACCCACCTCTGCGGTGAATGTCCAAACCACTGGGCTATTGGGTATCCTGGGGTGGAGGTGGAGGGTTTTCTCAGTCTCTCCTTCTAGAGCTGTTCCCACTTTGTGTAAATAATTAATTGGACCACATTTCCAAATAGCGAGAAAAAGCAAGAAATTGACTTGATAGCCCATGTTCAGACCCTTGAGCCAATAAATATTTAATTATTTATTTGAAATGGACCAGCTCCAGCAGGAGAGATTGAGAAAGCCATAACCAGAATACCCAATAACCTGGCGGTTGCTCTACCTGGGATGTGGAGACTGGAGTTCAAGTCCCTGCTCCAAATCATGCAGAGCTATGATTTGAACTTACATCTCCCAGACGTGTGCCCTAACCACTGGACTACTGGGGACACAGATATGGCCTGCTTGCCTCAGCTGTCTTTTGTGCTGGTTAGGTGAGTGCAGAGCATGGCTACTAGCTCAGGCCCCTCTGGGGAGAGATGGGGGAAAACACCTAATCTGAGAATTCTGCTGGGGCTTAAGCATGGGTAAGGGCACCAAGCAGCTGATTAGCTGTGTGGTGGCATCAGGACTTAGGCAGCTTTGCACACACCCACCAATAGAAATTTAGACACCTACAGGGTTAGATGGAAGCTGAGCAGCGGTTTGGGGAGTGTTAATGGGGGCTAAATATTGGACTTCAATGCCTAAAGAAGCAGTTAGGCTCCTAAGTACCTTTCTGAATCTGACCTTAAGTGATTTCAGAGCCAAAATATCATTTTCAAAAGTGACTTAAGCACCGGGAGCCTTAGAGTCAGTGCAAGTCAAGGGGACTTAGGCTCCCAATTCACTTAGCTACTTTTGAACATTTTGTCCAGGATAGAGTAGGCATCTGGGGCCTAATTCATCATTACCATGCGCCTTGCGCAGTCATTTATGCCTGTGATAGTGTTTTACACACACTTTGCAGATCAGAACAGTATCATTTTACATTCACAAAATTATCAGACATAGATGAACACAATATGTTGGGGATGAGTCAAAACAGCTTTTGTAAAAGGAAATAAATCATGCCTCACCAATCTACTAGAATTCTTTGTGAGGGTCAACAAACGTGGACAAAGGTGATCCAGGGGATGCAGTATACTTGGATTTTCAAAAAGCCTTTGAAGAGGACCCTCACCAAAAGCTCTTATGCAAAGTAAGGAGTCATGGGATAATAGGGAAGGTCCTTTCATGAATCAATAACTGGTTAATATATAGGAAACAAAGGATAGGAATAAAACATCAGTTTTCACAGTGGAGAGAGGATCTGTACTGGGATCACTGCTGTTCAACATATTTATAAATGATCTGGAAAAAAGGATAAAGGTGGCAAAGTTCGCAGACTATACAAAATTGCTCAAGAGAGCTAAATCTAAATCAGACTGCAAAGAGTTACAGAGGGATCTCACACAACTGGGTTACTGGGCAAGAAAATGGTAGATGAAATTTAGTGCCGATAAATGCAAAGTAATGGTCATTGGAAAACAAACAACTATACATACAAAGTGACTAGTACTAAATTAGCTGTTACCACTCAAAGATCTCAGAGTTATTGTGGATAGTTCTCCGAAAACATCTGCTCAGTGTGCAGCGACAGTCAAAAAAGCAAACAAAGTTAGGAACCATTAGGAAAGGGATACATAAAAAAAGACAGAAAATGTCATAATGCCACTATACGAATCCATGATACACCCACACCTTGAATACCGCATGCAGTTCTGATCATCACATCTTGAAATATATATATTAGAATCGGAAAAAGTACAGAGAAGGGCAACAAAATGATTAGGGGAAAGATGAGGAGAGATTGAAAAGACTGGGACTGTTCAGCCTGGAAAAGAGACAATTAGGAGGGAATATGATAAAAGTCTATAAAAATTGATGAATGGTGTGAAGAAAGTGTTATTTACCTCTTCACATAACTCACAAACCAGGGGTCACCCAATGAAATTAATAGGCAGCAGGTTTAAAACTAACATAAGGAAGTACTTCTTCACAACATACAATCAACTTTTGGAACTCATTGCCAGCAGATGTTGTGAAGTTCAAGAATATAACTGGGTTAAAAAAAGAACTAGATAAGTTCACGGAGGATAGGTCAGTCGATGTCTATTAGCCAAGATGGTCAGGGATGCAACCCCATGCTCTGACTGTCCCTAACAGGGCCGGCTCTGGCTTTTTTGCCGCCCCAAGCAAAAAAAAAACAACCTGCGGAGCGGCGAAGCAAAACAAAAAACAAAAAAACCTGCGGGGCGGCCGGAGCCAGGGTGTAGGGGGACTTCCTGCACTGCAGACGTGCCCCGGCTAGCGGAGGGGAGGGAGCGGGGGGCAGAGAGAGAAGGGGGGCAGCCAGGGCTTCCTTCAGCGAGGCGCTCGCCACGCGGCCCCTTCCGCCGCCCACCTGCTGGGAGGGCTCCACGCCGCTCCGGTCGGCGGGGAGGGAAGGACGCGGGCTGCCCTGCCGGGCTTGCTGCAGACCTGGCACCGGCTGGGGCAGACGGAGCGCACAGCCCGCTCCCAGCAGGGCGCTCCCCTCCTCCGTGCCGCCACCCCCTACAGGGCGGCCAGAGCAGCGAACCAAAAAGAAAAAAAACCTGTGGGGTGGCCAGAGCGGCAAAGCAAAAAGCAAAAAAAAAAAAGGATTGGGCGGAATGCCGCCCCTTAGAATCTGCCACCCCAAGCACGAGCTTGCTCGGCTGGTGCCTGGAGCCGGCCCTGGTCCCTAAGCATCTGACTGCTAGAAGCTGGGACTGGGCAACAGGGGATGGATCACTCAAAATTGCCTTGTTCTGTTAACTCCCTCTGAAGCATCTGACACCAGCCACTGTTGGAAGACAAGATACTGGGCTAGATGGACCATTGGTCTGACTCTATATGATCTGGTCTGTTCTTATGTTCACATCACACTGTTGTAGATGACAAGGTGCATGACAAAAGATGTAAATAATAAAGATATACACTTTACTTCTGGGGTATTTAGTGGGAGTTCTGGGTCAAGGATTATTACAATACAACAAGCAGGTCATGGATGCATATGTTGAAAAGCTCAGGCTGAGGTTACATCCTTATTTTACTCCTCTTTATTTCATGAAGGCCTCTGTTTCACTTTATTTGCTTTTATTCTACATTTGATGGAGCAGTACATGGATTTAATTAGCTCCTATGCTTTTCTACCAATTCCATTTTGTAGTAATTTAAGGTTCAGTTCCATATGCCAGTGTAACAGGGTGCTTGGAGGGCCAGGCAACCTAGTGGTTGGTGCACCTGACCTCCAGCACCTTGTTTCCTTGTTCAAGGTGCCTCAGTCTTTTAGGTAGTAAGGCAGAGGGACCTGGGCTCTCCCTCGCTACCAGGTCCCAGCCCAGGGCCCTCTGCAAGTCAACCCCAGAATCATGGCCCCTCACAGCATGAAGTCTAAATCCATTGCCCTGGGTTACTTCCTACCACTGTCCCTTCAGTTTCAGACATGGCCATCAGCTTTGATGGGCCATTAGGAAGAAACAATAAGACTTTGAAGATACTAATCTCTCTCCTTCCTGAGAGGCATCTTGGGACGTAGCTGTAACACTACTAGGTCAGGTGGTCCTGTCACCTGCTACTAAACACCATCTTGGACTTCTAGTAATTTTCCACTAAAAGGAGCGGGAGGTCCAGACTGGGAAACAAAAGATTCCTGCCTTATGTAAAACTTATTTAAGGCTGGGGAATAAGGCAAACAGGACTCTTCTCCATTGCCTTCCTGTCCAAGAAGAAAGACTGCTGAAAGTACCTGAAGAGACAAAAGAACTGAGCGGTGGGCAAGGCAAGGGCTGAGTCCATACTGAGACAGAGGAGTCTAGTCTGTAAAGAGAAATAACTGGAACTCTAAGCTACAGAAACTCTGCAGCCTGCCTTAGTCAACGTTTAGGGTGAGAAATTACTTCTTGAAATCAGTCTCTTTAAGATCTTCAGCTTAGTATGTGTGCTTTGTTTTATTTGCTTGGTAATCTGCTTTGTTCTGTTTGCTATCCCTTATAATCACTTAAAATCTGCCGTCTGTAGTTAATAAACTTGTTTTGTTTATTATTAAATCCAGTTTGTGCAATTTCTAACTGGAGGTGTCAGGGGAAGAAGTTGTGCATATCTTCCTCCACATTGAGGGAGGGGGCAAACTTATGAGCTTACGTTGTATAGATTTCTCTACAGCACAAGACAATATTATTTTGGGTGTACTTTTCAGAGGGGAGCTGCACTTGAGTGCTGGGTGATTTCCTAGCTGAGTCTTCTCATAGAAAGCTATTTGCAGACTCTGTGTGACTCTACCGCTGGTGCATCCCTACCTGCGTGTGTGTGCTGCCAGAGGCTGGAGAGCCTAATTCAGCAAAACAGGGAGAGGGAGCCCAGGCTAGTGGAGCAGGCAGGCTCAGTGAAAGCTCAGTACATCAGGTGGCATCCCAGAAGGGGGGTCTAACCCATCACAGACTTGTTATATAAAATTGTTTAAGAAACATGTAAGAAGGAGATAGAAAGACTGAATTAATTTAAACAAAACGGGCTTTACTGGTACCTCTGTGTTAAGATGTCTGGTAAACAAGAGTAATGCAGCAGTGATAATCAATGAACCAGAACTGGTTTTGGAAATTAGATCTAGTTTGTGGCAAAATAATGAGGGGATGGACTATTCCACCCATCACTCTCTTTTGAGGTCCTTAAAAGAAAAGAGATTTGGGGGGATAAAAATTAGCAGAGGGGAAAAGTTGGTTACGGCGATGCTGGCTGACTGAAAGATGAGAGAAAAGAACTCTGAAAAATCAGGGCCTAGGTGTCTCAAATTGAGTGCTCAAAATTAGTTGATATTTTTGACAATTTAGCCTTACTTCTCTGTGCCTCAGTTCCATGTAACATGGGGATAAGTTCTGCTTTCCAGGCAGTATTATACATTTTGACAAATGTTAGTAAATTCTTCAAATCACAGCTTTTGGAATTAGCACAATTTTAAAACTTGGTCACTTTTATTTTTAAATTAGCAGCTGTACGTTCATTTAAAAAAGGAGTGGGAAAACAAAAAGGAGGGGAGAAAACCTAAGTTCAAATTTCCTTATGTGGAAATGTTTCTGGAGGAATTGAGAAGACAAATACAATAATGTTTGTGAAGCACTAAAATACTAGTGAAAGCAGCACAGAAAACCCCCTGAGAAAATTAATAAGTCTGCATTCAGTGCAGTGTTTGGATGGTGGGCCCTGGGCAGTACATAACACATGGGGCCACACATTGAATGATAAAAATAAAATTAAACAGTGAATAGCTACCCATTCAGTAAGCATTCTCCAGCCTGTGAATTGAATGGGGCAGGGGTTTTGGGGGACAATACTATGTGATCATGGAATTAAAGACTGTACCATAATGCATATGCAAAAGGGGGCTGAATTAAAGTTGCACAGGCAACCTTGATACTGGCATTTCCTGACTTTACGTAGGGTATGTAATATATTTTATATGGTGCTTAAGCACAGCACTGAACCCACCCAGGAAGCCCTTTCAAGGTTATTTAACTTAACACTCCAAAATAGCCACTTCTCTGAAATGGTCAGATGGGCTAATTACCCCAACATACAAGGGCACAGATGCTCTCAACCCAAACTACTACAGAATTACTGGGGTTTGCAATAACACCAGCAAACTATTATACAACATCCAGAATAAAAGAATAATGCCCTTTCTAACCCAAACCAGTGTGTGTATGTTTCCCCCCATGCCTCCAGCTGTCATATGATGAGGGTGGCTCATACACAGCAGAGGAGACCCTAATCTCCCCTTAGCCCTTTTCCCCATCAGTGTGTCTTTCAAACACTAGTAAACCTTCTCCAGATGCAGATGTTTCTTAGACCAGGATGGGTTTGTTGCCAATGTGTGTGCTGGGAGGAGAGGGATGTATGTGGCATCCTAAGGACACATGCACTCTGGAACCGCCTGTATCTTCTGGGCATGAAGCACAGAGGTCTCTCTCCATGGAGAAGTTCAGCATCCACATCCCAGCAACTATGCCCCTGCTTCACAACAGCTTTATCCCAGAGTTCCCACAAGCGCTACATGTCTGGTTTTAGGTGTAAAGACCTTCTTTGCTAGTTTAGAAGCAGCTCAAGGATTTAGGGTTTGTTCCGAGCTCCCTTTTTGGACATTTCCAATCTTTTTACATTCTTAAAAGTTCTAGATACTGTAATGACTCTACTGAGCAGCCATAGGTCAGCAGAGAGCAGTGTCATAAATCTGCTAAGGGTGAACCTACTTCTGCTCTTCTTCTGACTTCTTCCACTGTGGAAGGGGATAGTGGTGGTAGTGCAAGAAAGGCAGCTGTTCCTAGTGGCTGGCACTAGTAATTAAGCAGGAGTTTCTGGCATTGCCTGTGTGTGACTGGGTCTGTCTCAGTTTGAGGTTTACAGGGGTCTTGTACATAGTGTAAATAAGAATATGGTCATAGTACAAGTAAACATATTACACCATAACAGGATTCCGTGACATCATTTTCTCCCCAAAAATGGAAATCTGCCAGTTGCAAGGCATCAAAATCAATCATCATTTAGCTAAATGTGATGAGCACCAATACAATGTAAAACATTAAGGTCTGCACATTCTTCAGAGGGTGATGTTAGTATTTGATTTCCTCTGTGTTCCAAGCACTTCTATGACCATTATGCATTCTGTGTTTCCAGATACATCAAATAACTATTGTACAGCGAGTATTCATCCATGACCATTACACACACTTGGGGTATATTCCAGTACCTCTTCTTCTGGAAAGTGTGTCCTATGTACACCTAGAATAAGTACACACTTTTGTATGTATTACACTCTGGGACTGATTCACACTAAGGCCACTTTACATCACTCAGGCAGTGTAAAAGGACCTTAACGTGGGGTGTAAATTATAGTTACACAATGTTAAGGGCCTTTTACACAGCCGGAGTACTGTATAGAGGCCTACAGGTATGTCTACACTGTGAGCTGGGGGTGTAAATTCCAGCTTAAGGAGACATATCTGGACTAGCTCTAGTTGAGCTAGAGTGCTAAAGATAAAGTGTAGACACAGTGGCGTGAGTGTTGGGAGGGGCTAGCTGTCTGAGTACAATCCCATCTGAGATGCGAGGCACATCTTGGGGCACGTAGCCCATCATGCTGCTATGGCTACCCTCTATTTTTAGCATACTAGCTCCATCAGAGCAAGCTTGGGTATGTCTCCTCATTCTGGCATTTACACCATCTCCTCAAAGAGAAGACGTACACTTAGTCAAAATGAGAACCAGGCTCGCTATGTTCTATGTATACCTACAACCAGCACACGTTCTCTCTGGCATCTGCATACATTTACAACCTCTAAATGGTTCAAGTATGTTCTGAGTAAATGTAGAACTATTGCACATACTGAGTGTGTGTGTGCACATATACACACTATGTACATCTACAATGACTGCATATTCTTTCACAAAGGGCTTCTCTGCACAATCATTTAGTTCACAGCCAGGTGGGAGGTGAAGCTAGTCTGCATTAGACTGCCACAGATTAACTATGTGTGTGGACCCTGCTGACTCGCATTAAAAGTTGGTTAATGGACTTTAATCTACTCCTTTTTCAAAGAGGACTAAATCAAAGTGCATTAATGAACTGTGGTCATTTTATACTCTATGGCCCAGTGGTTAGGGCACTCACCCAAGATACAGGGACATGAGTTCAAATTCCCACTTTGTCTGATGTGGAGCAGGGACTTGAATACAGGTTTCCCACCTCTCAGCTGCGTACCTTAACCACTAGGCTATAGGGTATGTCACTCAAATATTTAAATATTCACTGGAGCCAGGATTGGAACCCAGGCCTCCCAGGTGAGTGTGCTAAGCACTAGGCTATAAAGTCAGTCTTACTGGCTCTCTGGCCTCATTAATATTTTAGTGTTTAGTGGAACAACTTCAACAGGGTAGATTCAGAAAGACTTACTGCAGTCATGAGGGCACTTACCTGGGAGTTGGGAGACATGTTCAAGTCCCTGCTCCACATCCAGGTCTCCCACATTTTGGGTGAGCGCTCTAGCCACTAGGCTACACAGTATAAGAGGGGACACCACCGCCATCACCCTCCTCCAACTGTGTTTTGTGGGGGGGTTAGGTGGCAGCTGAGGTGGGGGAGGATCTAAGTCCCTTTGTGCATCTAGCTCCCAGTTTTGAAAATCTTACCCTCAGTACATCTTTAACAAGTATACATCCAAGGAGTATGTGTGCTTTAGGTACATCAGCACTAACTACAATTTATCTGGTGTTCTAGAGACCTCTACAACAAACGTGTGCTCAGATACTGCAATGATGAGCATGGTATAAGAACCTATGTAGAAGAGAACAAAATAAAATTGCAGAGTGTGTGTGTGTGTTTGTGTTTTCTAGGTACATATTTCCCACTGTATGTTTCCCTATAGTGGAATACAGTGTTTTAGAAACATTTCTCCACCATTTCTCATTTTGTTGTAAAAGATTTTTCAATCATTTATTTTTGCATCACCAAGTTTACCATCCTCACATGGCTTCTCACATTTCCTTACCACCCTACTAAGCTTCTCCAGTTTGATCAGGGTACACTCTAGCCAACTCCCACAATCTTCCTGGCATCTTATGGCTACCCTATAACTCAGCAACCCCGTGACTTCCAGGATTATATTTCAGAGTCCTCGATCGGGCCATTCAAAAATATTTTGATGGGAGCCAGTGGCAAGTCCTCATTGGGGAGGATGAAGTTTTGGACTGGGTACCGCTTTGCTTCTAGACTGGAGCGTGCTCTATAGGGTTTCGTCTCTGTGACCTGAGTCTTGGCCATCCCTGTGTCGGAGTCCCATGCCTGGCCCCGCCGGAGCTTCTTGAAGGTGTTACGGAAACCTTCAGTGCTAAAGTAGTAAATTAGGGGGTCCAGAGAGCAATTCATGCTGGCCAACAGCACTGTGACAATAAGCACCTGGCGCACGGAGTCTCGAACTGGCGGCTCAGCCTGGATCACGTGGGCCTTTATCATCCCATAGGCTGCCAGAGTTGTGTTGTAGGGCACAAAGCAGATTATGAAGATTACCAAATTCACCACGAGCAGGCGGATAGTCTTCTTCTGGCGCAGGCTCTGTGTCCCGCTGGCCTGGCATAGCTTCTGGAAGATTCTAATTGAGCAGTACGTCACAGAGGTCAGTGGCAAGAGGAAGCCCAGGATTTCAGCCAGGATGACCAGTGGGAAGATGCCCTTCTGCCACAGGCCATCACTGAAGCTTTCGAAACACAGAGCGATGGTCTGGTTCCCTTTGATGCAGGAACTTGACCTGTGTACACCAGCAGCCGGAACAGAGCCCACCAGGATAAGCACCCACACCACCAGGCAGAGCAGCCGGGCCAACTTGGGCCGCCGAAGGTGGCGCCAGCGGAGTGGGTGGACAATGGCAACATAGCGATCCAGGTTGATGCACATGAGGAAGAGGCAGCTGCCATACATGTTGATCTGGAAGAGGGAGCCAGACACCTGGCAAAGGAAATTGCCAAAGGGCCAGTGCTGGCTGGAGTAGTAATAGAGCCGTAGTGGCAGCGAGAGTGTGAAGAGCAGGTCGCTTACTGCTAGGTTGAACATATAGATGCTCACTACAGACTTGAGGTGCAGGTAGCGCAGGAAGACCCAGAGTGCCATAGCATTGAGCATCAAACCTGCCACAAAGATCAGGCTGTACCCAACCAGGTGCAGCCGGTGGTTGGAGCTGTAATCTTTGCATTGGTCCAGACTTTGAGAGATGCTAGCATTTGACATGCCCAGCAGAACCTGTAGAGATCTCAGTGATGTAGTGCAGGCCACTGATAGGCAAATGGGACAGAACAAAGGGCATGGAGGAAGATCATTACCCTCAGGGGAGCAGGAGTCAGGTCATTCCCTGCCGCCCCTTGGAAGTGGATGGGTGTCTCTCTCTCTGCAGATTCCGTCACCAGCTCTTCAATGGGTCTCCTGGTATCGGTGGTTTGGAGGTCAATCACTGGTTACATTTCACAGATTCTTTCCAGCAGTTGTGGTGATGTGGATGCAATGCCGGGTTCTTGCCAGATGTGGAATGACAACACAGTTCCTGATCAAAGTGAAAAATCAAGACGGATGAGTCTAGTTTATAAGGGAGTAAAAGCTCCAGGGTGTTGGCTTTTGCCCTTAGTACACACAGAGAAAGAAGGGAAGGAGCAGAAAGATAATAGAAGGGGATGGGGCAGGGTGGTGAGGGGAGGCAGGGTAAAGTCTAAGGTAAGGTTGAATGATAAACAATTTCTGACTGAATTTCTGCACTGTTCCCCTTATTGAAAACAAGCCTGAGCTTCAGAGAATGATAAAAGTTTGTCCAGATTAGAGTTTGTGCTCCTGTTTTAACTTCAATCAACACAACTGTAAATGCTAATCTAGGTGCTCCATGAACATTTGTTCCAGGACACAAATTTAGCAGTTTACCCTAATCTAGACAAACCCACAGGGTAAAAACTGATGCACATATCCTCCCCGCATGCAGACATGAAGAGACGCAGTAAATTAAGGTTATTTATCAGTGACTATATTTCTTTGAGATGAGCCTATACACTGTTATGCAGGGGATTGGGCAGACACACCATCTCACTGGAGCTGTTGGGTGTGATAGCCGCCTGCCATTCAGACTAAATGAGGTTACAATTTAATATCACCTTTGTCTGGTGATAGCTGGAACAATGAAAGCCACTGGCCAAGGACTAGACTGCCTGCAAGCCTGTGCAGTCCAAGGGGTTTCCCAGAGGCCTAATAAAAACACAGGGGTGGGGGATTATTTTGATTGCAGCAGGTGTGTGTGTGTGTGTGTGTGTGTTTGTGTGTGTGTGTGTGAGAGAGAGAGAGTGAGAGTGAGAAAACCAGGAGAAAAAACACAAGAGAAGCACACAAAGAAGGTGTCAGGGAAGCCTCAGAGACACAGTCAGAGAAGTACTTGTAGCATGCACATGAGAAAAAGCTATGAGAGAGAGCTCTTGGGTAGAGTGCTGGCTAAAAAGAGGCTTGGAATTGTGAGCAAAGAGACTGTCTCCTACTGTTTGATTCCTACTGTGGTCAGGGGAAACAGTACTTTGTATGTTATTGGTAAATTAACAGGATTTCATCAAAGTACCACCTGACTCTATCTTCAATTTCTCCTCCTAGCAGAAATGGCCCACAAGATCCTGAATAATGGCTAACCACTGAGGTCAAAATGAGACAACTCAGTTGGGCATGTGCAGCAGACCAATTGCACCTTCTGCAAACAATCCCTATTGTGGCATCTGTGCGCTTTCCCCTGGGGTTCCCAACATTCAGGAGATGAGAACATAAGAGGGACAGGGGACCCCAAACATCTCAGTTCTTTCCCCCCTGAACCTCAGAGCCTGGTGGAGTAACAGGGCTCTGAGGAAGAGGGGAAGCGGGTAGCTAATGTGAATATGCAAAGGCTGCTATCAAGGAAATTCAATTATTGGTAAACAAACAGAGGTTCTCCACCTTACAATAACGGGAGTTCTTCAAGATGCTTTGTCCATGCAGATCCCACTGAAGGGCTGCATTTTCATGAGCTCAGAATATTTTTGGCCAGCAGCATTTGCTGAGTTTGCATATGTTCCCACTCCCAAAGGTATAAAGAGTGCAGCAGCCCCTGCCACCACCCAGTTCCTTCACTACTACAAAACATCTCACTAAAGGACTCCATATCAGTGGGGAAGGAGGGCAGGTCATGGGATCCATGTGAACAAAAGCATCCAGTTATTGTAAGGTAAATAGCCTCTCTTTTTTCCTCAAGATTTGTCTGCCCAGATCCCACTAGAGGTATGGGGGAATCACAAGTCTCAAACATGGGTCCCCAGCCAGTCCTCAGGTACTGGCAGGGAGTGTGGCCTGGTGGACTCTAGTTCACCTTAGGCACCGCCCACAAAGCTCCCAATTGGAGATGTCCGGCCTCTCTGATTGGCTCAGACTCACAATTTAAGACAGAAGGAGGCACAGATATTTGTCTGAGCAACTATGTGCATCCCTGGCTGGCTGCTACATTGGACACTGCCTTCTCGCCTGACTCCCAAGCTCTGCCTTATTCCTGCCTTTCTGTCCTGTTCCTGGTACCTGCACTCCTGCCTTGTTCCAGATCCCTGCTTCTTAGCCCCAACTGCTGTCTACTGACCACAGCTCTGACCAGTGGCTTGATTCCTGGCTCTGACTCCAGATCCAACCCTTGGCTCAATGCTGGACTCTGACCACAGCTCTGACAGTTGGATTAACTCCCAAATTTGTCTCCATCACTGACCTCCAGTTCCTGGCTTCTGACTCCTGCTTTGGCCACTAGGCATGACCACCATTGCTCAAACCATGAGGCCTGATTGCCTATGTTCCAGTCTACAACAGTTTGCTCAGCCCACCAACCCCTCCGACTTGGGTCCAGCCAGGTATGGACCCAGCAGAGCGCCCCCTTCCCCAAGGAGTGCTGGTGCTCTATGAATAGGTGTCCCGCCTCCAAATAGACAACCAAGCCATGCAGGTGCAGATGGCACAGCTGGTTGCTGAGAATCAGGCACTGCAGGGGCAAGTCCATCAACTCTGTGCAGAGAACAATGCACCCCGGGCCCGCTACTGACCACATCCTGACCTGAGCCAGGACCTGTTGTCCCCCTCCCAGAGTGCTTCAGTGGGGATTGTTCCCAATTTCGAGGCTTCATGAACTAGTGCTGCCTATCGTTCTTGCTTTGCCCTCAAACATATTCGTCCGACCAGGCCAAGGCAGGCCTGGTAGTCAATCTGGTGATTGGAGAGGTGTTGGACTGGGCCTTTCTTTCTTTCTTTCTGCAGGCCAGTGATCAGGTGCTGTTTAGCTGGGACGTTTTCTAGCAGGCATTATCAACCATCTTTGGTGACCCAAATTGTGCACTCTCTCTGCCGAGCAGAAACTCTGACAGGGGTTTAGGCGCAGCTGCCTCCTACGCAGCACACTTCTGCCATCTCACATTGGACATGGAGTGGAATGAGGCAGGGTTGGTGTTCCATGGGGGCCTGCTGGACAGGTTAAAGGAGGAGTTGGCTAGAGTTGGGACCCTGACGGATCTGGTGCCTCTTGTCATCCAGATTGACAGTTGGCTGCATGAACAGCGGGAAAAAAGAAGATAAGTAGTATCGGACCGATGCCCACTGCTATTGGGTCCCACTCTGCAAGTTGAGCCCATGCCAGTCGATCTGGCCTGCCGACTACTTGCCCACAAGTAAAGAGAGTGCCGGCAACATTTTAACCTGTCTCTACACTGTGGTGAACTGGGTCATGCAACACTGATTGCTCCTTGAGGAGCCTAGATAGGAGAGAACTAGGAAAATGAGCCAGCCCAGGCCTGGTAAAGGGCGCTGGCCTGAGCACCTTGCAAAACATTCCTGAGTGTCAAGCAATTGCCATAGCTGGTATTCAGCATGCATTCCATCGACCAGCACCACGTTTGCAAGTACCGGATGAGCTATATGTCCCAGAGTGCTCCCTTCCAATCTCTCTGCAGCAGGCCCTCATTAACTTGGGTGCAGTGGATGACTATTGATCTGGATGCAGTCCAGACCCTACAGATTTCCCTAAGGCTCAAGCCTGTTCCAGACCTAGTAGAGGTCACTGTGCAAGTGCACCAAGAGATGGCTGCAGTTCAGTGCCATTCACTCCCCACCATTTTCCCCTGATCCTGGGAATTTCTTGGCTGACCTGCCATAATCTTCTCATTCACTAGCATGAGCTAAAGGCCAGCTTCTCTTCAGAATACTGCTGGCAGCACTGCTTGACCCCAGGAAGTAGAGAGCACATATTAGAGCCCTGATGTCACAAGCCAGAGTAGCTGGTCTGACACACTCACCTGCTGATCCCAAGCCTCAGCTTCCTCTCCAGTACAGTGACTTTGCCACTGTATTTGAAAAAAACAACAACAGACATCCTACCTCTGCATAGGGATTATGACTGCCCAGGTGAACTGCAGCCAGGAGCGAAAATTCTGTTCGGTTACATTTATGCCATATCTGAACCTGAACTGGCTGCCCTGTGAACCTACCTGCAGGAGAACTGGGCTGAGGGCTTTAATCGCAAGTCCACCTCACCTACTGGGCACCAATCCTCTTTGTTAAAAAGAAAGATAGTAGCATCCAACTTTGAGTGGACTACCAAGCATTGAATCAGGTCACTGTTAGGAACTGGTACCCCATCTCTAATTCCCAAACTATTGGACCACATGGGGGATGCCTGAATATACACAAAATTGGACCGCTGATGGGCACATAACTTGGGGATGAGTGGAAGATAGTCTTTCAAAAATGCTATGGACATTTTGTATACCTTGTGGTGCCTTTTGGTTTAACCAATGCCCCTGCCAGATTTCAACATTTTATTAACAGTGTGTTCTAGGATATTCTGGACCAGTATATGGTGGTACATCTGGATGACATACTTACAGACAGTGCTGAGCAACATACCATGCATGTCCGTTCTGTCCTTGGAAGGCTATGCCAATATCGCCTCTACCCTTATTTGAAGAAATGTGGTTTTGGTCAGGCATCCATAGAATTGTTAGGGTTCGTCTTATTCCCAAGGGTATAGAGATGGACTCTCATAAGGTGAAAGCAGTCCTCAACTAGGCAGCTACACAGAACATCTGAGAACTGTGGCACTTCCTGGGATTCACGAATTTCTATTGGCGATTCATCCCAATGTACTCAGAGCACATCACCCCCCTCACTGCCCTTCATCCCCTGCACTGGCCTGCCCTCCTCCCAGGAAACCCCCTGCCTCTGGATGGATCAAGTTGTCTGCCTCTGATCATGGTACACAATTTATCTCCTGCTTCTGGCATGAAGTTCTCTGGATGTTGGGCATTCTTGCCTTTCTCTCCTCCACTTATCATCCTCAGTCAAACAGTCAGGCAGAAAGAACAAACCAAATTTTGGAACAGTACTTACAGTGCTATATAAACTACCACCAGGATGACTGGTGCTCACTACTACCCCATGTGGAGTTCGCGTACTATAACGTGGAACAATTGTCTACTACAGAGGTTCTCAAACATTAGCAACCCAAGAACCCCCATTTTGATTTAATTTTTTTTTGCAGCTCTCCAAGCCCCCCGCTCAGACCCAGGCCCTGCCCCCACTTTACCTTTCCCCCCCAAGGCCTCAACCCTCCCTGCCTCTTTCCGCACCCTCCCCCGAATGCGCCTCATACCCGCTCCTCCCTCTCCCTCCCAGCGCCTCCTGCACACCGCTCAACAGCTGATCCCCGGCGTGCAGGAGGTGCTGGGAGGGAGGGGAAGGAGTTGATCAGCGTGGCCCACAGACCCCCTGGAGTATCCTCACAGACCCACAGGAGTCTGTGGATCCCAGTTTGAGAAACACTGGTCTACAAGACAAAGCCCCCCCCTCCTTTTTCCACCCCAAACGATGGCTTCCACACTAGTTTTTAATCAAGAACTACCCACAACCCTGCAGCTTTTGATTGGGTGCAACAGATCCATTGGACCAAGATGATCTGAAAACCCACCTAGAGGAGGCCAGAAGAAGCTATAAGCACTATGCAGCCCGTCAATAACAAGAACGGTCTACTTTTTCCATAGGTCAGATGGTGTGGCTTTCAGCCAAACATCTGCATGCAGACAGGCCATCTTGTAAACTGGATTACTAGTTCCTGACCACCTACTGAATTTGCTGCCAAATCAGTCCACTTACCTTTGAACTCCTCCTGCCCTGATCCCTGCAAATCCACCCAGTGTTTCTCATATCGCTTCTAAAGCTCCATATACAGGACATGTTTTCTCACTATTCTCAACTGGCCGTCCCCCCACCAATACATGTTCAAGGCCATGACAAATATGTCATCCATTATATCCTTGATGCAAGAATGAAACGGGGTAAACTCTGCTATTTGATAGGGAGGGTTACAGTCCCGAGGAATGCTCCTGGTAACCCATAGAAAATGTCCATGCCCCGACCTAGTAAAGACCTTCCACAAGAACCATCCTGGAAAACCCAGCCCACTGACAACTGGAGGGCACCCTAAGTGGGGAGTGTTATGAGGGATCAGGAGTCTCAAACCCAGGTCTGTGGGTCCCCAGGCAAGCCTCAGACCGCAGCTACCACCTGGCAGCTCACTGGTACCAGCAGGGAGTGTGGGCTGGTGGACCCTAGCTCACCATAAGCACCACCCACGAAACTCCTAATTGGAGAAGCTGTCTGACCTCTCCTATTGGCTCAGATTCACTATTTAAGTCAGAAGGAGGCAGAAAGAGTTGTTTGAGCCACTAGGTGTATCCTTGGCTGGCTGCTACATCAGACCCTGCCTTCCCTCCCGATTCCTGCCTTCCTGTCCTGTTCCTGCACTCCTGCCTTGTTCCAGATCCCTGTTTCTACTCCCCACCCCTGGCTCCTAGCCCTGGCTCCGACCCTTGGATCAATTCCCGACTACAACTCTGACCCTTGGCTTGACTCCCAACTCTCTCTCCGTCACTGACCTCCAGTTCCTAACTCGCCCTTGGCTTGTCTCCTGATTCTTTACTCTGGCTCCGACCCTTGACTTCACTCCTGGTTCCTTGCTCCAGCTCTGACCTTTAGCTCTGACTCCCAGTTCCTGTTCTTGACTCTTTTCAAGGTCTCTTTTATGAGCCATCCCAGGAGAATAGGGGAGGGGGGGGAATCTAGTAATAGGGCTTCTACTGTCATAAGAAAATGAAGTTGCAGACGCTAAACTTCCAATAGTGGGAAAGTTCTCAGGTACTATGCTATAGGGTGACTAAATACACTCTTGTTGTCCATGTCTAGATGATGGGCTGCAATAATTGCAAGGTGAACCTTTGCTGAAGATATGGATAGTTTCAGTGATTTGAGATGTAATATGTATTACAGGATTGCTGACATTGGGCCTGCTGTCGGAGAGAGGTTAGTATTGGTCATCCACAGCAAAACCCTTCTCTGCAATGAGAGCAGACTTTTTTTGGAATTCAGCAGGATCCCCTGAACTTGGGCTGAGCAACGAAGTCCCATAGCCCAAGCTGCAAGATGGAGAGACTCTTAGGATGTTGAATCTGTGTCTCCCTCTGAATTAGTAAATCCAGCGAAACTAGGAGGAACAGAGGATTCCCATGATAGACCTGCAGCAAGTCAGAATACCACCATTGTCTGGTCCATGCTGGTGCAATGGGTTGTCCTGTCTGATTCTCCATAGCACCCTTGGGTATTAAAGCAGAGATTTTCAACCTTTTTTCCCCATTTGCGGATCCCTAAACAAAAGTTCTTGGAAATCTTAGACCTGTAGACAATTGGGGGTCCGCGGACCACAGGTTGAAAACTACTGTATTAGAGGAATTAGTGAAAGGCATTGAGAGGACTGTTCCCCAGTCCAGGAAGAAAGTATCCATTACTGACTGTCCGGGCTTACTGTCCAGCAGAATCTCTTGGATTTGGCATTGTAACCTTGCCACCCAAATGTATGAAATATCCAGTCTGCTACTGACTGTTTTAGAGACAACTCATGTTTGGTCATGAAGGTTTCAGATCTGCTTTGTAGAATGCAGCTCATTCTGATCAGGAGGAGTTTTTTGGGCTGAACCCTGAGTTCTTATAAAGGGATGGAATTGGGGGAGGAGCAGAGTACCTCTCTCAGCAGGACAACCTTTGGAACCATAGACAGGACATGGTCACTGGTTCTGAACCAACTTTTTTTAGCCCCATATCCAGAGTTAGGGGTTGACAGGGATCCCAGACCTGGTTTCTTAGATCCTGAAAGGAACTCAGAGCAGAAGATGGTCTCTTACAGAACCCTGAAGTCCTTAGTTGTCTAAGCTTATTCTGCTAAAGTCCCCAAGACATCTAAAATTTCTGCATCTGGGCATGTACACAGCTACCCAAGTCCTGACATTACCCAGCAGCTCAGCACCTAACACATGTCTAAACCCTAGCAGGATTCACAAACTAGGAACTGCCCTGCCTATCTGGCCTTCAGGGCCCAATCCAGTGGTCATGCTCTGATCGCATCTAAACCACACAAAATGGACAAAGGAGGAGGTAGGGATGTTCCCATTATAACCTTTAGCCTAGTGTTTAGGGCAGGGGTGGGCAAACTTTTTGGCCTGAGGGCCGCGTTGGGGAATAGAAGTTGTATGGCGGGCCATGAATGCTCACAAAATTGGGGTTGGGGAGCTGGAGGGGGTGAGGGCTCCGGTTGGGGGTGTGGGCTCCGGGGGGGGGATGAGAGGTTTGGTGTACAGGAGGGTGCTCCAGGCTGGGATCGAGGGGTTTGGAGAGCAGGAGGGGGGATCAGGGCTGGGGCAGGGGGAGAGGGGCAGGGGTGCACGCTCTGAGCAGCGCTTACCTCAAGTAGCTCCCGGAAGCAGTGGCATGTCCCTTCTCCGGCTCCTATGCATGGAGCAGCCCCTGACCCTGCTAGTGCCAGAGCGGGCCCATGCAGCTGCTTCGGGAGCCGCATGGTGCGACCCCCGCCCTGGCTGGAGCTCACGGGCTGTCTTAAAATGGCTCGCAGGCCGGATCCGGCCCACCGGCCATAGTTTGCCCACCCCTGGCCTAGGGCATTAACCTGAGAGGTGGGACACAAGTTAAAATTCCTGCTCCGCTGTAGGTGTTGGAACTAGTGGTATGGGGGGTGCTGCAGCACTCCCTGGCTTGAAGTGGTTTCCATTATATACAGGGCTTAGTTTGGTTCAGTGGCTTTCAGCACCCCCACTATACAAATTGTTCCAGCACCCCTGGGCTCCAGGTCAGGCAGAGGGAGGAACTCATTCTGTGTTTCCCATCTCCTGGCTGAGTGCCCTAACCACCAGCCTAAAGGTTACATAGTGGGGCTCTACCACTGTGATTGTCACCTCAGTTTCTTCTTGAAAGAGGACTGACCTGACTTAGGGGCTTAATTCCAGGATAGGGCTCATGGCTGTGAATCCCACGTGGAGATAGGCCCCTCCCTCCAGCCCACAGGTAGGGGCCTATGGCCCCACCCCTCCCTTAGCATTTCCTATTGGCTAGGCTGCTCCCTGCTCAGCTTTCTGGCTTTTGTGAATCCAGTTCTTAGGTGCCTAACTCTCCCCATCATTGTAAAGTGAGCCTGGATGCCTAACTCGGGACTGGGAATTCTACTAGGGGGCAAGGCACTGCAGTGCTGGAAATTCCCCCTTGTGAATCAACTTAGCTGCTAGTACCTCCTGATGCTAGCTCTGTCCCACCTACTTGCCCATGGAGAAAAGGACTGATATGTAGACCACTGAGATGGGGTGTTTGCCTCACCAAGGCCTGCTGGGCACCAAACATGTGCATCCTTAGTAGGAAAGACCCATAGACGAGATGCATGGCATTGGAACTTGGATCACTTCACTATAGGGTCTGTTATTATGTATCCTGCTGGAAATGTAAGTCACAGGTATGGGCGCAAAGGGAATTTCATGTATTCCCAGAAGTTGTCTAAAATTTTACTTATTTAAGGTTAGGTTATAGTAATTATCTAATAACTGGTTACAAAAACATTTTCAACAAAGTCAGCAGAATAATCAACAAAGTCAATGACAGAATGGGGCAGAGGCTCCAGGTCTGCAGTTGAAAGGAACAGAGGCATATGGAAAGTGCAGCCCCATTTTATACCCTTGCCTGCGTAGAGCTGTGAGGGAGGGGGTGAACAGGCTCCTCAATGGGCAATGGTTCCAGAAGGTACCACTGGTCTATTGGACTTGGAGTGGATCTCCAAGTGTGAATGTGCAGAGGCCACTTGACGAAGATTATCATCAATAATGTAAGTGGCTGCTTTCACTTGAGGATCCCAAAGCACTTAACATTTAATTAAGAGAGCCTCATGCTACCCACACCAGTGAAAAAGACGAAGAGTAAGCCGGAATCACCTTGCCCTGACATGCAGCTATCTCTGGGGTATGACAAAGTAGCTGTTTAACAGCAACACAGCACAAGTCTAAAACAGGGAGTGAAGGAGCATCCCACAACCAATTCAAAGCACAGGGGAAATTTAGGAAGGCAAAATGGAATCAACCTAAGTGTGTATTTGACCAGGATAGCAGAGGGTACTTAATGACACAAAGGGTGAAGGTATCTGTTTTAGCTTAATAACAGATATTTCCAACTGCCTAGTAATCTCTGGCCCCATAGTGAGGCACTGGGATCAGTACTGACTCTTGGAGGAGCATACACCCTTCTGATTCACCCACAGCAATAACTGCAGAATGGTCTATCGAAGCTCTGACCACACCAACCCTGCTTCGTTTATGAAACCCTGCTTCGCTTATCTGTCTCCATACACACTGCGTGCGCCTTCTGACATGCTCATGTCCACCAACACACTGTGCAAAGAGCAAAACAAACTATTTTTATCTTAGAGGAAGGAAAACAAATGAAAGAAACAAAGTAAAGTCTCCTGGAGAAAATGCAGTGTCTCCCCGCTGCACAAGGTGCAGCAATCTATGCTCCGACACTCAGTTTCAATAAGGTCTCTTTATACCACTCTGTCCCTGAGAATGCCCTTGTGCAGTGAGCTGTGGATGTGGTTTTTCACAAAGGCTGATCTAATATTTCCAAACCCAGGAGTTAAAAAACCATGAATCAGCCTCCAAAAAATCATGAGATTATTTTAAATTATCTCATTATTTTAAAGTCAAATAAATTGTGGATGCTTTTTAGAGTCATAGAATGTCAGGGTTGGAAGGGACCTCAGGAGGTCATCTAGTCCAACCCCCTGCTCAAAGCAGGACCAATCCCCAGACAGATTTTTGCCTCAGATGGCCCCCTCAAGGCTTGAACTGACAACCCTGGGTTTAGCAGCCCAATGCTCAAACCACTGAGCTATCCCTCCCCCCCAAGTCACTGAGTTTAAGTTCAGAATGGACCACCAGATCATCTTGCCTGACAGCATGTACAGTGCAAGCCACCTGGTTTCTGAGTCTTTAGGTTATACTTAAATCACATTTTCCAGCTTTTCTCTATAACCATGGGGACTATACCTATGTATACAAAAATCAAATTAAATGAAAGCTGTGTTTAATTAAATGAAAGCTGGGTTTCTCTGATCAATTGCCTTAAGGAGCTGGGGCTTTAAGAAAAACACCAAATATCACAATTTTGTAATAAAATTGTAAGAGTCAGTAACACCACTAACTCTCGGCCGCTGAAGGGTGTGTGTGAATCATCCTGTGTCTAAAAGGAAACTTGATGAACCTCAGCCTTGGCACCCCATTTGAGTCAATTACATTATCAAAGTTTTTTGCAACTCAAAGGCCTAAACACCTGTATTTGACATGCAAGCTGAGATTCCCATTTTCATTTCTAGTTCTCTAAATCAGTGGCTCTCAACCTTTCCAGACTACTGTACCCTGTCAGGAGTCTGATTTGTCTGGCATACCCCCAAGTTTCACCTCACTTAAAAAAAAACCTCCTTGCTTACAAAATCAGACATAAAAATACAAGTGTCACAGCACACTAGTACTGAAAAATTGCTGACTCATTTTTACCATATAATTATAAAATAAATCAACTGGAATATAAATATTGTACTTACAGTTCAGTCTATAGAACAGTATAAACAAGTCATTGTATGAAAATTTAGTTTGTACTGACTTGGCTAGTGCTTTTTATGTAGCTTGTTGTAAAACTAGGCAAATATCTAGGTGAGTTGACATACCCCCCGGAGTACATGGACCCCAATTAAGAACCACTACCCTAAATCACCCGAGAGAAGCACACAATATTTATAGGCCCAAAGGGCAGGTTCTGGTCACATACTCGGAGGGTTGCTTGTGTCTGTTGCCCAAAAACTCGCTTCCTGTCTCCTTATCTTTCTCCGAGCAGAGCTGGAAGCAGGTGAATGCCCTTGTCCTGATGACCACAGCCACTGTGAAGACTTCAATTAAGCAATCAAAACTGACGGCAGAGCAGAAACAAAGTGGATGTAGAAAGGCAGATAGGAAACTAGCCCCTGCACCTCCTATCCAATGTAGGACTAGAAGGGACCTGCTGGGTCACTGAGTCCAGTCCTCTGCTGTTACAGGCAAATCTGTCATATAATCCCATTCCTAAATTTATCAAGATCCATTTTAAAACCAGTTAGGTTTCTTTCCCCCTTTCCTATTGGGAGGCTTTTCCAGAACCTCACTCCTCTGGTGGTTAGAAACCTTCTTCTGATTTCCAGCCTGAATGTATTCACGGCCAGTTTATACCCACTTGTTCTTGTGCCAGCATTGTCTGTTTGACTTACATAGCTCTTCTCCCTCCCTTTACACCCCTGATATGTATTTACAGAGAGAAATCTTATCTCCTCTAGCCTAACAAAATGAAGTCTGAAACAAGGCAAGCTCTTCCAGTCTTCTCTCATAAGATTAGGCACTTCATTTCCCTGATCATCCTGGTAGCTCTTTGCTGCACCTCTTTCAGAGTGAATTAGTCTTTAGTGAACACCGGTGACCAGAACTGCACACAGTATTCCATCAGAGGCACTACTCCCCCCTAACTCTCTGCGTGTGGCTGCTTTACACGCTCTTCTGTTTTTCTCTACCTCTCTCCTTCATTTCCCCTTCTCATTCTATCTTCTTTCTGATGCCCTGCTGTGCTGGCCCCAGCAAATGGACTTTGCTGTCTGCAGGCGGTATGCCTGCCTAGCCACGCGTCTATGAAAGCAGAAGTGAACGCAGTTGTGAAATATAAGTAACTCCCTTGGTTATGATCGCAGCAGCAGATTCCCTGAAACATGGGGACTCTGGAAACATGCATCTGAAGAAGTGAGTTTTTTACCCATGAAAGCTTATGCCCAAATAAATCAGTTAGTCTTTAAGGTGCCACCAGACTCCTCATTGTTTTTGTGGATACAGACTAACACGGCTACCCCGATACTGGAAACATATGGACACTTTCACTTTTGACCCATTGCTTCTTCTCACTCCCCCCCCCCCCCCAGTTATTCATGGTCAATGAGGGGGGGGGGGAAAGTTACCTGTCCATGGATATTCCCAGCTGCTGTAGATGAGAGTGACAAATGGGGAGGAAATGAGATGGAGGAGAAATTAATCATTAGCCAGCAATTGCTACACATAGGCCCAGAGACTCCTGTCAGTGCACTGGGCTCCCAGTAATCATAGCACTAAAGAATGAAACCCCTGGAGAGCAAAGCCAGCTGTGTATCCCTGGAATGGAACTGCTGCAGAGGGAGAAGGGCCAGAGGGAGCGATGTAGATAGTGCAAGGATCGGGACTGAGGAGGAGGAAAGAACAACTGGCATCCATCCCATTGACCCCACAGCATGGGTCTGTTTGTCACTAATTGCACACCAAACTGGCACTAGGCTGAATCAGTTGCAGGATGTGAGACTCTGTGCAATGCTTGGAGGGTGGAAATTCAGGGGTAGCAGGAAGCCTGAGAACGGGGGATGCAAGGGAGAGTAGGAGAGGTTTCTGCCTCTTTCCATAGCCTCTGTATCTCTGGTGCCTTTTAGCACTGTGGTCTCATTTTCTGTAGTATCTGTGCCCTTCACCTTGGGGAGGCTGTTGGGACCAGGGAGGCACTCCCTTCTGCCACACTCTGAGCCCTATGCTCTCTCCCCAACGAGTCTGTCACTGCCTCCTGCCTTAGTGAGAGCACCCCCTTCTGGGGCTGTGAAGCTATTCCCAGCCCGTGGGCTCATCACTGCCTGGACCCTTTCTCTGCTGCTCTTGTCCAGCTCCTCTGCCTGTTGGATGTTCTTCCTTGTGTTTGTTTTTCTCATTCTGTATGGCCCTTGTTCGGCTGTCACTGCCTCCTGATTCAGTGGGTGACACTCCGGGGATATATGTCTCTGCTGCTCATAAATCCTGCGAGGATACAATGGCAGCCCAGCCACTGATCTCATCCAGCTTCATTTTAGTGCTTGCTTTTTTGAGACAAACCCCCTTTCCTGCTTCCTTGTTGCTGGGATCTTTGTTCTTACTACTTTTAGTGTCTTTTGAATTACCACTGAGAATCCAGCCCCACTAAAGGCTTGGGGAGAGAGAGAGAGCGAGAGAGCGATAGCGATACTGGGGAGGAGTCTGCACTTCACCCCTTACAGGGCAGTGAGAGTCTTTAACCCCTATGTGGGAACAACCCTCCCTTCTCCCCCCCCCACAGTTGTCTCAGCTGAGCATAGCAGCCCATGCCCCACCATGTGCATTCCAGGTAGTGTGATCTTTGTGGGTCCCTAATTTTGGCCCATAGTTCTCAGCTGTCCCTGTTGGAAAGTTTTACCCACCTCTTTGATTTTCTGACGCTTCAGCCCATGAGCTGCCATTCTTGTGCTGTCCCAGGCAAGGTCAGGAAGCTGTATCATGGACCCTCAGCTCACCAGGGAAAGCAGCATAACCACCTGCATTTCCTCACCTCCCCGCCCCCTGTCTGAGTTGGCAGCAGGTAAGACCAGCTTACTGGGGGCGTGCTGGAGGTTACACCCTGGAGCTGCAGATCCCAACATGTCTTTGGCCTGGGAGTTCAGTCTCAGAACAGATAAAACCAAGATTGGGAGGAGGGAAGAAACAACAGAGAGACGGAGACATGAGAGTTGGAGGCGGGGGGGCTGCAAGAGGGACCCATAGTACAGAGCACTATCCAGCCCTGTTTGTATGGCGGGCAATTTCAGTAAAGCCGGTGACCAAAAGACTACCTCATTTGTGTGACGTGAGACCTCAGCCAGAGTCAGAGGTACAGCCAGTTGTAACTAACTACATGAGGAATTAAACCTTCCTTAGCCTACAGGAGGGTGGGCGTTTCCCAGTCCTGTTTAGGGGAAAAAACTTTCTCTCAGGATGTTCCTGCTTCCAGCACACAAGGGTTAAATTTGCCTAATCCCTCAGTGGTTCCACAGTGCAGGGTTTTTTTTGGAGGGGGGCATATTTACCAACCTACACCATGTCAGTTTGCACAAATAGCCCACCCAGGGAGAGGTATTACCCCCCACCCCATTTCCAGGGCTGTCCCTTCACCTCAGGCTGGTGGGGGTGGGGCGGGCGGGCGAGAGCTGCCAGGGAAAGAGTTAAGAGAGCCAGAAAGCAGCAGCCTGAGCTGTGTCTGTTTGCTGTAGCCATGAGGGTTGCAGGACAGAAAAGAGGAATCTCTAGCCCGGAGGAGCCAGACGAGAGAAAGTCACCAAGAAAGGCAGCTGGGAGGTGAAGGAGGCCCAGACCAGCACCAGTTCTCCTTGGGCGCCACTCTTGGGAACCAGCACTGGGACTCGCCCTCGCTTCCCAAAGGGACTGGTGGTAGAAAAAATGCCAGAGAACTGAATCACCATGCAACAGCGGATTGGTGCCACTGGGACCTCACTGCATAGAGGAGCCTATTAGTTACCAATAGGGTCTCACTCTGTTCCCCTGCTGGCTTGCGGGCAGCGTGATTTGCAGGGGAGAGAGAGCAAGAGTATAAAGCATTCATCCGAGGAGTGGACTTAAAGAATCTGCATGTGGAATTGTGGGTACAGGGGCTGCTTGCTGTTCATGCTGAACTCCACCATGTGAGCCACCTTTTTGGGAGAGCTGTCGTGGAGCCCCTGTCCCGTGCTCCTGACCCTCCAGTGATGTCTCACAATCCCTAGAGGACAGTGGCGCTGTAGATGCCCCTACAGTGCTAACCTGGGAGATTTCTTTGTCCCCCGGGGCTCCCGTGCTGATAGGCACTCAGAGACAGCTCATGGTTGTTGTGGAGGGTGGGGGTACTTGCTCTCCGCAGTGCTGGACTGGGACTGCCCTGGGAGTGACTCTCTGGCACCAGGCGCTGGGGAGGAGGGAAAGGCATTTGTGCAGCTAAGGCAGAGGGGCTGTGGCTAAGATTTCTCCAGCGAGAAGATGGAGATTGTCCAGCTGTATGTTGTGCTGATTTCAGTGCGGCACATCCGTGCTGTGACCTGGCTGTAAGTATGGTGTGGACAGAAGCTTGCCTGACCTAACAGTCCCCTAGGGAGGTTGAGGGACCCTAATCCCCACAAAAGAGACGATAGGCAGATCTCACAGGAAATGGGAGGTGTAGGAGACCTCAGCACCCCAAAGAGAGGCTGGGGGATCCCCTGGGGTGGGTGGAAGTCTGATCACACAGGGAGAGGGAGTCTGAGAGTATCCCTATGGGTTCTTCTAAGAGTGAGGCTATGAAGGGGGATTTTTCCCTTTGAGCTATTAGTGTGTCCATAGCCCATCTCTGAGCGTGGCTAACTCCCTCTATCCCTCTGCGCAGGTACCTGGCAAAGCAGCCCTCCCTGCGAGGGACTCTACGAGATTCCAGTGCCTGTGAGGGCTTGAAGGGCCTGGCGGAGGAGCAGGTGCGAATCTGCCAACGGCAAGCGGAAGCCATGGACTCAGTGAAGCACGGAGCAGAGCTGGCCATAGAGGAGTGTCAGCACCAGTTTCACAACCGTCGATGGAATTGCTCCACTCTGCAGGGGCTACAGGTCTTTGGCAAGGTTGCCATACAAGGTCAGAGTTTCAAGAGTTAGGCAGATCTAGGCAGTGCATGGAACATTTGCCATCAGTGCCCAACTTCTTGGCTCATGTCCCAACCCCACCCTAATGCTCACACTAAACCTAACTTTTAAACCTTCACCCTAGCCCCAAACCAAACCTTACCATGCTTATCTTAATTCTAATAGTAAGTAGAACACTAGACTATATACACATGCTATAACTAACACTAGTACTCTGGCTAAACCACCCCCTAAGTCTACCCCTAATGTTCACCCTGACTCTAATGGTCAATTAGACACTGATCCTAATGCTCACCCAGACTATTCATCCTAAAGGTCAGGCATACTGTTAAACCTAATGCTCACCAAACCCGAAGGGAGAGTGCTTGTGTTTGGAAAGTAGATTCAAGTCAACTGAAAGATACAGTGACTTTGTATTGATTTTGGTGAATTGTTTCAGTTGAAACAAAAAGGGAAAACAAAATGTTTCAATATTTTGGGCTAGCTTTACAAGGGGATTTAGGCACCATTCACAAAACAGGAGGAGGAGGTGTTCCCCCTCCCCGCAACCTTTTCACCCAATGGTTAGAGTAGTCACCTGGAATGTGGAAAACCCAGGTTCAAAATCCTGCTCAGGAGCAGGGACTTGACCCCAGCTGTCCTTCTTACCACAAAAGTATCCTGACCACCAGGGTATTCTGATGTGGGGCTTGCTCAATCTTTCCTGTTGGAGGTGTTATAGTGTGGATAATTATAATAATTATTCAAATATAAATTATATAATTGCAAATAAAAAAATCATTAGCACAGGGACTGGAAGCTAGGTGTCCTACTTCTCAGGTGGGGGGCCTAACCACTGGGCTATAGAGTCATTCTCACTGTCTCTCACTGTGGCCCAATGACTATTTAAGTATTTTATACCCAGTGGAACAGCTTTAGTAGGAGATCTCAAGACAGCTCTACCCCAGAATAGCTTGAGCATGCACCTGGAAGCCTTCCCTTCTCCCTCCCACAGATAAATGCCCCAAGTGCTGAGCTAAAGGTTATCATGGGGGGCACCGCCTACTCCTTCTGTTTGTGAACAGAGCCTTCATTTTCTTTGCTTTTTATAAAATGTTTACAATTTCCAAAAATGAAACAAAATGTTTTGTTTGACCGAAAATGATTTTTCCCTAATTTGATTCTCCAAAAATATGTTACTGTTTCAGTTTTGAGCCAAACCGTTTTTTTTTTTTTTTTTTCCAGAACTGCCAGCAAACCAAAAAATTAGTTATTTGCCTTGCTTTAGTCCTGAGAAATGAGGCTCCAGGCCATTCACTTGGAGGGATGACTCTCCAGGCTCACTGACCCCCTTAGGGCTCAGCCTCACTGCATGCTCTCTGGTTCTCCCCCTAAAAAAATTCCCTCTGAGACTTGCATCCCCTTTCCTCCCTGTTGGGGACATGAGACCTCTGGGACTGAGGAGCCCAGAGCTGCGTGCATGCCATGTGGGATCTCCCTGGTGTCCTACCACGAGGGGCTATCCTTTCCCTGCTGTGCAATCCAAGACCTCTGAGGATGTGGCAAAACTCCCTTTAATGATTTACCAGTGCGATCTCTGTTTGAACATCTCCTTTCTGGGAGTGACACAGCATTATCACATAGCCCCTGCGTGTCTCAGGCTGCCTCCGTTTCCTCTCTCCACAAATGAACTGAAGGAGAAATTCCTTTGACAAATCTTGAAGAAATTGTTCCTTCCAAAGGCTGCTTCTGTCTCTTCTGCAGGTACACGAGAATCTGCTTTCATTCATGCCATCTCATCAGCGGGAGTGGCGTTCGCTGTGACCCGGGCCTGCAGCCGTGGGGAGCTGGAGAAGTGTGGATGTGATCGCAAGATCCGTGGAATCAGCCCAGAAGGTAACAGAAGGTGGTTGGTGCTGGAGAAAGAAGCCCCCCCATTGACATGGGAAGAATTGGAAGGATGAACGGGAGCAGACAACAAAGCTTGCTACATATCTCTGGGAAGGGGACGGTGCAGAGGAGAGTGGAAAAATAAATGGGGATGGAGAGTGCCGCCACTGCATGCCCCTGGGATGAGAACAGTATAGGGAGGGTGGGGCCAGGGAGATATGAGCAGAGTGATCTTCTTTTCCCTGCTTGGGAAGCCTGATACCTCTACATCTGCCCCCACACCTGGAGCAGCCTCTCTGCCTCATGGACTCTCTCTCTCTTCCCCAGGATTCCAGTGGTCAGGCTGCTCTGACAACCTGTCCTATGGTATTGCCTTTTCTCAAGCCTTCGTGGATAACCCTGAGCGGAGCCGTGGTGTCTCGTCGAGCCGAGCACTCATGAACCTGCACAACAATGAGGCTGGTAGGAAGGTAAGGTTGGTACCATGTGCTGGGGAACATACCCAGATGTCGGAGCCCCTCATTGGGGGCCAGAGCCTGTCCCATCCCCCACTCCTTTTGTCCAGATTAGAGTGGCACCCACAAACTGATTACCTCTGAGGAGAGCCCTCCTTCTGATTGGATCCAATTCCCTGCCTTTCCTTCAGAGTCTATCATTGCTCTGCCCCAGAGCAGAGCCTGTTCCTTATATGCCTTGGAGTGGATCCCAATTCTTCAGCTCCACCTCCCTCAGAGCAGCTTTCTTTCCCTCCTACAGTCTAGAAGTGGATTCCCCTTCCTCTGCCTCTTTCTTAAAGTGAATCCATTTCCCTCACTCTGCCTTCAGGCAATTCCCCATCCCTTCACCTCTTTTGAATGAATGGATCACTTTCCCCAGCCACTGCCTCCTGAGTAGGCCCCTGACCCTCCCTCTGACTCACAGTGGATCTTGTTCCTTTCCTTTGTGACAGAGTAGATCCCTTCTTCTACTACCTCAGAGTGGACCCCTTTCTCATTTTTGAGAAGGCCTGCTCATATCCCTCTGCAAAGGGATCGCTGTAGTTCTGGGCAGGTCTTTTCCCCCCATAGTGGATCCCTTCAGCTGATGAGTGGATCAGTTACTTGTATTTCATATTCCTGTGAGCAGCCTCCATTCATTCTCTGTTCCCTGTCACACACCTTAGAGTGACCCCTTTTCCCCAGGCCTCCCTTTCCTTGACTCTGTGTCACACTCCCCACGTGCAGCACCCCCTGGGTGGTAAGGAGAAGCTCCACTGTAGGCTTAAATCCACTTCTCACTGGCACCCTCAGGTGGGCTGCATGAGGCCCTCCACCTCCTGCTGACAGACGCTTTCTACTTGCCAGGCCATCCTGTCCCACATGAAGGTAGAGTGCAAGTGTCATGGAGTGTCAGGTTCCTGCGAGGTCCGCACCTGCTGGAAGGTGATGCCCCCATTCCGCAAGGTGGGCAATGTCCTGAAAGAGAAATTTGAGGGGGCCACAGAGGTGCACCCCAAGCGGGTTGGTTCCCGCAAGCTCCTGGTGCCCAAGAGCTCCCGCTTCAAACCCTACACAGCTCACGACCTGGTCTACTTGGTGGCCAGCCCAGACTTCTGTGACTGGGACCCCCACAGTGGGGTCTTTGGCACCTCCGGACGCCAGTGCAACCGGACATCCCACGCCATGGATGGCTGCGAGCTGCTGTGCTGCGGGCGAGGCTTCCGCACGGCCCAGGCCGAGGTGGTGGAGAGATGCAGCTGCAAGTTCCACTGGTGCTGCTCAGTCAAGTGCAAGCAGTGCCGCCACCTTGTGGAGGTGCACAGCTGCCGGTGAGGGGGAACTGAGCTGAGCTGGGGGGAGGGAGCAAGTGGTGGGCAAGAGTGCCAGCACCAAGAGGCAGGGGAACCTTGGGGAAGACATGGGGAGGGGATGAGAGAGGGACTGAGAGCTCCAGAGAGGAATATACAAATTGGGGAGGGGAAGGACGGAGACCCTTTACCACCCCAATGAAGAGGGAGCTGATTGCTCCAGAGGGGGCATCTCTGGGGGGGGGCTGCACAGAGGTTGCTCCCCAGTTACAGAGGGGTTTGTCTGGGATGTGGCTCAAGGGTATTTGGGTTTACTCACTTGTGATGGCATTCTCTGAATTTTTTTTTGGGGGGGGGGACATGGGGTTGAACACACAGAGTCAAATAAACCCTTAAAATATTAGGAATAAAATTATTGTATTAGCAAAAGATGCGAGTGTGAGCTACTGTATGTGTGAAACCCTGGGTGGGCACTTCCGCGCATGCCCTGGGGCGGGGGAGACTGCGCTCAGTCCATTCTGAAGGCTCAGGACTCCAGTGCCCTTTGTATGCAGTTAAATGAGGGGCATTGGTGAATGTGTGAATGCGCAAGGGGAACCAGTGAGAGTGCAAGAGACACTGCTGACGGAGTGTGGATGAAAGAGTACTAGGGAGAGGATCCACGTGGTTCAAAAAGAACAGCAGCTAAAAGAACAGAGAAAGTGAAGCACGTTGGCTGAACAGGCTCTTTATCAACCAAAACATAATATATAGGAAACAGCCCACTGGTTGTGTCCATGGCAGGAGGTCTGAGGGTAAAAGACATTGTGGGCTTTGGGCAAGGGCCATCAGGCAGGAACCTGGAAACTGGCAGAGACTCCAAGTGAATCACCCCAGGGCTGATGCTGCTCCTGTTGCTGGAGTCCCTTTTCCCAGCTGCTGAGCCTTAAACGCTGGGGTCAAATGAAACGCCAAGGTCAGGGATTCCCCAGTGAATTCTGGGGTGCTGTCATTCACACTGCTGTATGGAGCAGAGAGGAGGCTGTGGCACTTGGATGAAAGCAGGGGTGGGCACCAGACATTATCCCTGGGGATAGACACACAGAGGTTGGGAAAAGTTGCTTCAGGTCCTATCAAGTTTCTCCTCATCTCTCTGCCTCCACAGGGTCCATTCAGTGCCCTATGCCCGCTTTTTCCTTCCTCCCTGGGGTCTCCCTCTGTCCTCTCTCCTCCACTCATCCCTCAGTCAAGCTGAAGAATTTCTGGCTCCAGAGCAGCACCTCCTCCTCGCCTTTCTCTTCACTCAGCACTTGGTATGTCTCGTTCCTGCGGCAACCATGACGAAGCACCTGAGCAGATAGACAGAGATAGACAACCTTATCCCCAGAGACTGGTGCAGACCCCTCTCTCCCCACCACCCTAGAGTCAAGGGACCCAAACACCAGTCAAGGGAGTCCTGGGAGTGAAAGGAGCTGTCTCCCTGTAACATGAGCCCTGCAAGTATGAGAGCCTGTCTCTTGACCAATGGAGGGCCGGGAAGAGAGGGTCCTGTCCCTAGGTCACTGCAGGGTGGAGACCCTGGGTGAGGAGAACCAGTCAAAGGTGGCAGAGGGGCAATCCCTGATGGAAAATGTGGCTGGGCTGCACTAGATTGGTGACCTAGGATTGATTTATTTTTCTTCCACTTTGTTCTCCATAATTTCAGATTTAATTAAAAATAACTTTTTGAAGGTTAAGGGCCTGAGATATACAGGAGGTTAGACTAGATGGTCTAATGGTCCCTTTTGCCTTAAACTCTACAAATCTATGACATACGTTTCTAGCCCTAATGGTTGTGAAGAAAACCTTCAAAATATGAACTCATGACATCTGCCTGAATCTGCAGACAGCTTGAAACAAGGGCTCTGAGAGGCTTAACCTGCCACGTTTATTTTAGTGGGTGCTAACTCACATGTCCAATTATGCTGATTTAAAATGTCAGCACTGTTATCTGAGAGACAAGGTGGGTGAGGTAGTATCTGTTAGCAATGTCGGTCCCAGGATATTAGAGCGACAAGGTATCTGTTTTACATCTAATTACAGCTGTGAATAAGAAGGAAGGAGGAGGATCAGTTTATGGAATTTTGCATAATCTACTGTGAGTGACCTTTGAGTTTGTGCCCCTAGTGCATGGTGCCTGGAAGATACACAACTTTTCTGCCCCCAGTCTGTGAAGCCAAAGGTCTTAGAGAAGGAGTGGAGCCTGGGGGGGGGGGGGGGGGGGGGGGCGGGGGGGAGTGTCGAGTCGACTCTGGTGGTGGGTATGGGGTGTGATAAATATAGTGGGATAGCTCCCTTTGATGGACACCCAGCCAGCTGGTTAGCTGTAAAATCCCTCTTGGTAGCTGTTCTTTACTTGCTTTACCTCTAAAGGGTTAAAAAGTCCCCCAGGTAAAGAGGAAAAAAAAAGTGGGCACCTGACCAAAAGAGCCAATGAGAAGGCTAGAACTTTTTAAAATGGGGAAAGAAACTTTCCCTTTGTCTGTTGTTCTCTGGGATGCAGGGACAGAACAAGGAGCAATGGTCTCAAGTTGAAGGGAGGGAGGTCTAGGTTGGATATTAGGAAACACTGTTTCACTAGGAGGGTGGTGAAGCACTGGAATGGGTTACCTAGGGAGGTGGTGAAATCTCCTTCCTTAGAGATTTTTAAGGCCAAGCTTGACAAAGCCCTGGCTGGGATGATTTAGTTGGTGTTGGTCCTGCTTTGAGCAGGGGATTGGACTAGATGACCTCCTGAGGTCCCTTCCAACCCTAATATTCTATGATTCTATGACAGAGCAGCAATGCTGTAAGCAAGAATGCTGTGCAAAGTTTGAACCAGGTATGAAAAATTATTTTCCATACCTAGAAGGAATCATTTGGATAGGGAACGTTTAGATAAATGTGATCAGGTTTATTCTTTATTTTGGATTGTGGATCTTCTCTGTGCTAACCCCAGATGCTTTTGTTTGCTTGTAATCTTTAAGCTGAACCCCCAATAAAGCTATTTTGGGTGCTTGATTTTTGGAATTGCTCTTTTAAAATCTAGCAAAAGCCCAAGTTCCAGATGTATTTTCTTTCTTTTTGTTTTTAATTAAAAAATTACCTTTTTTAAGAACAGGATTGGACCTCCTAAGAGGTTTGTGCACATGTTGTTTAATTAGCTCGTAGCCACAGCTAATTTCCTTTGTTTTCTTTCTCAGGTGTGTGTGTGTGTGTGTGTGAGTGAGTGAGTGAGTGAGTGAGTGAAAGGGCTTAAGGGTACCCCACAGGGAGGAATTCCCAAGTGCTCCTTCCTGAGTTCAAAGGGTTTTTTTTTGCATTTGGGTGGTGGCAGCATTTACCAAGCCAAGGTCAGAGAGAAGCTGTAACCTTGGGNCCCACAGGGAGGAATTCCCAAGTGCTCCATCCTGGGTTCAAAGGGTTTGGGTTTATTTTTGCATTTGGGTGGTGGCAGCATTTACCAAGCCAAGGTCAGACAGAAGCTGTGACCGTGGGAGTTTAATACAAGCCTGGAGTGACCAGTATTAATTTTTAAAATCCTTGCAGGCCCCCACCTTCTGCACTCAGAGTGACAGAGTGGGGATTCAGCCTTGACATAGGGTCAGGTGGATTTTTCTTTGACCTTAGTGGTTGGTGCACCTTCCTCTGCTGCTTTCTCCCCACTGGCACCATTGCATCAATTACACTCAGATTTTTCTTCAAAATCATAAAGACTAGAAAAACTTTTTGATGGACATTTACATTTAAATTTTATCCCATGAGTCCAAGGCACATGGTATGTGCCTGGTTCTAGGTATAACCAAATCCCACTGAGGAGTCAAGCCTGAAGAGTCCAGCAGAGGATGTCTGATCATGTTTTGAACATCTGCAGCGTCTACTACAAGTGGCATCTCTTTTTGGAAACCCAAGTGGGTGAAGCTTGATTTTTGGGTGGCGCTTAGGAGAGTACCACCACACACACCCCACCCCAATTCAAGTCCTGCAGGAGGGGAAAATCCTGGGGCAGGGAAGGGGCAGGACAGAGCCAAGAGATGGGGAAACTGGAGTTGGGAGGGCTGCCATTCTGGACAGTGAATGGTCAGTGTGGAGCTGGGTAGATCCCTGGGGAGTGGGGCTGCTCCTCACCTTCTGGCTGCTGAGGCTGCGCTGTAGGCACTGGTGACTCTTGAATGCACAGTAATTAGGGTGCTGAACTCTATCCGAGTCACAGATCTGGGGAGAGAGGAGTGAAATGTTGGAGAGAAAATAGAGGCGAGGAGGAGGGATGAGGGGACAGTGGGGTTCGGCTCTTACTTTGTTTGGGAAGTCTCCTCCTTGGAAGAAAGCATATTCCACTTGCAGCCAAAGGATTACGCGGGGGTCATCACAGCCGTGCGTGGCCAGGCGGCCACACCAATAATCTGCACGCAGCCCTCCGTACACCTCCATCCCATAATACTCCATTGCCTCCAGGGAACCAACCTGCAAACAGAGGGGAGGATTAGAGACAGGCGAGCGTCCCTATTGCAATGCCCCGGTTGTGCCTAATCCAAGACCTGCCTCAGAGCCTTGGGTACAAGCGGAACTGGGTCTGTACCTTATTGCCCACAGCCTGATACTGGGCAGAGATCTCAGGGTTGATGTAGGTAGTGAATGTGCCAACATTGCAGTGAACACGTCTCAGATCTGACACCCCATGGCACTGCTCCCTCTTCAGTGAGCAGAAGGCACAGTCAGGGCACAGATCCATGTGGTGCCTTCCAAGACTATCGCACACCTAGAGAGGAAGAAAATGGCAAGGTGAAGGGGCTGTGGTGGACTGGGTGGGGCAGGGAGGGAGGGCATAGGGAGACTGAGAGCTGGTCTCAAGGGCCTCCCATGCTCTTGGACCAGACTCTGTGTGTAGGTCCCATGTAATTTATAATCTAGCCACTCCAGCCCCAGCCTCTTCCAACAGGAGGGACTGTAGAGAGCAGAGCCAGAGCACTGGCTATTTGGGGAGTTCTCATATACTCCTGTACCAGATGCTACAGTCAGGAAGAACTGCTAAGAGGGATTAGGGAGTGTTGCCACAGAGGCTAGATAGTGATTCTTACCGAATCCCCAAATCCAAGGGTTCTTGCCTCCATTCGCTTCCAAGCCTGGGTAATGGCTGATGATAGGCAGATCCCCTCCAGCATTGCATAGCAGAGAATCACCAGAGCCTCATCCCTGTCCAGAGCTAAGAGGCTAATGCAGAGTAAGAAAGAGAGAAAGGAAGAGCAAGTCAATTTCTGGGATCTGTAGTTTCTTGCTGGTTCTTTAAAGGATGAGCGAAGAGTGCTGCACTGGCTCATAGTCCAGAAGTTCTGTGTGTTTGTATGAGTGGCATGCACTTGTGCAGTGTTTGTATGTGTATGTGTAATATGTATGTGTATTAGTGTATATTTATCAATATGTGAAGGGGAATTTGTACAATGAATAGCATTACTGAGAGTTATCAGGTGGCACTACTGCAGTTCTTGCTAGTTTTGTTTATTTGAAGATATAGGAATTAGATCTTGGAGAATTGCTTATTGTCAGCCGTGGTGACACACAACACAACAGTGCACTGGACAAGGAAGTTTCATGCATTTTTAGTGTGCACAATTAATTGTGTGTGTGTGTGTATGTTTGTGAGGAGCTCAGTAGCTATGGGCCCAAGAGTGGGGGTGTGAGGAACTCACTGTGCACACGCATGAGGGTATTTTTGTGGGCATGAGAAGGCCTCACCCACGCATGTACAAGAGTATAGGTGCAAGAAACTCTCCAGGCATGTGCACAAGGTTGTGGTTGTGCAGCCGTATAATGAGCTCTCCAAAGGTGTGGGTGAGGCACTCACTGTATGTGTATGTGCATGAGAGTGTTACCAGACCACAGTGAACGTGGTCCTATATCTAAACAAATCTACTTAATAACAGCAGACAACCACCTACTACAAACCCTCTACAGATAACCCAGGAAAGAGATCTGGAGTCAAAATTAAAAAGAAAAATATGAGACCGCCCTGAAAACTTCAAAAACCTAATGAATGCACATCAAACAAACACTCTGGACAAATAGCAAATGACATTAACATTGCCACAAAAGACTCTCTCAGAGTCTTTACCAGACCAGCACAGAATCCCTAATCACACAACCACACAATCCTAACCACACAAAACAGGACTGCCACTCCAAGAGAAAGCAAAATGATTTCACAGAAGCTGCCATATACTCAGGAATAAAGTGAGAAACTCTCCAACTTAAAACACAGAGAGGTACATGTCACTGACCTACGCACAGCTTGCCACAGCTCACTGATGTACAACAAATCAGTGCTCCAGCAAAAAAACTGGAGCACCTGACGGAAAAATTAACACAGACTAAAGACATGATGGACACCAAATGCTTCTGGCAAATCTGGAAAAAACTTAAGCCAACTAAAGAAAAAAAGCCCATCTATTCAGAATAGTAGAATCTGGACAGAACACTTCTGGGACCTACACAAAGGTATCAAACACCTGAAAACACATTAAAACAATTTGCCTGAACCCATCCGGGTTCATTAGTTAGTTAACCTAACCATCCAGTCTGGACACTTCCCTGAGATATGGTCAATGGACAAGCTACCTGAATACAAAAGCGGAGATCCCTCAACCTAAACAAATATAAAGGGCTCTGTTTGAGCAGCAACAGTTGGCTAGCTATTCTGTAGTATCTTCAGCAACAGAATAATGCATTACCTGACCAGTCACAACATAGTTCAGGCATGCCAAATTGTTTTTCCTTGAGAAATGAACTATAGGCCACATTATTACCCTACAGGTGCTATCATGGTTACAAGGAGAGCAGTGCCTTACACCCCTTTCCAGTCCCTCTTGAGTGTGCCTCTCACGTGACAGTTTTTACTGCCTTCATCCCGCATTTTACCTCTTTTAGACTGATGTCTGGTTGCAGCCCCTGTTTACCACCTGTGATTTCTTGACAGGCCTAGCTGTATTTGGTACTTGGAAGAAACATCCTTCTGGGGCTTGTGACCAGCAGCAGACTGAAGTGACTCAAAACAGTTTCTTCAAAACAAATGCATTGTTTATTCACCCAAAGGTACATTGCAACCAGAGAAGAGAGTTAAAACAACCAAAGGCATACAGACCTGGCTCTCACCTAAAGTTTATAATTTCCCTCAAGCTTAGTCAAGCCCAGCTGCCTCAGACCCATCCTGCAGGGCCTGTGTCTCAGTCCCTCTACTGTCTGCAAACAATTCCCTGATGACTGAACTTCCCCCTCCCTCTCTAGAGAGTTAACTGTCTAGTCTCCTTTTGACCTTAGGCCTTCAGCCTTGTCAAATCAGCTATGGTAATTTTGACTGGTGGCTGGAAATAGCATCTTCCCAATTAGTGGCCCAGCCATTGTTCTCTTAACTCCCTTGAATTTGCTTACCCAGAGGTGTCTTATCTCTGTCCATTGTCTCGTTTCCTGCTTGTTCTTCCTAACAGCCCCTTTTGATTTAACTCCCTGTAGTCAGATAGAATAATATATGCAAGTAAACTGAGATAGTCCAGATATCTCCCACATTCTCCACAGATGTGATTAACAAGTACGTAAAAGACAAAAACTCTTCATAAGCTTTAAAAAACTTTTGACTCAATCTGACATCTAGGACTGAACATTACATTGGTGGGAAACATGACATTAAAGCAATGTACCAGTCCATCCAATGCAGAATAAAACTAAACAATATGCAAACAGAAGACTCCAAGCAAGAAAGGGAAGTAAAACAGAGATGGAATTTCAGCTCAACCCTTTTGAACACATACACTGATGTTGCTCTAGAACAGGGATCGGCAACCTCTGGCATGCGGCTCGCCAGGGTAAGCACCCTGGCGGGCCGGTTTGTTTACCTGCTGCGTCCACAGGTTCGTCCGATCGTGGCTCCCACTGGCCGCGGTTCGCCGTTCCAGGCCAATGGGGGCGGCGGGAAACAGCACGGGCCGAGGGATGTGCTGGCCACCGCTTCCCGCTGCCCCCATTGGCCTGGGATGGGGAACCACGGCCAGTGGGAGCTGCAATCGGCTGAACCTGCGGACGCGGCAGGTAAACAAACCAGCCCGGCCCGCCAGGGTGCTTACCCTGGCGAGCCGCGTGCCAAAGTTGCCGATCCCTGCTCTAGAACAATCTCCAAACCAGGGTTTTCCAATAAGTACCTCTTAGTACCTCTTAGCTGAGTTATGCAGTGTTGTTGTAGCCATGCTGATGTAACCCTGAGTTAGGCACCTAGGCTCTCTATATAACACATGTGAAGAATTAGGCACCTATGAATGGCATTCACAGAAACCAGCATATGGAGTAGGGAGCTGCCTAAGCTAGCTAGGAGGAAATCTCAAGGAGAGGGGCACCTAACTCTAGGCCAGAGGGAGGCTTCTATCTCTTCTCAGAATTCACAGCTGTGAGCCCTCCCCTGGAATTAGGCACCTAAGTTAGGTCAGATCAACCCTTTCTCAGGAAAAATGCGAGAGAGGGACCATTCTACCCTATTATAGTCAATAGTCCAGTGGTCAGGGCTCTCACCTGGGCTGTGGGAGACCTGTTTTCAAGTCCTGCTCTTCTGAATTTGGGCCTCCCATATCCTAGATGAGTACCCTAGCCAGTAGGCTATGGAATATCTGGGGGTGGCCTCTCTCAATCTCTCCTATTGGAGCTGATCCACTTTGTATAACTGAATAAATAATCAGAGAAGCAGAGAGTCTTTCACAGCCCACGTGAGTGCCTGAACCACCAGGCTATAGGGTCAATCTCTTCTGCCCTCTGGCCAAATAAATATTTGTTTGCAGTGCATAACAACGATAACCGGTTTTGGTCCTATAAAACCCCTAAACAATAGTACAGATTTTTAAGCATCATCTACTGGCACCTTTTTATTAACTGTTTCCAGATATACAGACATTTAGCACACTTGTAACATTTCTCTTCCCATAAAAGAAACAATCGTTTAAATTAGTTTTGAATTTATTAGGCAACTTTATTGCTCTTCCATTCTAAGTGATGATATTTTGAGTCTCTTTCCCTCTCTTTCTGTTTGTCTGCAGGAAAATTCTGTGCTGCTAGATTTTCTGGCATCACCATAATGACAAGTCATGAGGGTTGCTAGTAGCTGCATCCATGTGGACTCACTTAAGTCATTCCGAGAGATCAACTGCTCCTTGGCTGATCTCAGGAAACAACAGCTGCAATGGTAGAATTGTTCATATACTATCATCATGTATGATGTTTGCTTCTCTTTGCATACATGTCCCAGCCCTCCACCTCTTGTCTCTCTCATTAGGAACTCCTTATACTCCGACTAGCTGTCGTATCTGGAGCTCAGGAAGCTCTTTGTCTTTTAGCTATAGTAGTATTTGGTTTGTTGTCACTGCTCTTTAACTTGGTCTGTCACCTTTTCCACCACTACTGGCTTCAAAAGCTTATTTGCTGTGAGCAGTGGAGTCCAGGGTCTGCACGATATGAGATGCTATAATGGGCTGCTGCCCATACACCCATGCTTTCTGTTGCTGTATTTCTCCAGCCCAGTAGAGCTGTCCATGGATCTTCACTATCCCAGTTTGTCTTTTCTAGTAGTTTCTTGGCAATCTTAACAGATGCTTCTGCTTTGCCATTAGACTGGCTGTGATAGGGAGAGGATGGGAAATGTTCAAATTCCCAACATGCAAACTGAGGTCCATTATCTATTACAAGAGTCCTGAAATTCCATGCCAGGCAAACTGAGCTTTGCAGCATTCAGTGACAGAGGCTGCTCCTGTTGTATATAAGGGAATTTATTTCCCAGTAATCCAAATACTCATCAACCATCAAAAGGTAGGCTTGATTTCCCACTATACAAATGCTCCAGGCTGATCATCTTGTAATAAAATTGCTCCCAATGCTCACTCGCTAGCATCACAGAGAATAGTTACAAGTTCCTTCACAATTTTACATAATATTTTAGGTAAACTGGGTGCCCTTTCAAACAAAACGGAGTGTTCAGACATGTAGGAACAATGAGTGCAGGCCATACCTACGGAATGAGGGACTGTAGCCTGGACAGCAGCAACAAAGAACTCAGACAAGCTCCCATTGTGATGCTGTGGTAGAAAGGGCTAATGCAATCCTTGGATGTATAAACAGAGAAGTAGTGAGTAGTAGGAAGGTGATTTTGCCTCCATATACAGCATTGGTGAGACCGATTCTGGAACAGTTCTGGTGCCAAAATTTTAAAAAGGTTGTTGAAAAATTGGAGGGTGTGCAGAGAAGAGCCACAAAACTGACTCAAGGGCTTAAGAAAACGCCTTAGAGTGAGAAATTTAAAGACCTTAATCTGTTTAGTTGATCCAAAAGAAGATTAAGAGGTGATTTGATTACAGTGTGTAAGTCCAGTACCTTCATGGGAAGAAAATACCAGGTACTGAAGAGCTCTTAAATCTAGCAGAGAAAAGCAGAACAAGAACCAATGGCTGGAAATTGAAGCGAGACAATTTCAAATTAGAAATAAGGCACCGTTTTTTAACAGTAAGGTTGATTAACCATTAGAACAAACTATCAAGAGCAGTGGTGGATTCTCCATCTCTTATTGTCTTCAGATCAGGGCTGGATGCTTTTCTTGAAGATAGACTTTAATCAAATACTTTAATCAAAAAAGTTATAGGGCTCAATAAAGGGGTAACCGGGTGAAATTTTCTGACCTGTGACACATTAACACCTCTCAGGAATGATCTAGGTGTACTTAGTCCTGCCTCGGTGTGTGTGTGTGTGTGTGTGTGGGCGGGGGGGGGGGGGGGGTGGGGGGNTATAAGTCTATATTATATAACTAAACTATTGTTGTAGGTAAAGTAAACAAGGTTTTCAAAATGTTTGAGAAGCTTAATTTAAAATTAAATTAAAAAGCTGATCTTACGCCGCCGGCCCACTCAGCCCGCTGCCGGCCTGGGGTTCCGTTCACCTAGTTGGGCAGTGGGCTGAGCGGGGCCTGCGGGACCCCAGCTGGCAAGGGGCCGGCAGCCGGGACCCCAGACCGGGGGTGCAGGTAGGAATGTGGGGGTGGGGGTGCAGGAGCTCCCGTTTGGTGCTCAGGGTGGGGGTGGGGATGTGGGGGGATGCAAGAGTCAGGGCATGGGGTGTGGGGGGGCTGGGTATGTGTGGGGGNATGGCCTCTTTGGGGCCCTTCCAGTCCTGCATTTCTATGACTTTTGTGACAGAATGTCAGACTGGATGAACTAATGGTCCCTTCTGACCTTAAACTCTATGCGTTTATGAATTAACAAATCCCACAAATTGCTGTATATCTTGCACATTTGTGGAGAAGGAATGCCCCACATGGCTTGGACCTTCTCAGGGCTTGGGTTTAAGCCCTGTGCTGTTCGAAGGTGTCTGATATGCAACATAGCTGACAGGCATGATCTCATTTTTTTTCTCACTCAGTTTGAGATTCACTGACATGTACTATAAAGCAGTACATGATCATGATCAGCATTAATCTCTTCGAGGGAGTCTCCACAGCCAAACACTAAGGCAGGGGTCAGCAACCTTTCAGAAGTGGTGTGCCGAGTCTTCACTTATTCACTTTAACTTAAGGTTTCGCGTGCTGGTAATACATTTGAATGTTTTTAGAAGGTCTCTCTCTATAAGTCTATATTATATAACTAAACTATTGTTGTAGGTAAAGTAAACAAGGTTTTCAAAATGTTTGAGAAGCTTAATTTAAAATTAAATTAAAAAGCTGATCTTACGCCGCCGGCCCACTCAGCCCGCTGCCGGCCTGGGGTTCCGTTCACCTAGTTGGGCAGTGGGCTGAGTGGGGCCTGCGGGACCCCAGCTGGCAAGGGGCCGGCAGCCGGGACCCCAGACCAGGGGTGCAGGTAGGAATGTGGGGGTGGGGGTGCAGGAGCTCCCGTTTGGTGCTCAGGGTGGGGGTGGGGATGTGGGGGGATGCAAGAGTCAGGGCATGGGGTGTGGGGGGGCTGGGTATGTGTGGGGGTGCAGGAGTCAGAATGGGAGCTGGAGGTGTGTGAGGGGGTGCAGGGGTCAGGGCAGAGGGCTGGGTGTGTATAAGGGGGTGCAGGGGTCAGGGCAGAGGGCTGTGTGTGGGGGGTGCAGGGGTCAGGACAGAGGGCTGTGTGTGTGTGGGGGGGGTGCAGGGATCAGGGAAGAAGGCTGTGTGTGTGGGGGGGTTTCAGGGGTCAGGGCAGAGGGCTGGGTGTGTGTGGGGGGGTTCAGGGGTCAGGGCAGAGGGCTGTGTGTGTGTGTGGGGTTATGGAGTCAGGGCAGAGGGCTAGGGTGCTCGGCTCGTGGGGGTGCTCACGGCAGGGGGCTGGAGGGGATATGCCCCGTCCCCACCTCTTTCCCCAGGACCCCGTCCCCACCTCTTCTCTGCCTCCTCCCCAGAGCAGTGAGCACGCTGCGGCTCCGCTCCCCCTCGCAAGGGCCATCAGCTGATCGATGACAGGGAGAGGGAGGGGCAGGAAAGCACCACGCTGGGGGAAGAAGCGGGGGAGGGGGGAGCTTGGCTGCCGGGAGGACCAAGCTTCTGCTTCCTGCCCCTGCAGCAGAGAGCGGTGGGGCTGAGTGGGGCTGGGACCCCGGCAGGCAGCAGCGTGCCATTAAAAATTGGCTCGCGTGCCGTCTTTGGCACGCATGCCGCAGGTTGCCGACCCCTGCATTAAGGTGTCATCTGCAATTACATCAACCCTCTTGAGTCTCTCTAGCACTTCATGTTGACATCTCTGGTATGCTTCTAGCACTAGAGAAAAGTCACATGGCATCTAGATCTGACCAGAAGGGTCCAGAAAGACATCAACTGAGGGCTTTCTTCATCAGGTGTTAGCACCAGAAACCATCTTTGGCAAAGAAAAGACCTTTGCCTTTGGCAGGATCCCTTCAATTGTTGATAAATGGTAACAGGAGCATTGTTGAGTTTACTTGAGGAGTAAAAGGTCAGTGACAGGCAGACTTTGCTTGTTTTTTATACAGGTACCATATCTGTTAGACACACAACTCTCTTTCAGACTCCCATCTCCATGAGATGGTCAGTCTGTTTTTTAAAGTATCTTCTTCAATGGAACTTCTGTTCTGTGTCATGCTCACTGTTGCAGTTTCACCCCTGGGTTTATTTCCAAGGGCCATTCTCCAGGAAGGCATCGTAGGCCTGTAAAAGCATCCCAATGATAGGGACTCTTTAATGCAATGCTTCATCTGTCATTGGCAAAAGCCCACTGGTTCTGCTGAGGCACCTGTGGCATTTCAATTAGCAGAACCCCGTTTATCAGACCTATTTGGGACCGGAGCCAGATTGGATAATCAAAAATTGGGATAATCTGAAGAATGGGAAAGCGAGAGTCTGCAGCACCATCTAGTGGCCACATGAGAGATCACCTGCTCTGGACCAGTGTGAGCTGGTTGTTTGGTTAATACGGAGAGCCAGAAAATGGAGAGTCGGATAACGGGGTTCTATTGTATTTCAAATATGAATCATCCCAGGGGTTAAATTAATGTGCCATTGGAGAGATTTAGCCTGGAGTTGTTTGTTTTCCAGTAATGTGAGTGATTTATCTTGTGCAATTTTACAGTAATCTTTGCCTTGCAAGTAGAGCCACTGCCAGTTTGACGTGGGAATGTCAGAGCTGGGTCATGCCTGAAGTTTTAGTTTTGCAAACCACAGTTTTCCTTCATAGTTCATGGCCTCAATTCAGTGGGTGTTGGTGAAGATAGAGCTGTGCTTTAGACTCCTTTTAGTCTCTCTTGAATTCAACCTTCAGATAGCAGGCCTGGCATCCTTCACCTCTCTCTGTGGAAACCGGCAGTCCAACCACTCTGGGGCTGGATCTCTGGGGTGTAGCCCGTTTACTACTTGTGTTAATACAACAGGCCCAACTGGGTTTGGCACCTCTCAGTCCTTTTTCTCCGGGCACCTGTGAGAACAGGTGATTAAAGTAGCATTTAACTGCCAAAGGGAATACAGCATTTAGGAGAATGGGCTAACAGCAAAGACTCCTATGCACATATTTCCTTACCTAGGCATAACCATTGCTCAGATAGGTCCAGCTTATTCCCCTGTCTGGGCTGGGAGAGTCAGGGCATGGCTACACTTGCAGATGTAGAGCGCTTTGAGTTAAACCAGCCTTCGGAGAGCGCAGTAGGGAAAGCCCTGCAGTCTGTCCACACTGACTGCTGCAAGCGCACTGGCGTGGCCACATTTGCGGCACTTGCAGCGGCATTGGGACCGGTGCATTGTGGGCAGCTATCCCACAGAGCACCTCTTCCCATTCTGGTGCTGTGGCTTGTGGGAAGGGGGCAGGGGGCGCGGGGCATTCTGGGTCCTGTCCCAATGCCCCGTGATGCATCACTTCGCATCCCAGCAATCCCTCTGCTTCAGTCCACATTTGGCGCCATCTTTCAACGTTTTTTGTGCTGCGCGCTCTGTCTTCCCTTTTGGTCTGCGGGAATGGAGCCCGAACTGCTGAGGAATATGCTGACGAGTCTCGCCAGCACGTCACGTTTGGCAGTCGAGTTACTCCTTAACATCCAAACTGACAGTGAGGACTCCAATGATGGTATCGACTCGAGTAATGCATATGACACGAGATCGCTTGTGGCATTCACGGACATGCTCACCACCGTGGAACGCCGCTTTTGGGCTCGAGAAACAAGCACTGTGTGGGGGGATCACATCGTCATGCAAGTCTGGGATGATGAGCAGTAGCTGCAGAACTTTCGGATGATAAAAGCCACTTTCATGGGACTGTGGATGAGCTCGCTCCCACCTTACGGCGCAAGGACACGAGATTGAGAACTGCCCTGAAGCAGGTGGCTATTGCACTCTGGAAGCTGGCAACTCCAGACAGCTACTGATCAGTCGCTAACCAGTTTGGAGTGGGAAAGTCGACAGTTGGAATCGTGTTGATGCAAGTTTGCAGGGCCATTAATCACATCCTGCTCAGAAGAACCGTGACTCTGGGTAGCGTGCATGACATTGCGGCTGGCTTTGCACAAATGGGTTTCTCTAACTGCGGAGGGGCGATAGATGGGACGCATATTCCAATTCTGGCACCAACCCACCTACCCTCCGAGTACGTTAATTGGAAGGGGTATTTCTCTATGGTTCTCCAGGTGCTTGTGGATCACCGTGGGCGTTTCATTGACATTAACACAGGCTGGCCCGGAAAGGTGCATGCACGCATCTTTCGGAACACTGGCCTGTTCAGGAAGCTGCAAGCCGGGACTTTTTTCTCAGACCAGAAGATCACCGTAGGGGAAGTCGAAATGCCCATTGTGATCCTTGGAGACCCCGCTTACCCTTTAATGCCATGGCTCATGAAACCCTACACAGGGAGCCTTGACAGCAGCAAGGAGCGGTTCAACAACAGGCTGAGTTGGTGCAGAATGACTGTGGAGTGTGCTTTTGGCTGTTTAAAGGGTCGCTGGTGCTCTCTGTATGGGAAGCTGGACCTGGCCGATAACAGCATCCCCACGGTTATATCCGCGTGCTGTACCCTCCATAACATTTGTGAAGGGAAGGGTGAAAGATTCACTCAGGCATGGAACTTGGAGGTTCAACACCTGGAGGCTGAATTTGAACAGCCAGAGAGCAGGGCTATTAGAGGGGCCCAGCACAGGGCTGCAAGGATTAGGGATGCCTTGAGGGAGCAATTTGAGGCTGAAAGCCACCAGTAATGTTTGGTGCCCTGCATGGGAGTGAAGTGCAGTGGTTTCAATGTTAATAGGAATCTGTGTTTGCTACGCTGACTTGCAGTGCCTGTTGCTTTTCTGAACTAAGGTATCTTTTACTTTATGCAATAATAAAGAATGTTTTCAAAGCCAAAAAATCCATTTATTGAAAAGAAACACAACTGCTTGGGAAACAGAAAGGGCAAGGGGGTGGGGTGGGGAATGGTACAATCACAGATTTGCGTATGTCCTGTTATCATACTCAGCCTTCCTGTCTGGAGTGCTGTGCAATGAGTGCTGCACTTCAGGATGGCTATACTTCATGGTGATGGGGGTTGAGTGCAGTGGGTAAGGGTCGTAGTTTGCAGGGCTGGGTGGTGAAGCTACAGGTGTTGGAGGCAGCTGGTGGCAATAAGAACCCAGATGTTGGGGAAAGTGGGTTGGAGGTGACATGGGGGCACAAGGGAAAGGGTTTTGGGACAAGAGCTGCGGGGGGTGGTGGTGCAGTAGTGCTCCGCCTGCATGGCTTCCAGCGCCTCGATAGAGTCCGCTTGGTGCTCCATGATGCTTATCAGCCGATCCGTGCTTTGCTGCCAGAGCACCGTACTTTTGTGCCGGCGCTCCACATTCTGCTGGTGGATCCTCCTTTCACTCTCTCTCCACTCCTGCACTTTTAGATTCTCGTTAAGTGACTGCTGCATTACTTCATGCAGCATGTCTTCTTTGCTTCTACGTGGCCTCTTCCTAATTCTTTGCAGTCTTTCGGCCGGTGATAATGCAGATGGCTGAGATCTCAAGGTTGCATCTGTAAAGGAAAAATGCAACACTTAACATGAGGCAGCATTGTTCACACCAGACAGAGCAATGATTCCCCCGTACTTAAGGGCAAGCACAGTCTACACAATAGCATAATTTGCCCATCCCAAAGCAAGCGCACATAACCCACGGGAGCCCCAAAATGGTGAGTAAGCACAGGGTCAAGGGGGACTGATTGTTTCATGGCTGTACTGTCCTCTGTTTCTGTGCCTTGGGGAGAGCTAACAGCTGCAGAGGGCCCCTACACTGAATCTGTCCCCACATTTTCCACAGGAGTTTGTCCTGGAAGATATCTCACTGCTGAGGGTGACCTGGGAAGCAAGGAAGGGTCTTCTACTACAATGCGGCTTCAGCCCTGGCCCATATGCAGCTTGCCTGTGTGCAGCAATGGTCCCCCTGCCCCTCACGGCACAGTGGCACGGACATGTTAGCCTGACTGGGACAAGGACCACAGTGGCTCTCCCAAGAAACCTGCACAAGCACATTGCCCAAGTTCTGGATGAGACCTTTGAAGAGATCACTGAGGCCGATTACCGCGATGTGAGAGAGCACATCAACGCCCTATTCCGTATCTAGGCATGCATGCAGCCCTAACCCTCCTCGCCCCAAGAGCCCGCACCGAATAACTTCCTTCCCAAAATAAAAGACGCTTACCGAGCACCTCCTCTGGTGTTTGCCCTTCCTCAAGCACCAGCTGCCATGACTGGCTACCTTCCTCCTGGCTCGAAAACAGCTCCTGGCTGCCTGCATCTAGGGATTCCGGGGTGTCTTCCTCCTCCTCAGCACNTTTCTGTGCCTTGGGGAGAGCTAACAGCTGCAGAGGGCCCCTACACTGAATCTGTCCCCACATTTTCCACAGGAGTTTGTCCTGGAAGATATCTCACTGCTGAGGGTGACCTGGGAAGCAAGGAAGGGTCTTCTACTACAATGCGGCTTCAGCCCTGGCCCATATGCAGCTTGCCTGTGTGCAGCAATGGTCCCCCTGCCCCTCACGGCACAGTGGCACGGACATGTTAGCCTGACTGGGACAAGGACCACAGTGGCTCTCCCAAGAAACCTGCACAAGCACATTGCCCAAGTTCTGGATGAGACCTTTGAAGAGATCACTGAGGCCGATTACCGCGATGTGAGAGAGCACATCAACGCCCTATTCCGTATCTAGGCATGCATGCAGCCCTAACCCTCCTCGCCCCAAGAGCCCGCACCGAATAACTTCCTTCCCAAAATAAAAGACGCTTACCGAGCACCTCCTCTGGTGTTTGCCCTTCCTCAAGCACCAGCTGCCATGACTGGCTACCTTCCTCCTGGCTCGAAAACAGCTCCTGGCTGCCTGCATCTAGGGATTCCGGGGTGTCTTCCTCCTCCTCAGCACCCTCACTCCCACTGTCCTCCTTCTGCCTTGTTGAACTGGGCTCTGAAGTGTCCATGGTGGTACTTGGAGTGGAGGTGGGGTCACCCCAAGTATTGTGTCCAGCTCTTTGTAGAAACGGCAGGTCGCGGGGGCAGCACCAGAGCGGCTGTTTGCCTCGCGGGCTTTGCGGTAGGCATTCCGCAGCTCCTTCACTTTAACCCTGCACTGCAGTGTGTCCCGGTCATGGCCCCTTTCCATCATGTCCCTCGATATCTGCCTGAAGGTATCATAATTCCTACGGCTGGAGCGCAGCTGGGACTGGACAGCTTCCTCCCCCCAAACACTGATGAGGTCCAGCACCTCGCCATTGCTCCATACCGGGGCTCGCCTGGCGCGTGGAGGCATGGTCACCTGGCAAGATTCACTGAGAGCACTCCACGCCTGGCTGAGCAAACAGGAAGGAGATTTTCAAAATTCCCAGAGAATTTAAAGGGCGGGTCTGGCAGTTGGTCACCTGAGGGCAGGGCAGTAGAGTTCAAAGTGATGACCAGATTGGCTAGAACAGGCATTGTGGGACACTTCTGGAGGCCGATCAGAGCGCATTAACAGACCAGGGCGTCCACACTGGCACCGCAGCGCTTCAGCCGGGGCGCATCACACGTTATTCCACTCGCCGAGGTGGATTACCAGGAGCGCTCTAGCCACGGAGTCAGAGCGCTCCACGTGCCTTGCCAATGTGGATGAGTCATGAGTTAGAGCGCACTGGGCGGCTTTAATGTGCTCTAACTCGCAAGTGTAGCCATGCCCTCAGCCTGCTTGCTGCAGTGCCTGTATCTCTCTAGTAGTCTGGGTGCCAGCCTCAGTTTGCTGACAACTCACTCAGTCCCCTTCTTCCCAAAGCCAGCAGGTTTAAGGTTTAGGATCCCTTCTGATCCTAGACTGTCTGCCTTGGGAAGAATAAACCATGCCAGCCTAAATGGTGTCAGGTAGGTACCTACTTCCCAATCCATGGACCAGCCATTGAACTCCTTTGAAGTTGTTTCCTCTAGGTGTCTTATCTTTGCCATTGTTTCATTTCCTGTTGGTTGCTCCCTTAACAGCCTGTTTTGCTTTAACTCTGTGCAGTCAGGCAGGATAATAATGCAGACAAGGCAGAAGTGTTCAATAAATATTTCTGTTCTGCATTTGGGAAAAAGACAGATGATTTCCATTCCACTAGTATCTCCTTAGGATGTTAAATAGCAGGCACTAAAGTTAGACATTTTTAAATCAGCAAGTCTGGATAACTTACATCCAAGAATTTTAAAAGAGCTGGCTGCAGAGGCTTGCTGGACCACTAATGTTGATTTTCAGTAAGTCTTGGAACTTGGGAAAATACCAGAAGACTGGAAGAAAGCTAATGGGGGCGCAGGAACAAACCATCCCGAAGTGCAGAAAGAATAGCAAATATGGCAGGCGACCAGCTTGGCTTAACAGTGAAATCTTCGGTGAGCTTAAACTCAAAAAGGAAACTTACAAGAAGTAGAAATTTGGACAGATGACTAGGGAGGAGTATAAAAATATTGCACTAGCATGCAGGGGTGTAATCAGGAAGACCAAGGCACAACTGGAATTGCCTAGCAAGGAATGTGAAGGGTAATAAGAAGAGTTTCTACAGGTATGTTAGCAACAAGAAGAAGGTCAGGGAAAGTGTGGGACCCTTACTGAATGGCGGAGGCAACATAGTGACAGAGGATGTGGAAAAAGCTGAAGTACTCAATGCTTTTTTTGCCTCGGTCTTCATAGACAAGATCAGCTCCCAGACTGCTGCACTGGGCAGCACAGTATGGGGGGGAGGTAAGCAGCCCTCAGTGGTGAAAGAACAGGTTAAGGACTATTTAGAAAAGCTGGACGTGTACAAGCCCATGGGTCCAGTTCTAATGCATCCAAGGGTGCTGAGGGAGTTGGCTGATGTGATTGCAGAGCCACTGGCCATTATCTTTGAAAATTCGTGGTGATCGGGGGAGGTCCCAGACGATTGGAAAAAGGCAAATATAGTGCCCATATTTTAAAAAGGGGAGAAAGAGAACCCAGGCAACTACAGAACGGTCAGCCTCACTTCAGTGCCCGGCAAAATCACGGAGCAGGTCCTCAAGGAATCCATTCTGAAGCACTTGGAGGAGAGGAAGATGATCAGGAACAGTCAACATGGATTCACCAAGGGCAAGTCATGCCTGACCAACCTGATTGCCTTCTATGAGGAGATAACTGGCTCTGTGGATATGGGGAAAGCGGTGGATGTGATATATCTTGACTTTAGCAAAGCTTTTGATTGGATGAATGGACTATAAGGTGGATAGAAAGCTGGCTAGATTGTCGGGCTCAATGGGTAGTGGCTCGATGTCTAGTTGGCAGTGAAATCTTCGGTGAGCTTAAACTCAAAAAGGAAACATGCAAGAAGTAGAAATTTGGACAGATCAAGCGGAGTGCCACAGGGGTCGGTCCTGGGGCCGGTTTTGTTCAGCATCTTTATTAATGATCTGGATGATGGGATGAATTGCACCCTCAGCAAGTTCGCAGATGAAACTAAGCTGTGGGGAGAGGTAGATACGCTGGAGGGTAGGGATAGGGTCCAGAGTGACCTAGACAAATTGGAGGATAGGACCAAAAGAAATCTGATGAGGTTCAACAAGGACAAGTGCACAGTTCTACACTTAAGAAGAAAGAATCCCATGCACCGCTACAGGCTGGGGACCGACTGGCTAAGCAGCAGTTCTGCAGAAAAGAACCTGGGGATTACAGTGGACGAGAAGCTGGATATGAGTCAACAGTGTGCCCTTGTTGCCAAGAAGGCCAACAGTATATTGGGCTATATTAATAGGAGCATTGCCAGCAGATCGAGGGAAGTGATTATTCCCCTCTATTCGGCACTGGTGATGCCACACCTGGAGTACTGCATCCAGTTTTGGTCCCCCCACTACAGAAGGGATGTGGACAAATTGGAGAGAGTCCAGCGGAGGGCAACGAAAATTATTAGGGGGCTGGGACACATGACTTATGAGGAGAGGCTGAGGGAACTGGGGTTATTTAGTCTGCAGAAGAGAAGAGTGAGGGGGGATTTGATAGCAGCCTTCAATTTCTTGAAGAGGGGTTCCAAAGAGGATGGAGCTCGGCTGTTCTCAGTGGTGGTAGATGACAGAACAAGGAGCAATGGTCTAAAGTTGCAGTGGGGGAGGTCTAGGTTGGATATTAGGAAACACTATTTCACTAGGAGGGTGGTGAAGCACTGGAAGGTGTTACCTGGGGAGGTGGTGGAATCTCCATCCTTAGAGGGTTTTAAGGCCCAGATTGACAAAGCCCTGGCTGGGATGATTTAGTTGGTGTTGGTCCTGCTTTGAGCAGGGGATTGGACTAGATGATCTCCTGAGGTCTCTTCCAACCCTAATATTCTATGTTTCTATGATTCTATGAAAATAGATCCTGTCAGACTAACTTGATATCTTTGTTTGAGATTAGAAGTTAGATTGATCAAGATAACAGGTTTGACAGAATATACATAACATTTTAATTTAAAGACTAGAATGATATAAAGCTAACATGACACACATTAAATGGACTAAAATCTGGCTAACTGAAAGATCTCAACACATAATTGTAAATGGGGATCATCATCGAGCACATGTGTTTCTAGTGGTGTCCCGCAGGCTCAGTTCTTGGCCTTGTGCTATTTAACCTTTTTATCAATGAGCTGGAAGCAGGGCTGGATTACCCAATAGGCAGACTAAGCACGTGCTTAGGGCACCAGCAAAGGTTTTTTTTTTAAATTTGATATTTCAAAAAAAAGCATCAAAGTAGTCATCATGGGAAAAATCAGAACGTTGTTAGACTTCCTTACACTCCACTACACACTCTTCCCCTGTTTTTCTGTTCTCTTTTTATTACTTATCCCCACCTAAACCAGGGGGGCATCCTACTCATGTAGATCGAAATAATGCGAGGAAATCAGATCCTGTCATGTATTGCAATAAATTTGTGTTTTATTATTGATATATTCTTCTGAGTTATACGTACTTGATTTGTTTTTTTCCCTTTCTTATATATATATATTATATATATTATATATATACACACATTAAAATAGTGTACATTGTGTAATTTGGTGGGTTTTTTTAAGTTCAGATAACTGAGACAAGGGGCAGGATGAAATGTAACCAACTGAGTGGAACACAGAAACGTAAACTGGTGGAAGAAAAGAAACAAAAAACTAGTGAAATTTTCCAAAATCTTCCAAAGCTGACATCATTTTTCAAAGCGAATCCATCAGAACCAACATCTTCTCTCAGTAGCACAGACATTGTTCCAAAACCTGTAGGTGTTTCAGAGACTGACCCTTCTTCTATTGGTGAAACAAACACCATTCCAGAACATGTGGATGTGTCAGAGACTGTAACTGATCATCCTACTCCTGGTGGTAAAACAGACATTGTTCTAGAAGGTGTGGATGTGTCAGAGACTGAACCTGCTCATGCTGTAAATAATAGGAGAAAAGATCCTGGTATGTGGGTTGATTTCAGTACCAATGATGTAGCTTACTGGATAGATCGTGGACCAAATGACTGTCAACACCATTTGAGAAATCACTAGGCCATTTGAGAAATCACGTTGGACTTTTACCAATGGCAAACAAACAAGATATTGTCCACAAAAAATATTTTTTGGCATGAAAGCGAATGGTGAGAAATACACTCGAGAATGGTTACTGTATTCACCATCAACAGGGTCTGTGTACTGTTTTGTTTGCAACCTTTTTGCATATAAACCTTCAACATCCCGGTTTGATGCAGATGGATTAAGTGACTGTCGGAATACTATTTTAATTGAACAACATGAAAATACTATAGAGAAAATACTCACAGAGATTCAATGTTGACATATTTAAATCGAAGACAGGGATTTGGATTGACACACAAATTGGAAGAACAAATTAAAGGGGAGCGTGAATACTGGCAACATGTCTTGCAGCATGTTATAGCTGTTATTCAAACATTAGCTGAACGTGGTCTGCCTTTCCGGGGATCAAATGACACATTTGGATCATTGCAGAATGGAAATTTCTTGGGATTGTTGGAGTTTGTGGCTCAGTTTGACCCATTTTTAGTAGGCCATATCTCAAAATATGGGAATACTGGCAAAGGTAACCCATCATACTTATCCAAGACAATATGTGATGAACTCATTGGTCTAATGAGTGACAAAGTTCGTTCAGCTATTGTGGATTAAATAAGTACTGCTGGGTACTTCAGTTTATCTGTCGACTCTATACCTGATCTTTCACATATTGATCAATTGAGTATTGTACTAAGATATGTGTCTCTCACAGATGGAAAACTAGTTGAACGATTTATAACATTCCTCAATTTGAAAAGCCACACTGGTGAAGAAATGGCAAATCAAGTACTGCATAATCTGTGCCAAGTTTGCAAAATAGATTTCTCAAAGTGCAGAGGTCAATCTTATGACAATGCTGCCAACATGTCAGGGTGTTATCAAGGAATGCAGAAGAAGCTTTTAGAACAGAACAAATATGCCATATTCATACCATGTGCTGCACACTCTCTCAATCTTGTTGGTCGCAGTGCTGTTGATTGTTGTCCGGTGGAAGTAAGGTTTTTCTCAACAGTCCAGTTACTTTATACATTTTTCTCTGCCTCAACACACCAATGGGCAGTTCTTAAAACATATTTGGGCAATGATCGTGTGTTGAAATCTCTTTTTAATACTCGCTGGGAGACACATGCAGTGGCAACAAGTGCAATTCTGGAGTCCTACTCAAAGATTGTGGATGCATTAGAAAGTATAGCTGAAGACCAATCACAAAAGGGAGAAACTATACGAGAGGCAGAAAACATTGCAAACAAGATGCAAGAACTAGAGTTTGTATTCATGTTGACCACGTGGAATGAAATTTTACAACACTTTTACCACAAAAGTCAAGCTCTCCAAGAAAAATAATTGGATTTGAAAACATGTGCAGACCTCTGTCAATCATTAGCAGACCACTTACACACTTTGAGGAATGATTTCAAAAGATTTGAAGACATATCAAAAGATATCTTGCCTGATACTAACTACAAAGAAGCCCAGTCCCGCAAGCCAATCAGGAAAAAATAAGCAAATGATAGCAGTGCAACAGAAACAGCATTGAATCCTAGAGACAAATTTCACGTATCTACTTACTACGCTATAATTGATACACTTGAAGCTCATATGAAGAGGAGAGGTGAAGTGTACAAAGAAGTATCAAGTAGATTTTCTTTTCTAAACGATATGGACTTATCTGACGAACAATATTCACAAGGTTCCCAAAAGCTCGTTGACTCGAACATGAATCTCTGTGGAGAAGTACGGCAGTTCCGCTGTTATATGCGTGCAAAGTTTAATGAAACAGGAAAAATGAAATTCAGTCACATTGATCTTCATGACACAATATTGAAAGACGGAATACAATGTGTATTTCCAAATGTAGAGATCGCACTACGTATTTTTCTAACATTGATGATTTCTAACTGCCCCGCAGAACGCTCTTTTTCTCAGCTGAAAAGAATAAAAAACCCTCAGAGAACAACAATGTGTCAGGACAGACTTGATTCACTTTCCCTATTGTGTATGGAAGCGGACATGCTTCGTTGAGTCAGCTTCGATGAACTTATCCAGAATTTTGCAATCAGAAAATCTAGAAAGAAGCTATTTTAATTTCAGCATACATGTAAGTTTTGTGTCATTTTGAAAATTAAATTTTATTTTACGGTATAGTATTGTTTTTATTTGAATTACATATGGGGAGGCACCATAATCTTTTCAGTGCTTAGGGCCTATAAAAGTCTTAATCTGGCCCTGGATGGAAGAAAACAAAATCATCACTGACAAAGTTTGCAGATGACAAAAATTCGGGGAGTGGTAAATACTGAAGAGAACAGGTCACTGATACAGGGTGATCTGGATCACTTGGTAAGCTGAGTGCAAGCAAACAATACATATTTTAATATAGCTAAATGTAAATGTATCTGTGACGATAGCTAGAAAGGGTTAAACAGCCTGCAAAATAAAGAACCCTGTACTGAGAATGGTGGAGGAACAAGCAAATGGCCTTATGTTAATTCGTATAGCTAAGTACCAGTGATGGACCTCCTTCAAAGTCATCCTAATTACCTTTTGTTCCCTGAGGAATTCCAACTTGTCAAAAAACATGAAACTGTATAAAAGATTGTTGGATCCTGATTCTGTTATCTCAGATCTGCTTAGGCTACATCAGGGGAAGTTTGAGTCGCAAGACTGAGGTCCCAGTTATGCTGGTATGCCCTGAATATGGTATTTGGACATTGAACTATAACCTATGAACTATTTCTGAAAGAACTCTTTGCAACTACAAAGCTCACCATCTCTGCTGTGAATCTGCACCTCAATGAATTGAACTCATGTCTGTATGTATATTGATCTTTTAACCATACTCTCTCTCTTGTTTTTTTAATAAAGTTTAGTTTAGTTAATAAGAATTGGTTGTAGTGTGTATTTGGGTAAGATCTAAAACATTCATTAACCTGGGAGGTAATGTGTCGTTTCCTTTGGGATTGGTAGAACCTTTTCTTTTATATGATGAAATAAGATTTTCAGAAATCATCATATTTGACGTGAGTACCTGGCTGGAGGCCTGAGGATGGGTCACTTTAACAGAACTGTATTGTTTGGACTTCTGAGTAACCAGTAAGGTAATAAAGAAGCTGTTTTATGCTGGCTTGGAAATCTAAGTACACCGCTACCTCGATGTAACGCCACCCAATATAACACAAATTCAGATATAACACAGTAAAGCAGCGCTCCGGGGGGGTGGGGCTGGGCACTCCGGTGGCTCAAAGCAAGTTCAATATAACGCGGTTTCACCTATAACGTGATAAGATTTTTTGGCTCCCAAGGACAGTGTTATATTGAGGTAGAGGTGTATTGGAATATCCACGAGCTTTTGTGGGGGAGGGATAGCTCAGTGGTTTGAGCATTGGCCTGCTTAACCCAGGGTTGTGAGTTCAATCCTTGAGGGGGCCATTTAGGGAATTGGGGCAAAAATCTGTCTGGGGATTAGTCCTGCTTTGAGCAGGGGGTTGGACTAGATGACCTCCTGAGGTCCCTTCCAACCCTGATATTCTATGATTCTTTGCTGTCCGCCCTAATTGAGTGACCACATCTGGCTCCCCACTAGGACCCCAGTCACAGTATCCATCTAGGAACAAAGAATGTAGGCCGTACTTAGGGGAAGCAATGATTCTGAACAAGATATGAAGGTTGTGGTGGAAAATCAGATGAACATGAGCTCCCAGTGTGACACTGTGGCCAAAAGGGTTATTGCAATCCTGGGATGCATAAACAGGTGAATCTTGAGTAGGAGTATAGAGGCTATTTTACCTCTGTTTTTGGCACTGGTGCAACTGATGCTGGAATACTGTGTCCAGTTCTGGTGTTCATAGTTCAAGAAGGATGTTGATAAATTGGAGAGGGTTCAGAGAAGAGTCACAAGAATAATTAAAGGATTAAAAAATGTCTTATGCACTGAAAGAGCTCAATGTATTTATATTAACAAAGAGAAGAATAAGGGGTTACTTGATCATAGTCTATAAGTACATACATGGGGGAAGAAATATTTAATAATGGGCTCTTCATATGCTCCATACTTAGCAGAGAAAAGTATAATATGATCCAACAGTTTAAGGAAGGTAATAAGTTGAAGCTTGAAAAATTCATGCTAGAAATAAGGTATATATTTTTGACAGTGAGAGTAATCAATCACTGGAACAATTTACCAAGGCTCCTGGTGGATTCTCCATCACAGATAAAGCTAAGAGCTTTGGGTATTTTTAGTAAAAGTCACAAACAGATCATGGGCAATGAAGAAAAATTCATGGAAGCCCTGACTTTTACTAAAAATATGAATGACAAAATGGGCAATTGCGGGGTCCCCACACCGCCCCCAGGGGGCCCCGGCTCAGAGCTGCGGGGTCCCCCCACTCCTGGTGGCTGGTGGATGTTGGGGTCCCCTGCCGCCCACAGCTCAGAGCAGCCAGGAAGTGCAGCTACCTGCAGCAGCCAGGAAGTGCAGGGGGCCCCTGCCGCCCACAGCAGCTGGGAGCTCCAGGGTACCTCCGCCACCCGCAGCGGCCGGGAACCTCATGGCACCCCCACTGCCTGCAGCAACTCAGAGGTCCGGGGTACGCCCGCCACCCGTGGCAGCCAGGAGCTCCAGGGTACCCCCGCTGCCCATGGTGGCTTGGAGCTTGGGGACAGCAGGGGTACCCCGCAGTTCCCAGCTGCCACAGGCAGCAGGGGAATCCTGCAGCTCCAGATTGGATAATTTTCTAAAATATGTGTTCTAGGAATTATTTAGGGGCAGTTCTCTGGCCTGTGTTATAGAGGAGGCCAGACTAGATGATCACAATGGCCCCTTCTGGCCGTGGAATCTATAAAATATACCTCTCACATACAATATTGCCAACCCCAAACATTTAAAAGTAATGAGTATTTAAGGCTCCTAATTTAGAAGTTTAAATACCTTTGAGGATCTGGATCTCATTGCCTCAGATCAGTCCCCAACAAAGAATTAAAGTAGTGAAAGTATTTTACTTCTGATACCATGTGAAAAGCTGCTGTAAAGAGCTGCACACAAGAAGCCATTTGCAATGCATAGCAAGAAGTCTTATTGGTCCTACAAGCTCCAGGAACAAATGCTGCATATTCTTGAGCACCATCTACTGGCACCTTAACTATTTAAATATATACAGCCATGGAGCACTCTTGTAATCCTGGTCATATAAGATGATGTCTTAAGAAACTTATACCTCCCATAAACCTACTGAAATACATGGGCCCCACAGGTCAAATTGGGAAAAAACCAGTTCATGATATTTCAGATACAGTCCCAAAACATCTAAAACGAAGTAATATTTTATTACAGAAACATGACCATTGGACACACCCTAAGTCACACATCTTAGTCTTGTAATAAATGCATCAGGGAACTTCTAATTGGCTAGAAAGGTTTTCTATGACATGAAGAAAGTGCTAGGTAGATACAACACACCAATAAAATCACGAGTGTAACGTTTGATGGTATAATCCAACCCATTCTGCTATTTGGGAATGAAATCTGGGGCCCAACTTTAATAGCTGACTACAGTGACTGAAATAAAACTGCAGTAGAAACCTTACATGTGCAGCTCAGCAAACAAATCCTCCTGTGCATGGGAACTCCATGCAGCAACAGCAGAGCAGAACTGATCTGACCTCCCTACTAACCAACATGCAGAGATGGTTATTGACCTCCTGCTACCACCTCAGCCAAAGCAGCAAAACTTCCCTCAGCCACAAAATACTAGAGGATCCAAAATTAAATCCAAATGAAAACACGATCCACTTCTGTTTGTCATCACCCACCTTGCTCAGCAATCCCAGCTTCCTGAGCAGTGGGGCAAACAGGTCTAGTCAAAACTGAAAAGTACTCAAGATACAATGTAGGCCAAAAGAAATTGTCTCAAGTAAATTGTACTTCGTTCTGCTTATTTTGCTTTATACTCTATTTTGCTAGCTTTGAATTAGTAAGAAGAAATTGTAGCCTTGAATTAGTAAAAAGAAATTATTCTGAGTTTATTCTTTGCTGATTGGATTAATGATTGTTCTTAGAAGGATAGAAATGTTATGCCTGTAATTATTGCCTTATTTACTGTTTGGTGTGTGAGTGAAGAATGTGTGTTATACTAATTAACTGAGATGAGACAGCTGGGCCGGATGGTCAAGAGGGGAGTGGAGGAGTCGCGAGGCACCAACTTTATTATCAGAATCACCCAGATGGCAGATTGACGACCCTGAAGCAAAGGCATACACACCAAGGACAAGATAAGGAGTTGAGCCTGAGGAATGAGATACAAAATAGCTGCGGATCCTCCCAGTAACAACTCAAAATAATGCTAATTAAGAGCAACCTTGAATACCTCGTGATTGACAGCTCCGGTGTGACACAGCAAGGTCCGTAGACTTGTATGGGAACTTATTACTATAAAAGAAGGGTGTATTGCCATGGGAGTTTGGGTTCGTTCTGCATCATCATCGGAGCTTCGAACACCTTCAACAGAGACCCAGCTCCCCCTCCCTCGTGTGCAGTTTCAGCTGGCCACTGGAACTGCCCAAGCAACACTAAGGACTGGTAACGCAGCTGCAGAACCTTTTGGTGTGGGTGTGTGAGAGAGAGAATGGAAGCATATGCTGATTTTAATGCTTACATTGTTCTCTCAATAAATGTGGCGTATTGCCTTATCCCCTTTTAAGAGATTCCATGTGCTTCTTATAAGCATAACAACTAGACCAGCACCTAAAATACCAACATATGAGTCACTAGGAAAAACAAATAGGAACAAGCTAGACTGCTACAGGTCCCTGTAGAGAAATATCATATGAGCTGACTACCTCACCCCTGTGAAATGTGGCAAACTAATACAGACTCTCACCAAATACAGAATAAGTGACCGTAAGGCAGCTATGGAAATGGGGAGGTGCAAAGCAGGGTCTAAACCCAGAAAGGAAGTGACAGAGCACCTAATGGGAGAGGAGCCATTGAGACAGAGAGGCTCCTGCCACTCCAATGCCCCAAGTAAGAGGAAATGCAAGAAAGATATTTCCACAAATTGTCAAGAATCAGAACAGACTTCTTGTCAAAAAGTGATAAGGAAAAACTGGGCCTGACCCGGAGAGAAATGGCAAAGATAGCAGCACACAATGTAGCAACCTGCCACTAGATCAGGAATGAACAGGAATAACAAACGCACACAGAAGCAAGCCTCACAGCATGTAGCCCCATCCTGAGTGCATCTTACCTGCCTCAGGCAGATATCTGGGGAGACTGTCTCTTTTTTTTACACTTTGACCACACTTGTATAGCTTGTTCTGCCAATCAAGTCTCACTGAATTGAACTGAATAACTGATCTGCGTGTGTGAGGAAGCTCACCGTACACATGCACGACAGTGAGTGTGTGTGTGTGGGAGGGGGGTATGGGGAGCTCACCGTGCACCTGCACGGGGGGGGGGGCCTGTTGCACAGGAGGGGGTTGTGGGGAGCTCACTGTGGGTGTGGGAGGGTGTTTGTGGGGCCCCACCATGCATGTGCATGACTGGGGGGGCCATGTTTGTGGGGAGCTCATTGTGCACATCCACGACTGTGTGTATGTGGCTGTTTGTGGGGAGCTCACTGTGCACGTACATGACTGTGGGGGGCGGGGCATGTGCATGTGTCTGTGAGACGCTCACTGGGTGTGTCTACTCTGCAACTGGAAGGAGTAATTCCTTGTTCGAGGGACATACCCATGTTGGCTCTGATTGAGCTAACAATAGGGTGAAGCCATGGCGGTGCAAGTGTACCTGTCTGTGATGCTAGGCACCTACTCAGGCAGCGAGCCCCTGCCACCACTCATGACATCTACATTGCTACTGTTGGCATGAACTCAATCAGAGCTAATGTGGGTCTGTCTACCTGTGCTGGGAATTACACCTACTAGCTCCAGCGTAGAAATGCCCAGTGTGTGTGTGTGTAGGGTGTGTGTGTGTGTAGGGTGTGCATGTTCAGGGTCAGCTGAGCTGCCATACCTGCCCTGACCCACTTGTGAGCTGTTGTTTTTTTTACCTTACCTGCCACTGCTGCTTGCATCTGGGATCCCTTCCTGGGCACTGCTGAATGAGCCCTTCCAATCTGGTGCAGTGCCTAGGGGCACCTGAGTGGTCGCCATCTCCGGAGAGCCCTCCAAGGAGAGAGCTGAGTTGATCAGCTGCTGGATGCTCTTCTGCATGTGCTGCTCTGTGGCCTTTCCAGTCTTGATACTGGGTCTCATGGCTGACGGGGAAGTTTCAGGGGTGGCTGTGACTGGCTGGACTTGCAGGGGGCCTGCCAGCTCCGGGTCCCCTCCAGGTTTGAGACTTCTCTGGGTCGGCACACCTGGGAAGTGCCTCCTGATCACTGGTTCCTGGCCCGAGACAGCATAGGCATATTTCAGAATAGTGTTGACATTGGAGTGGAGGCGGATGTCAGGATGCAGCAGGGTAGTCTGACTCATGGGTCTGGGGTCTGCCTGACCCAGCGCTGGGGGAAGAGCAGACAGAGAGCAAGTGAAGAAGGGACTGAACCTCACCCTCACTTCTTGGGAGTGTATCCCTACAAATAAACACACACGCTGCACGTACACACACTCACACACCCTGTCCAGCTAGGCCTCTCTCAGATTCATGTTCCCTTAGCTTAGCCCAGACTCTCACATCCCCACTGTCTGCTGAGCTGCATGCCCACCCACGTGTCCATACACTGTGCACACACACAACCCTTGTCCCACACTGCCAGGGATGTGCACTCCTACACCCACCTTGTAACACACTGGCCTGCTCCACCATGCACACCCGCATGGCCCACTGCATTCACACATGTTCCCTTCCCTCCCATCGGTCCCAAACCCTGCAGAGAGCTTCTCAAAGAGTCAGGACGCAGGGGAGGGCCACGGGGAAGAGAGGGGATGAGAAGGGCACGTGGAGAAAGAACCGGAAGTGGATATGGAATTCACCCAGCATCATGGTACCTGCTTCGCTAGTGGACCCAGCACGGGAAGACCAGTTGCTTTTTGCCCAGGAGCCCGTGGTATCAGACACCTCTCCTTGGGCACGAGGTTCTTTGGGGGGAGCCATATCAGGACACAGGATCCGCTGAACAGGGAGCAAGGAAGGTGAATCTAGAGACCCCACTGTAACCATCCCCCCTGAAGCCCACACCTCCACTGCATTACACCCAAATGAGACGCCTCCCCCTACTGCAGTAATCCCTGTTTGAGATAATCCCAACAAACGCTCTCACCTCTGCTGCAATAATCCCTCTCCACGCCTCCTCTCCACTATGATAATCCTCTCAACACAACCACCCCTGGAAACTCCTCCCCTCAACTGTGACATCCCTCTCTGAAACCCCTCCCCTCTAGTGCAACAATGCCCCCAAAAGCCCTCCCTTCCACTGCATTAATCACCACCACACCCCAGCCACTCCACTGCAATTATCCCCCCAAACTCCACCCCCTTCACTCTTATAATCTGCCCAAACCCCTCCCATACATTGCAATAACCCCCCAAACCCCCCCCCCCTCCCCCCCCCCCCAAACCCTCCCCCTCCCCCTGGGTTTCCCCCCCAAAATTCCCCCCCCCAAAAATCCCCCCCCCCCCCTAAAAAAAACACCCCACAACCCCCCCCCCCCCCAACACCCCCCCCCCCCCCCCACAACACCCCCCCCCCCCCCCACACCCCCCCTCCAAAACCCTCCCCTGCACTGTGGTTCTCTCAGTAAAATTCCGCCCCTGCAATAATCCCTCCCCTCCTGTAAGAAAATCCTCCCAAACACCCTCCTCTCCACTGTGATAATCTCCCCCAAAATGTCAACCCCTCCACCACTTTATAATCCACCCAAACCCCTACCATCCACTATGAAAAATCTCTCCAGAAACCCCTCCCCTACATCACAATAATTCCCTTGAAACCCCTCCTTTCCAATTCAATAATCCTCCCCAAACCCCTCCCCTGCCATAACCTCTCAAACCCCTCCCCTGAAATAATCCCCCAAGAAATGCCTCCCCTCCACTGTGACAATCCCCCTGAATCCTCTTCCCTCCACTGACACTCTCCCTCAAGCCCCAACCCTCGGCTATTCACACCCTACACACTATAGTAATAACCTTTGTACAAACTATGCCTTGTAAAGTAGCATTTGAAAAAACTCATTATTTGCTGGTCAGTATTGTCCTGGTAACATATTTGTGGAAATACTTTGTGTGAAGTCATAAGATTTCTCTGTATGCTATTATAAGCAAAAGAAGGAATGTGTGCATGCCTTAATGTGCATTTAAGCAGTAAACAGAGTCATCATGCAGAGAGGGGAAACAAACGAAGTTCAAACAGGGGGGGGAAACAGCAGGAAATATCCTTCCACACAGACTGTTTGGCTCCTGGATCTCTGCTGGAAATGTTTTTCAAGAGGGGGACCGAAATGATAAAAAGGAGGGACAAACACCCCAAAGCACCCCCACTCTCTCCCTGCCTATTGCATTCACTGCACCTGAAGAGACAAAGGAAGCAGCGATTGGATTCAGGAGTGGGGGTCCTGACCTAAAGAGATTGTCAGTAAGACTGCTGAAAGCAAGTTGTGAGAAAACTTTGCTTTGAATCTAATATAGTTTGTTAAGCTAGACACTAGAAAGCGTTTTATCTTCATTTTTCTTGTAACCATTTCTAACTTTTATACCTCATTCCTTGTACTCACTTAAAATCTCTCTCTTTGTAGTTAATAAACTTGTTTTAGTGTTTTATCTAATCCAGTGTGTTCAAGATGAAGTGTCTGGGTAACTCCATTTGGGGGTAACAAGTTATGTGCATATTATTCCCTTAAAGAAATAGCAGACTTAATATATTTGTACTGTCCAGGAGAGGACTGGGCAGTAACAGGACATATGTCTCTGGGGGGAAATCTAATACTGGTGCTGTGTTGGGATCACCCTGCAGTATAATCAAGGCTGGTAAAAGCCAAGGTGTGGCAGGCTGGCTGTAGCACAAACACAGACATGGCTGGAAGTGACTTACATGCTGGAGACTGTTTGTGAGCAGTCCAGGTTGGAGGCTGCAGCAGCAAGGCATTGTAAAGGGCACCCCAGGTTATGGGACAGGGGTGACAAAGGCGCCCAGCGGTGTGAATTGTACCCCATGTATGTCAGACCTTCCCTTCTGATGCAATAACCACCACCACACCATCTCTCCTCCATTGCAATAATCCCTTTGAAACCCCATCCCTCCACTGAGATAATCCATCCCTGAACCATTGTAATACCCCCTAGCCCCCCTCCACTGCAACAATCCCCCTGAAACCCCGCGTCTCCACTGTGATAATCCCTTTGAAACCCATTCCCTCCACTGCAATAATCACCTTTAAAACCCTCTTGTGACACTCTGTGCCTCAAAGCAACACCCTGGCACCCACATAGTTACCATGGTAATATGATTATGATATGTTTTGTACAAAGTATGCCTTGTGAGGTATCATTTTGAAAGTCTTGATCTGTTGAACATTAATATCCTGTTGGATTGTATGTACTATCATTGTATGTGGAGTTATGAAGTTTTGCTATGTGTGTGTTACTGAAATATGTTATGAAGTTGGAAACACCCACAACCAGCCTTTCAGGTAAAACAATAGGGCAGCCAGAAACTGATGATGGCCCATTAAGGGGAATACACACTCACAAGGACTGTCCCAGGTACCGTATACAATGGAGACTTCTCAAAGATAGCATGTAGGTAATGGAGACTGTTTGATTCACATCATAGCAAAGGATCTTTCCAGCAGGCTGGAAGAAGCTATAAAAGGGGAAGTGACATCGTCGCTTGGCCTCTTTCCCCCTACAACTCAGCAATTGGAAATAGGTCTGTAGAACAAAGACTGAACTGGGGAGGTGGTCCCAGGCTGGAAAGGAGAATCCCAACCTGTGCCTTAAAGAACAATACCATTAGGGGGACACATTGCTTGATTCAACTCCTGTCCAGTTTATAGAACTCAGATTGCGGTTTTACTTTTATTTCTTAGCTCTGATCTCACAGTGTGTTGTTTGAAGTGGTTGCGGAATCTGCTCAGGAACAAGAGCTGGTGCACGTCCACTTTCCTTTGTAGAAGGGGTGGACTGGTTAATCAATTTATACTGGTCAGGCTTTTGACCAGGGCAAGATGGTACAGCTCTGGGGTCCTAGGCTGGATGGCTGGGGGCTGGCTGGAGCCTCTCTATTGTTAGTTCATGAGTGGGGCTAGGAGAAATATTCATGTAACTCAGCAGGAGGTGTCCCTGCCTGTGGATGGCTGTGTACCTGAAGTGCAGTACCTGGAGAGGATTGCAGCTTGTCACAGCATCACAATGTAAGAGGGAGCCCAGGTTGGTGAGACAGAGGGCTCAGCAGTACCCCTGCTCCAGGTTGCACACCGGGGAACCCATCACACCTCCCTTCCACTATGACAATCCCATTGAAACCCCTGCCCTCTATTAAAATAATTCCCCTGAAGCCTCTCCCCTCCATTGCGATAATCTCCCCTGAAACCACAACCTTCCCTTCCTCTACAATAATCTGTCCCAAAACCCTCCCCACATTGCAATAATCCCCTTGAAAACCCTTCTTTCCAATGAGATAATTCTTCCAAAACCCATTCACTGTCATAACCCCTGGAATCCCATCCCCTCCACTGAATTAATCCTCCCCTAAACCCCTCCCCGCCTCTGTAATAATCCTCTTCAAACCCCAAACCTTCACTTCAATAATCCCCACAACGCCTACCCCTCCACAATGAAAATCCCCCCAAACTCCTCACCTCCACTGTGATAATCACCTTGAAAACCCTCCTTTCCAATGCAATTAATAATGCCCTTGAAATTCCTCCCCTCAAGTGCACTATTCCCCTTTGAACACCCTCCCCTCCACTGCAATAATCCCTTTGAAACACCTCCCCTTTCCCCGGAATCCCATCCCCTCCACTGCAGTAATGTCCTGAAACACCTTCCCTCCTCTGTGATAATCCCCGCCAAGGTCCCTCCACTGCATTCATCACCCCCATACTCTCTCCCCTCCACTAGGATAATCCCCACAACCCTCCTCCTCTCCACTGTGATTATCCCCTTTAAAACCCTCCTCTCCAAACCCTTCCACTCCACTGCAATAATCCCCCTGCAAACACCCTCCCCTCTGTTGTGATAGTGCCCTTGAAATCCCTCCCCTTCAATAATTTGCCCCCGAATCCCGCCCCTCCAATAACCCTCCCAGATGCCCCTCTTCCAGTGATAATGTTCACAAAAGCCATCACTTTTCATTGTGATAATCCCCTTGAAATCCCCCTCCACTACAAAATCCTCCCAAGCCCCCCTCCCCTACACAGCAATAATCCTTCAAACTCCTCCCCTTCACTGCGATAATCTCTCCCTCTCCCCCTCTCCTCCACAGTGATAATCCCCCTCAAATTTCTCCACTCCACTGCAACAATCCCTCCATAACCCCTCCCCTTTACTGCAATAATTCCATGGAATCCTCTCCCCATCATTGCGATAATCCCCTCAAAACCCCTCCCCCTTCTCATGTGATAATCCCCTCAAAGACCCTCACCTCCTCTACAATAAACCCACTGATACCCCTCCCCCCGCTGAGATGATCCCCCCTGAACACCCTTCCCCCCATTGCCTTAATTCCCCACAAAGCATTCCCCTCCTCACTATAATCCTTCCCAAACACCTCCCCTCCACTGCAATAATCCCTTGAAACTCCTTCCCTCCACTGAGATAATCCCCCTGAATCCACTCCCTCCCACTGCAATAGCTCCCTACAACCCTCTGCTCCACTGTGATAATCCCTCAAATCCTCTCCCCTCCTCTGCAATAATCCCCCCAATTCCCTCACTGCAATAATCCCCCCAAGCCCCCATATTCTCCTGTGATAAATGAAGGGGGGTAGCTCCCTTTTATGAACACCCAGCCAGCAGCTATAAAATCCCTCTTAGTAACTATTCTCTAATTGCTCTACCTGTAAAGAGTTAAAAAGTCTCACTGCTATGCATAAGTACAAGAAAGTGAGTGGGCACCTGGCCAAAAGAGCCAATGGGAAGGCTAGAACTTTTTAAAATTGAAACAAGACTCCCCTTTTGTCTGTCTGTTGTTGTTCTGGGGGAGAGGCAGACAGGGAGCAGTTATGCTGTGAGAAGCTTTGGCCAGGTATGAAAAATTATCACTATCATACCTAGAAACTACTCATCTAAAACTCCAGATATGTAAGTAGATCAGGAAATGTCTAGGAAGACGCAATTAGGTTTATCCCTTTTATTTCTTTATGGCTTGTGGACTCCTCTGTGCTAACCCCATGTGCTTTTGTTTTGCTTGTAACTTTAAACTGGACCTCAAGAGAGCTCTTCTTGATGCTTAATCCTTGTAATTGTTTTTTTTTTAATCTAGCAAAAGCCTAAATCCCAGATGTATTTTCTTCTTTTTTTTTTAATTAATAAAATTTACCTTTTTTTAAGAACAGAATTGCATTTGTATGTCCTAAGAGGTTTGTGCACATTTCTTTAATTAGCTGGTGGCAACAGCTGATGTCCTTTGTTTTTCTTTCTCAGCTCTTCCCCAGGGGTGAAAGGGTTTGAGGGTACCCCACAGGAAGGAATTCCCAAGTGCGCCTTCCTGGGTTCTCAAAGGGGTTTTGCACTTGGGTGGTGGCAGCATCTACCAATCCAAGGTCAGAAAAAATCTGTAACCTTGGAAGTTTAATCCAAGCCTGGAGTGGCAAGTATTAATTTTTAGAGTCCTTGCGGGCCCCCGCTTTCTCCACTCCAAGTGCCAGAGTGGGGAATCAGCCTTTACACCTCCACTGCAATAATCCCCCCAAATCCCCATCTGAGCGGCGAACAGCAGAGAGGCTAACAGAGGGAGTTTGACTGGGAGTTCGCCTGGGGAGAGCCCACTGAAGCTTTCATCTTACAGGCTTCTCTGAGAAGTAACTGGAACAGCTGAGGAAGCTCTGAGAAGGAAGGTAATATAGATGGGGAGTGATCAGCTGTTGTGACCTGCACAGGATGTGACATGTTTGTCTTTCTTCCACAGGACAGAAGCGACTTTGTCTATACAAAGTGCAAGCCGGTCTCCATATTGGAAGAGAAGGTTCAAGGACTGGAGAAACAAGTATCAATCCTGTGTTGCATAAGAGAAAAATGAAGGTTTCCTGGACAGATGTCAGGATATGCTTCTGCGGGCACAACATTCTGAAGATTCAGAGCAGGCTGCACAGCGGGGACAGCAGGACGGTGAAGAAAATTGGCAGCATGTGACCTCCAGAAGAAGAAAGAGGAGCATCCATGTACCAGCAATGCAGATACAGGTGAGCAACCGTTTTCATGTTCTCTCCACAAGTACTAATGAGGAGAGTGGACTAGATAATACAGCTGAAGGAAGGGAGCAGAAGGAGACTCCACCGATTGGAAGGCATGAGATGCATTGTTCTAGGGATGGGGGTTCCACGACCACCGCTCCCAAGAGAAGGAGGTGGGTGGTGGTGGTCGGGAACACCCTCCTAAGGGGGACTGAGTCATCTATCTGCTGTCCCGACCGGGAAAACCAAGAAGTGTGCTGCTTGCCAGGAGCTAGGATTCACGATGTGACAGAGAGACTGCTGAGACTCATCAAGCCTTCGGATGGCTACCCCTTCCTGCTTCTCCACATGCACACCAATGATACTGCCAGGAATGACCTTCAGCAGATCACTGCAGACTACGTGGCTCTGGGAAGAAGGATAAAGGAGTTTGAGGCGCAAGTGGTGTTTTTGTCCACCCTCCCTGTGGAAGGAAAAGGCCCGGACAGAGACCATCAAATCGTGGAAGTCAATGAATGGCTACGCAGGTGGTGTCAGAGAGAAGGATTCTTTGACCATGGGATGGTGTTCCAAGAAGGAGGAGTGCTAGGCAGAGACGGGCTCCACCTAACGAAGAGCAGGAAGAGAATCTTCGCAAGCAGGCTGGCTAACCTAGTGAGGAGGGCTTTAAACTAGATTCACTGGGGGAAGGAGAACAAAGCCCTGAGATAAGTGGGGAAGTGGAATACCAGGAGGACGCATGAGAGCGCAAGAGGGGAGGACTCCTGCCTCATACTGAGAAAGCAGGACGATTAGCGAGTTATCTTAAGTGTCTATACACAAATGCAAGAAGCTGGGAAATAAGCAGGGAGAACTGGAAGTCCTGGCACAGTCAAGGAATTATGATGTAATTGGAATAACAGAGACTTGGTGGGATAACTCACATGACTGGAGTACTATCATGGATGGATATAAACTGTTCAGGAAGGACAGGCAGGGCAGAAAAGGTGGGGGAGTTGCACTGTATGTAAGAGAGCATATGACTACTCAGAGCTCCAGTATGAAACTGCAGAAAAACCTGAGTGTCTCTGGATTAAGTTTAGAAGTGTGAGCAACAAGGGTGATGTCATGGTGGGAGTCTGCTATAGCCCACCAGACCAGGGGGATGAGGTGGACGAGGCTTTCTTCCAGCAACTAACAGAAGTTAGTAGATCACAGGCCCTCGTTCTCATGGGAGACATCAATCACCCTGATATCTGCTGGGAGAGCAATACAGCAGTGCACAGACAATCCAGGAAGTTTTTGGAGAGTATAGGGGGACAATTTCCTGGTGCAAGTGCTGGAGGAACCAACTAGGGGCAGAGCTCTTCTTGACCTGCTGCTCACAAACAGGGAAGAATTAGTAGGGGAAGGAAAAGTGGATGGGAACCTGGGAGGCAGTGACCATGAGATGGTGGAGTTCAGGATCCTGACAAAAGGAAGAAAGGAGAGCATCAGAATATGGACCCTGGACTTCAGAAAAGCAGACTTTGACTCCCTCAAGGAACTGATGGGCAGGATCTCCTGGGAGAATAACTTGAGGGGGAAAGGAGTCCAGGAGAGCCGTCTGTATTTTAAAGAATCCTTATTGAGGTTGCAGGAACAAACCATATACCAATGTGTAGAAAGAATAGTAAATATGGCAGGCGACCACCTTGGCTTAACAGTGAAATCCTTGCTGATCTTAAACACAAAAAAGAAGCTTACAAGAAGTGGAAGCTTGGACAAATGACCAGGGATTGCTCAGGCATGCAGGAGTGAAATCAGGAAGGCCAAATCACAATTGGAGTTGCAGCTAGCAAGGGATGTTAAGAGTAACAAGAAGGATTTCTACAGGTATGTTAGCAACAAGAAGGTGGTCAGGGAAAGTGTGGGCCCCTTACTGAATGGGGGAGGCAACGTAGTGACAGAGGATGTGGAAAAAGCTAATGTACTCAATGCTTTTTTTACCTCTGTCTTCACGAACAAGGTCAGCTCCCAGACTACTGCACTGGGCAGCACAGTATGGAGAGGAGGTGACCAGCCCTCTGTGGACAAAGAAGTGATTCAGGACTATTTAGAAAAGCTGGACGAGCACAAGTCCATGGGGCCGGATGCGCTGCATCCAGGGGTTCTAAAGGAGTTGGCGGATGTGATTGCAGAGCCATTGGCCATTATTTTTGAAAACTCATGGCAATCGGGGGAGGTCCCGGATGACTGGAAAAAGGCTAATGTAGTGCCCATCTTTAAAAAAGGGAAGGAGGAGGATCTGGGGAACTACAGGCCAGTCAGCCTCACCTCAGTCCCTGGAAAAGTCATGGAGCAGGTCCTCAAGGAATCAATTTTGCAGCACTTCGAGGAGAGGAAAGTGATCAGGAACAGTCAGCGTGGATTCACCAAGGGAAGTCATGCCTGACTAACCTAATTGCCTTCTACGATGAGATAACTGGCTCTGTGGATGAGGAGAAAGCAGTGGACGTGTTATTCCTTGACTTTAGCAAAGCTTTTGATACGGTCTCCCACAGTATTCTTGCCAGCAAGTTAAAGAAGTATGGGCTGGATGAATGGACTATAAGGTGGATAGAAAGCTGGATAGATCATCGGGTTCAAAGGTTAATGATCAATGGCTCCATGTCTAGTTGGCAGCCGGTATGGTCTTCCAAGAAGAAGGATTGCTAGGCAGAGACGGGCTCCACCTCACGAAGAGAGGGAAGAGCATCTTTGCAAGCAGGCTGGCTAACCTAGTGAGGAGGGCTTTAAACTAGGTTCACCGGGGGAAGGAGACCAAAGCCCTGAGGTAAGTGGGAAAGTGGGATACTGGGAGGAAGCACAAGCAGGAGACCGCAAGAGGGGAGGACTCCTGTCTCAGACCGAGAAAGCGGGACAATCAGCGAGTTATCTCAAGTGCCTATACACAAATGCAAGAAGCCTGGGGAACAAGCAGGGAGAACTAGAAGTCCTGGCACAGTCAGGGAATTATGATGTAATTGGAATAACAGAGACTTGGTGGGATAACTCACATGATTGGAGTACTGTCATGGATGGATATAAACTGTTCAGGAAAGACAGGCAGGGCAGAAAAGGTGGGGGAGTTGCTTTGTATGTAAGAGAGCAGTATGACTGCTCAGAGCTCCAGTACGAAACTGCAGAAAAACCTGAGTGTCTCTGGATTAAATTTAGAAGTATGAACAACAAGGGTAATGTCGTGGTGGGAGTCTGCTACAGACCCCCAGACCAGGGGGATGAGGTGGACGAGGCTTTCTTCCAGCAACTAACAGAAATTGCTAGATCACAGGCCCTGGTTCTCATGGGTGACTTTAATCACCCTGATATCTGCTGGGAGAGCAATACAGCAGCTCACAGACAATCCAGGAAGTTTCTGGAAAGTGTAGGGGACAACTTCCTGGTGCAAGTGCTGGAGGAACCAACTAGGGGAAAAGCTTTTCTTGACCTGCTGCTCACAAACAGGGAAGAAATAGTAGAGGAAGCAATAGTGGATGGGAACCTGGGAGGCAGTGACCATGAGATGGTCGAGTTCAGGATCCTGATACAAGGAAGAAAGGAGAGCAGTAGAACAGAGACCCTGGACTTTAGAAAAGCAGACTTTGACTCCCTCAGGGAACTGATGGGCAAGGTCCCCTGGGAGAATAACATGAGGGGGAAAGGAGTAGAGGAAAGCTGGCTGTATTTTAAAGAAACCTTATTGAGGTTGCAGGAACAAACCATCCCCATGTGTAGGAAGAAAAGTAAATATGGCAGGCGACCAGCTTGGCTTAACAGTGAAATCCTTGCTCGTCTTAAACACAAAAAAACAGCTTACAAGAAGTGGAAGATTGAACAAATAACCAGGGAGGAGTATAAAAGTATTGCTCAGGCATGCAGGTGTGAAATTAGGAAGGCCAAATCACACTTGGAGTTGCAGCTAGCCGGAGATGTTAGGAGTAACAAGAAGGGTTTCTTTAGGTATGTTAGCAACAAGAAGAAAGTCAAGGAAAGTGTGGGCCCCTTGCTGAATGAGGGAGGGAACCTAGTGACAGAGGATGTGGAGAAAGCTAGTGTACTAAATGCTTTTTTTGCCTCTGTCTTCACAGACAAGGTCAGCTCCCAGACAGCTGCACTCTGCAGCACGGTATGGGGAGGAGGTGACCAGCTCTCTGTGGAGAAAGTAGTAGTTCGGGACTATTTAGGAAAGCTGGACGAGCACAAGTCCATGGGGCCGGATGCGCTGCATCCGAGGGTGCTAAAGGAGTTGGCCGATGAGATTGCGGAGCCATTGGCCATTATCTTTGAAAAATCATGGCGATCGGGGGAGGTCCCGGACGACTGGAAAAAAGCTAATGTAGTGCCCATCTTTAAGAAAGGGAAGAAGGAAGATCCAGGGAACTACAGGCCAGTTAGTCTCACCTCAGTCCCTGGAAAAATCATGGAACAGGTCCTCAAGGAATCAATCCTGAACCACTTAAAGGAGGGGAAAGTGATCAGGAACAGTCAGCATGGATTCACCAAGGGCAAGTCATGCCTGACTAACCTAATTGCCTTCTATGATAAGATAACCGGCTCTGTGGATGAGGGGAAAGCAGTGGATGTGCTATTTCTGGACTTTAGCAAAGCTTTTGATACAGTCTCCCACAGTATTCTTGCCAGCAAGTTAAAGAAGTATGGGCTGGATGAATGGACGGTAAGGTGGATAGAAAACTGGCTAGATGGTCGGGCTCAACGGGTAGTGATCAATGGTTCCTTGTCTAGTTGGCAGCCGGTATCAAGTGGAGTGCCCCAAGGGTCGGTGCTGGGGCCGGTTTTATTCAATATCTTCATTAACGATCTGGAAGATGGTGTGGACTGCACCCTTAGCAAGTTTGCAGATGACACTAAACTGGGAGGAGTGGTTGATACGCTGGAGGGTAGGGATAGGATACAGAGGGACCTAGACAAATTAGAGGATTGGGCCAAAAGAAATATGATGAGGTTCAACAAGGACAAGTGCAGAGTCCTGCATTTAGGACGAAAGAATCCCATGCACTGCTATAGACTAGGGACCGAATGGCTGGGCAGCAGTTCTGCAGAAAAGGACCTAGGGGTTACGGTGGACGAAAAGCTGAATATGAGTCAACAGTGTGCCCTTGTTGCCAAGAAGGCTAATGGCATTTTGGGTTGTATAAGTAGGGGCATTTCCAGCAGATCGAGGGATGTGATCATTCCCCTCTACTCAGCACTGGTGAGGCCTCATTTGGAGTACTGTGTCCAGTTTTGGGCCCCACACTACAAGAAGGATGTGGATAAATTGGAGAGAGTCCAGCGGAGGGCAACAAAAATGATTAGGGGGCTGGAGCACATGACTTACGAGGAGAGGCTGAGGGAACTGGGATTGTTTAGTCTGCAGAAGAGAAGAATGAGGGGCGATTTGATAGCTGCTTTCAACTACCTGAAAGGGGGTTCCAAAGAGGATGGATCTAGACTGTTCTCAGTGATAGAAGATGACAGAACAAGGAGTAATGGTCTCAAGTTGCAGAGGGGGAGGTTTAGGTTGGACATTAGGAAAAACTTTTTCACTAGTAGGGTGGTGAAGAACTGGAATGGGTTACCTAGGGAGGTAGTGGAATCTCCTTCCTTAGAGGTTTTTAAGGTCAGGCTTGACAAAGCCCTGGCTGGGCTGATTTAGTTGGGTTTGGTCCTGCTTTGAGCAGGGGGTTGGACTAGATGACCTCCTGAGGTCCCTTCCAACCCTGAGATTCTATGATTCTATNGTCTCCCACAGTATTCTTGCCGGCAAGTTAAAGAAGTATGGGCTGGATGAATGGACTATAAGGTGGATAGAAAGCTGGCTAGATCGTCGGGCTCAACGGGTAGTGATCAACGGCTCCATGTCTAGTTGGCAGCCGGTTTCAAGAGGAGTGCCCCAAGGGTTGGTCCTGGGGTCGATTTTGCTCAATATCTTCATTAATGATCTGGAGTATAGCGTGGATTGCACCCTCAGCACGTTTTCAGATGACACTAAACTGGGAGGAGTGGTAGATACGCTGGAGGGTAGGGATAGGATACAGAGGGACCTAGACAAATTAGAGGATTGGGCCCCAAAAGAAATCTGATGAGGTTCAACAAGGACAAGTGCAGAGTCCTGCACTTAGGATGGAAGAATCCCATGCACTGCTACAGACTAGGGACCGAGTGGCTAGGCAGCAGTTCTGCAGAAAAGGACCTAGGGGTTACAGTGGATGAGAAGCTGGATATGAGTCAACAGTGTGCCCTTGTTGCCAAGAAGGCTAACGGCATTTTGGGCTGTATAAGTAGGGGCATTGCCAGCAGATCGAGGGACGTGATCATTCCCCTCTATTCGACATTGGTGAGGCCTCACCTGGAGTACTGTGTCCAGTTTTGGGCCCCACACTACAAGAAGGATGTGGAAAAATTGGAAAGAGTCCAGCGGAGGGCAACAAAAATGATTAGGGGGCTGGAGCACATGAGTTATGAGGAGAGGCTGAGGGAACTGGGATTGTTTAGTCTGCAGAAGAGAANCTCTACTGCAATAATCCCCCTGTGACACATGGCTAGAAAGGGTTAAACATCCTGCAAAATAAATAACCCACAGAGGACATGTGGGAGATAATGTTTGTGTTTTTGTGTATTTACATATGTATGAGTAGGGTCCACAATGTAATCAACAGTCCCTGTCTATGCTGTATTCTGATAATTCAGAGGTCAAAAGAATCCTATCATTTAAATGAATTGTAAACATGGGATCTCTCAGTATTCATCTCTCTTTGAAATGTACTGTGAATGGTGGAGGAACAAGCAAATGGCCTTATGTTAATTCATATAGCTAAGTACCGGTGATGGACCTCCTTCAAAGTCATCCTAATTACCTTTTGTTCCCCCCCCTAGGAAATCCCAACTTGTCAAAGAGGACGTGAAATTGTATAAAAAGATCCTTGGGTCCTGATTCTGTCATCTCAGATCTGCTTAGACTTCATTAGGGGAAGTTTGAGTCGCAAGACTCAGGTCCCAGTTATGCTGGTATGCCCTGAATATGGTATTTGGACATTGGACTATGACCTATGAACTGAATTCTAAAGGAACTCTTTGGAACTACAAAGCTTGCCATCTCTGCTATGAATCTGCACCTCAATGAATTGAACTCATGTCTGTATGTATATTGATCTTTTAACCATACTCTCTCTTTTGTTTTTTAATAAATTTTAGTTTAGTTAATAAGAATTGACTGTAGTGTGTATTTGGGTAAGATCTGAAACATTCATTAACCTGGGAGGTAATGTGTCATTTCCTTTGGGATTGGTAGAACCTTTTCTTTTATATGATGAAATAAGATTTTCAGAAATCATCATATTTGACGTGAGTACCTGAGTACCTGGCTGGAGGCCTGAGGCTGGATCACTTTAACAGAACTGTGTTGTTTGGACTTCTGAGTAACCAGTAAGGTAATAAAGAAGCTGTTTTATGCTGGCTTGGAAATCTAAGTATTGGAATATCCACCAGCTTTTTGGGGTTTGGCTGCCTGTAGAGGTGCTGGCTGGGGCTCGACCCTCTCCGGAGCGGAGGGGAGCCACACCGGCTCACTGCACACTGCTGAGGTTTGGGGAATTAATCCGGCCGCAGGAGTCTTTCCTGGCGGCCCTTGCGGTAACTGGAATAAGCACCGTAAGCCCAGGCCCTGGGTCAGGGTGGGGCAACAATGGGTCCGGTGCTCAGGCCCTCAGGAAGGGCTAAGCAACCACAGTACAATAGAAATAAACCCAGGCCCTGGGTCAGGGCGGGGCAACAGTGAGTCAGGTGCTCAGGCCCCCCCTCAAGTCTGGTTCCCAGGGCCAGGCTCTTCCATCCCTCCTAGGCGGGACAGGAAGTCTGCGTTCGCATGGTCCTTACCAGCCCTATGCCAGATGGTGAAAGCGTAGGGCTGTAAGGCCAGATACCACTGCAGTAATCAATCGTTGTTATTTTTCATTCTCGTCAACCATTGGAGGGGGGCATGGTCCGTGACTAGTGTGAACGGACCCTCAAGGAGGTAGTACCGTAGGGCGTCACAGGCCCACTTCATGGCAAGTGCTTCCTTCTCGATCACGGCGTAGTTCTTCTCACGGGGAAACAATTTTCGGCTGAGGTATAGAACTGGGTGGTCGTCTCTATCAACGTCTTGGGACAGGACGACCCCTAGCCCCACCTCCGAGGCATCCGTGTGGAGGATGAACCCCCTGGTGAAGTCCAGGCTGTATAGGACCGGCTCCTGGCAGAGACACGTCTGGAGTGTCCAGAAGGCATCTTCGCAGTCTGGGGACCACCGCACCTGCTGGGGACTGTCCTTCATCAACAGTCCTGTTAAGGGGGCTGCGATGGAAGCAAACTGGGGGATGAACTGCCGATAGTATCCGGCGATCCCCAGGAACTGTCGGACTTGGCATTTTGTGGTGGGTGTCAGACAGGCTGCCAGGGCTTGAACTTTCCCGACAAGGGGTTTCACTCGTCCTCCCCCTATGGTGTATCCTCGGTACGTGGCCTCCTGCCATCCAATGCAACACTTTTTCGGGTTGGCTGTCAGTCCCGCCTGTCGCAGGGATCTCAGGACCGCTGCTACGCGGTCCAGGTGGTCCTCCCAGTGGCGGCTATATAACACTACACCATCCAAATAGGCTGCCGCATAATCTTGATGGGGCCGCAAAAGGCGATCCACTAGCCGCTGGAACGTCGCTGGAACGTCGCTGGGGCCCCATGGAGACTGAAAGGCATCCGCGTAAACTGGTAGAGTCCCGTTGGGGTGGCGAACGCCGTCTTTTCCTTAGAGGTGTCATCGAGCGGGATATGCCAGTACCCTTTACTGAGGTCGAGGGTGGTAATGAACCGGGCCTCCCCTAGGCGGCCAAGCAGTTCATCTACATGGGGCATAGGATAAGCATTGAACCATGAGATGGCGTTAACCCGCCGGAAGTCTATACAAAAGCGCCGGGTGCCATCGGGCTTGGGCACCAAGACCACTGGACTATGCCACTCGCTCTGTGATGGCTCGATGACTCCTAAGGCCAGCATGGCCTGTACTTCTTCCTCCACCTCCTGTCGCATTCGGTACGGCAGCGGCCTCATCGTTTCCCGGATTACCTTCCCCGGCTCGGTCTGGATGGCGTGATGGACCAGGGTCGTATATCCGGGTAGGGCTGTAAAGGTTCTCTGGAAAGCCTGTAGGAGACATTGGGCCTGCTTACGCTGCTCCTCCGTGAGGGTGTTGCTGAGCCGGGGGACAGGGGGGTCCTCGGTCAGGGGCGCGCGGGGACCCAACTCTGGCTCTGGTGGGTAAGAGTTAATCAGCAGGCCCTCCCGCTCCCACCATGGTTTCAACAAATTCACGTGATATCGTTGGGTCTTCTTGCGCTAGTCGGGCTGGTGCACCTTGTAGGTGACGGGCCCGACCTTCCGAGCTACCTCATAGGGTCCCTGCCAACGGGCCAGTAGCTTCGACTCACTCGATGGCAGGAGGAGCAGGACCCGATCCCCTGGTTCAAAGGCATGCACCTGTGCTTCCTGGTTTTAAGTTTGTTCCTGTGTGTCCTGTGCGGCCTTTAAGTTTTCGCGAGCCAGGGCTCCAGCCTGAGCGAGGTACTCCTGCAGCTGGAGGACATACTTCAGGAGGCCCTGGGTTGGAGAGGGGGACTGTTCCCATGTTTCCCGCATTAAGTCCAACAGGCCCCGTGGATGGCGTCCATATAACAGCTCAAACGGGGAGAACTTTGTCGACGACTGGGGTACCTCGCAGATGGCTAGCAGGGAGGGAGCAGCTGGTCCCACCAGCGTAGCTCCTCTGGGGGGAACTTCCGCAGCATCTCCTTGAGGGTCCGATTGAATCGTTCCACCAGCCCACCCGTCTGCGGGTGGTAGACGGAGGTGCGTAATTGTTTAACCCCTAGGAGCTCGCATACCTGCTGCAACAACCGGGAGGTGAAATTGGTGCCTTGGCCCATTAAGATTTCCCGGGGCAGGCCCACTCGAGCAAAGACCTTTACCAGTTCACCGGCGATGGTCCGGGCAGTGGTGCTCCGCAATGGGAAGGCCTCCGGGAAATGGGTGGCGTAGTCAACGATGACCAAAAAATACTGGAACCCTGAAGCACTTTTCGGGAGCAGGCCCACCAGGTCCATGGCCACTCGCTCAAATGGCGTCTCTATTATGGGCATGGGCCCTGGGTACTCGCGGGGGAGTGGCTAACTGGCACTCTGGGCAGGAGCTACAATAGTTCCTCACCTCCTGGTGAACACCGGGCCAGAAGAACCGCGTCAAAATCCGGACGAGGGTCTTTTCATGGCCCAGATGCCCAGCAGCAGGGATGTCGTGCGGGAGCTTCATCACAGCTCGTCAGTACCCAGCAGCTGTGTTCGTGGTTCCTTCGTGCGGGGGTCGCGGTCGATCCAGTAAAGACGGTCCTGGCGTAGCTCGAAGTGGGGCCACTGGGTTGCGCGCTGGGGGTCGACAATGGTCCCATCGACTGCCGCTAGCTGTTCGTAGGCCCGGCTAAGGGTAGGGTCGGTTCTCTGGTCTCGGCAAAAATCGGTATGGAGTACGGGTTCGACATAGGGTCCCGGCATGGGATTGTCTGTTTCCTCAGTCCCTGCCTCCGGTTCCGGGGTCCCATCGTCCTCGTGACACTCTCCTTCCAGTGCCGGGGTCGAGCGGAGGATCTCCTCGAATGCGGGCCAGTCCCGCCCCAGGATCACCGGATATGCAAGTCGGGGGACCAGGCCGACAACGATTCGTCGGGTGACCCTGGCCACTGTTAACGGGACCCAGGCACTGGGGTAGGGCCGGACATCGCCATGGATGCATTGCAGGTGAATTGTTCCCAAGTGGGGGTCAGCCTGGGGTCCCAAAGCCTGGCGAATTAGTGTCTGGCCGCAGCCGGAGTCTATCAGGGCCTGGGTGGGATGGTCTCCGACAACTACCGGAACTGTGATCTTGGGAGCCTGTGACAGCCTGGCCCTGGCTTCCCCCGCACAGACCTGGCCGAAGCTGCAGTCCATTTCCGTGCAGTCCCGCTGCACATGTCTGTATTTCCCACATAGAAAGCAGGGCCGAAGTTCAGGGCGACCACCCCGAGTGGGGGTCCCCATCGGGCCCCTGGGGGGAGTCCGATTGACCCTCGAGACACTCGGCATGGAGGCCACCGATCCTTGTCGAGGGAGGAGTTCGGGGCGTCTGACCCGAAGCCCCGAGTGAGCCTCTTGCCCGCGGGGAAGGCTCTGCGACTCGGTTGGGGTGCCCCCTTTCCTTTCGGTGTTGGGGCGTTCTGGCCCGGGGGGGGGGTTGGGCTTGGATAGTGGGCCCCACTGGCACTTCAGCTGCGAGGAAGTCTTCCATCAGTGTGACGGCGGCTGCTAAGATCGTCGGCCGATGGTAGAGCACCCAGGCCCATCCTCGGGCCGGGAGGATGTGCACAAACTGTTCTAGAAAGACTTGTTCCGTAACCTCCTCCGCCGTCCTCCTCTCTGGCTGTAGCCACCGCCTGCATGCTTCCTTTAGGGCTTGGGCCTGGTGCCTGTGGGGTATGTCTGACTTTGGAATCGCTGCCGAAAGGTGTCTGGGCTGACATCCAAGGCGTCCAGGATCGCTGCCTTTACCCGCCTATAATCCCTTGCCTCTTCCGTAGCCAGCCCCCGGTATGCCATTTGGGCAGTCCCGGTCAGGTAAGGGGCTAAAAGAGTGGCCAGTTGGTCAGGGGCCCACCCGGCAACCAACGCCACCCTTTCAAATGTTACCAAAAAAGCCTCGGGGTCATCGTCAGGTCCCATCTTGGTTAGCCGCACCAGCGCGGTGGTGCGCGGTGACCCGGCCATATCCCCTGGCTGTGGCTCCGAGGGGCGTGGTAACGCCATCACCAGCTGCTGCAGCTGGGCTCCTAGTTGCTGAATGAGCTGCTGTTGCTGCTGGAGCTGAGCCGTATGCTGCTGTTGCTGCTGCTGGGTGGCCTGCTGCCGCTCCTGGTTCTCCGTCAGGAGCTTAAACAGTCGATCCATCTCCATGGCTCTCGGGGTGGCTCTCCCCCTCAGACCCCTTCTCACAGGGGCCGAGGGCTCGTGCCCACGTTCTCCACCACGTGTAGAGGTGCTGGCCGGGGCTCGACCCTCTCCGGGGCGAAGGGGAGCCACACCGGCTCACTGCACACTGCTGAGGTTTGGGGAATTAGTCCAGCCACGGGAGTCTTTCCTGGCGGCCCTTGCGGTAACTGGAATAAGCACCTAAACCCAGGCCCTGGGTCAGGGTGGGGCATCAGTGAGTCAGGTGCTCAGGCCCTCCGGCAGGAGCTGAGCACTGGCAGTATAAACAGTAGCAATAAACCCAGGCCCTGGGTCAGGGTGGGGCAGCGATGGGTCAGGAGCTCAGGCCCTCAGGCAGGGCTGAGCAACAACAGTAGGCCCAAGCCTCCAAGGTCTGGGACAGGGGGAGACTGCCACCCACGAGTTGGGTGGCAGGGGGGACCCAGGCCCTCCCACTCCACTGCATCCCAGCCCGGGGCCCTAGCAATTGCAGAAGACCCGCTGCTGAGTCAGTGGGGATCCTGGCCGCAACACACTTACATGGGCTCTGGCAGTGCTGCAGCCAGACTGGGGTCGGCTACCCCCCGGGCTACTTCCAGACTCCCCCTCAGGTAGTACCTGGGTCAGGGTGTTGTCCAGCACCCTGGGTTCCTCGGGGTAGTGGGCGGGCGGCAGGCCCGGCAACTCCTCCGGGTAGTGACCGCAGGGCAAGTCAGGCCAGTCCTGGCGTGCACCTTGGGCCGCGGGGGTTTCCCAGTCGTGGGCTAGGCTGGAGACGTCTGGCCTGCCCGGTGGCTGGCTCCCTAGTGAGCTCTGAGGGTGAGCCTTTATACTTCCGGGTCGCCGCCTGACCCTCTAAGGGGCGGGCTCCGAGCTCCCTAGCTCCGCCCACTCCGGTCTCCGGATGGACTCGTCCCGCCTGGGGCGGCGGGGAGCCACACCGCCTCACTACACTGCCCCATTTTTTGCAGTTTGCCCTAATTTAGTAACCATAGCTGGCCCCCACTAGGACCCCGTCACACCCCCAAATCCCCGCCCCTCCACGGCAATAATCCCCCCCAAGCCCCATACCTTTCACTGCAATAATCCTCCCAAAACCCTCTGCTCCACTGTGATAATCCCCCCCCTCCCCCCCCAAGCCATCGCTGCCACTGTTCTAATCCTCCCTCTCCCTCTCACCTTGGTGTAGTACTTGCGGTTGGAGCAGCGATAATGTGCAAACTGGCAGAAGGTTTGAAACCATGAGGCATCTGGGAGGTCAGAACAGATAGGGCCTAGAAACAGGGTGAGACGCGGTGTCAATATTAACAGGGAACTCACTCCCCTGCCCACAGGTGTATGAACCAGATCACAGAATCATAGAATCACAGAATATCAGGGTTGGAAGGGACCTTAGGAGGTCATCTAGTCCAACCCCTTGCTCAAAGCAGGACCAATCCCCAACTAAATCATCCCCGCCAGGGCTTTGTCAAGCCTGACCTTAAAAACCTCTAAGGAAGGAGATTCCACCACCTCCCTAGGTAACCCATTCCAGTGCTTCACCACTCTCCTAGTGAAAAAGTTTTTCCTAATATCCAACCTAAACCTCCTCCACTGCAACTTAAGACCATTACTCNAAGGCAAGGGCACCTGTTTGTTGGATGTGGAAGAAAATGCTGAATGTGTGCATGGGGACCCAAAGCACCCCTTAGAGCTAAACTACAGAACTCTGTGCAGTTAATGCTCAGGCAGTCTCCTGGCTGCTATATACTCTCCCTATGTCAATCTGTGGGAGTGCCTCATTTTATGGCCTACTTTGACCACCTGCTTTGGAGCTCTGTGACAGAGTGGGAATTGTTTACTTTCCTCATGGATTGTATTTTCTAAATGGACAACCAACCTAATTCTCAATTACTGAGGGACAATCTCCACTCATTGATATATGTTGCTTTCCACAACCAAATCTCTGTACAACTTTTAATGAGTGATGTACCCAAGTATTCAGATTCTAATATCTAAACTGTATTGTTAAATCTATTCACCTAAATTTGGGTTATTGCTGATTATGTACTCTATGTATCATATGACTTTTAAAAACAAACTTTGTATCTGTGGATAATCTATGAACTATACCCAGATATACAGACACTCTTTTCTCATTCTAAGTATTATATATTTTTTTAACATTAGCTTTAATAAAATTTTGAAATTTGTATGCAGCCTATGTATGCTTCAATTTCCCTTGGTGCTGCATTGTTACCTAGAGGCGGGGAAAGGACTGCTTGCTCTCAGGGCAGGTGAAGAGACATAGATATGGGTAAAAACAACGAGGAGTCCTTGTGGCACCTTAGAGACTAACAAATTTAATGGGCATAAGCTCTCGTGGGCTAAAACCCACTTCATCAGATGCATGGAGTGAAAAATACAATAAGCAGTATAAATATTACAGCACATGAAAAGATGGGAGTTGCCTTACCAAGTGGGGGGTCAGTGCTAATGAGGCCAATTCAATTAAGGTGGAAGTAGCCTATTCTCAACGGTTGACAAGAAGGCGTGAATATCAAAGGAGGAAAATTACTTTTGTAGTGCCAACGAGGCCAAGGCAATCAAGGTGACGTCGCCCATTTCCAACAGTTGACAAGAAGGTGTGAGTATCAGCAGAGGGGAAAATTACTTTTTGTAGTGACCCATCCACTAGATGTGATATAGATAGATATGGGTGTCACCTAGTTGCCTGGGCCTTGATCCCCATATCAGTGGGGCATCTGAGAAGACAATGGTAAATCCATTCACTAAGATGTTCACACCTAGCAACCAATGACCCAGAGAGATACAGACTTCCCCGCCTCTCAGCAGGGGGGCTGAGCCACATTTTCCCTGGGTTGGGGAGGAGGAGGAAGTTAAGTGTGGGCTGTGGGAAGCAGTTGGGACACACACCTAGGAATCTGAAGAAAGGGTCTGATGGAGGGACAAAGCGAGCTTGAACACTGGGGTTCACTACAGCTTGGCTGGGCTCTGGCTATCCTCTCCATCTGGCTCCCATCCACAGGAGCAAGGGATAGGCTGGGTCTCACAGGATCACTGTGGGCATTTCCACATCCCTCATTGGAATCTTCTGGTCTGGAAAGAAAGTCCCAGCATGCAGCTTTCTGTAAGGCCAGTGTTCTGAAAGGGTGCGTGAATCATGCACCTTCCCTGACCATCCCACAGTGATGTCAGTGAAATGGCCTCGGTGATCCACCAGCGCGTACAAAACAATGGAGAAGTAGCCCTTTCTATTGATGTACTCCATCGCAAGATGGCCTGGGGCCAAAATGGGGATGTGTGTGTCATCTATCGCCCCGCTGCAGTTAGGGAATCCCATTGCGGCAAAGCCATCCACTATTTCCTGCACATTACCAAGAGTTACAGTCTATTGTAGCAGGAGGGGATTAATAGCCCTGCACACTTGCATCACTGCAACCCCCACGGTGGACTTTCCAACTCCAAACTGATTCGCAACTGACTAGTAGCAGTTTGGAGTCACCAGCTTCCACACAACGATCGCCACGCACTTTCCAACAGTGAGGGCAGCTCTCATTCTGGTGTCCTTGTGCCACAGGGTGGGGCGAGCTCCGCACACAGTTCCTGGAAGGTGGCTTTGCACATCTGAAAGTTCTGCAGCCACTGCTTGTCATCCCACACCTGCATCATGATGCGATCCCACCACTCAGTGCTTGTTTCCCAAGCCCAGTACTGACTGTCCACTATGTGCAGCTGCTCCATGAATGACAGCAGTGATCTTGAATTATTTGTTTCCATGGCAGACAGCAGGGCAGGCACCACCGATTCATCCTCTGTTTTGCAGCTCATTAAATATTGCAGACCAGCCGCATTGTTTTCATAATGCACATCACCAGACTGGTCAGCAGTTCAGGATCCATGCTGTCAGGCAGAGATGGCAGGCGCACAGTTTACAAGGACTGTTGAAAATGGCACAAAATGCTATCGGTTCCCAGAGCTCTGAGCGGCAGAGGGTGACGAGTTGCACAGTGGGCTAGCTACCCACGATGCAACGCTCTCCGTTGATGCAAGAGCAACGACTGTGGACACACTCCACCAACACAAGGAGCGTTGTGTGGACATGCAAAACTGATGTAATTAAAGCAGCTTATTATCGTTGACGTAACTTAAGTCAATTTAACTCTGTAGTGTAGACAAGGCCTTAATAGAGCAATGGCTAAGGGCTGCTTCTTAGGGCTTCTGACACAGGGAAATGTACTGGTATAATTACACAGCTATAGTTATACTAGTGTAACTTAGGGTGACCAGATGTCCCGATTTTATAGGGACAGTCCCGATATTTGGGGCTTTTTCTTATATAGGCTCCTATTACCCCCAACCCCCGTCGTGATTTTTCACACTTGCTGTCTGGTCACTCCTCACATGGATACTCATTATGCAGAAAAAGAGCGCCTTTTTTCCAATTTCTCTTGTGGGGCTGGCAAGAGTGCACCTTCCCCTTCCCCCTCCTTTCTCTCCCCTCCCAGTCCCTGCTACTCTGCACAAATCAGATGGACTGGCACTTCCCCCTCTCCAACCAAACATACAGCATTAATTCTGACCTCTGGAGGATTTGAGTGAATGGGGGGTGGGGGTGGGCTGGGAGTCCGGGCTGGGAAACCCAGAAAGAAAACAAAGAAAGAAGGAAGAGCCCTGAGTGAGGGGAGGAAGCTGCTTGGAGGAGAAGCCAGCTGCTTGCAAAAGGGGACTCTTGTAAACTCTCAGCCTGGAGCTGACAGGACAGCTGAGGACACATGAGCAGCATACCACCCTGAGCTCACCGTGCACACCAGCACCTTGCCAGAGAGCATGGAGAGTGTGGACTGACCTAAAGGGGAAAGGGGATTGCATTGGCACAGAGCAGAGAGTCTGTGTATCTAGCCAGGTGTGGGGGTGGGAAGAGCTGTTTTGCTATATGCTGTGCCCAACTCTGTGTAACCCCTGCTAGAGAGCTTGACTTGGGGCTGCTCCTGGCTTTGCCTGCATTAGATAAAAGTGTTGTTCTATTCTTAAGTGTGGTGCTTGTTAGGGGTTAAATCTCTCTCACACACACCCTCCCTGCAGGGCAAGTCAAGTGTTTGTGCCCAGGCGCATGGCTGGGACCTGGGACCCCTTCCCCAATCCTGGTAGCCCCCCACCTGACAGTCATGTCACTTGGGATGTGGTATAAACTAAACCAGAAAAGGGCAGTCTTGTTCTGGGATAACAATAAGCACACTGAGTTATACCAATATAACTATCGCTATATAATTATACTGGTAAAATTTCCCATGCAGACAGGCTCTTCATTTGTCAACATTTACAACTAGCAGTTGCAGGAAGAGAATATATAGCTAGATGCTTTGTCAAAATCCTCCTATATGCTTTGGAAAAATACCGTGTGCCTAAAAGAAATATAAAATATGAGAGGTATGTTTTCAGTAACTGTGGTCAAAATAAAACTGAACCTAGACCAGTATGCAGCCAGGTTGTCCCACTAGTGTCATCATGCACATTTGGCTCACTTGCAGGTGAACTTGTTAGAAACCATATAGTTTTGAACACCCAAGAAAAGAAGGTCAGAACACATATGCCTCCACAGTCTTGAGTTGGAATTTAATCAGGCTGTTGACATCTGCTATAGCAGTGAAGAAGTAAAGGAACAGCTACAAAAATTTAAAGCATTAAAAATAATGGAAGACATACACCACATGCAAAACAAAGGCAAACAGACTAAAACAAGAAATAAGACTACAGTCTGCAAAGGAAGACAAGCACAAGCAATGCATGAATTGTGGAAGAAGAAACCTTCAAAAAAGCAAATGTCTGGGATATGTTGCTACATGTGCTTATTGCACGGAATTAAATCATTTTGTAAAAGAATGCAAACAGTGCCATATAATGGCAGACTAACTGATACAGACTAACACGACTACTACTCTGAAACCTGTCATATAATGGATAACAGTCCTATAATGTACAGCAAGTGGGAAGTGACAATGACATGTGTCCTCAGATGAGTTTGTCTTCACCACCCGCTGCTTTAGGTCTGTGAAATGCAAACAAAAAACGGTGTTTGCAGAACTAAACTGTCAGGCATCACCCCAGGCACCCAATTCAGACAAATGTCACATTGATAGAAACTTAAAAGACAGACTGACAAACTGGTAGAGCTGGGAGGCTGAAAGAAAGTAACATGACTAGCAGACTGGATAAGTGTAAGCGGGGGAATGGTCCCGCTATTGTGGGGAACTTTCCTGGCTTCTGCACTACCCCGGCGAAATGGGCTAGCGGAAGGATCTGAGTCCTCGCTCCCACTTCCTTTACCCAGAGGCCTTCCTGCCCTTGAGGACTCCCCTTGCACTCTCCTGTCTGGCAGAGTCCTTGTAACCCCAACAAGGCTAGGCCCAGGATTCCTAGGGGGCTCGACCCCCAACCTTGCTGTGGACAGGGGCTAGGGTGTCCCCACTTCAGGGTACTCTCTCTGCACTGGATGCTTTCCTGACCCACTGATCATTACATACGATTTAAAGCAATACAGTTTATTTACTTAACAATTAGTTTTAAAAGGAATAAGGAAAAATGGGAAAGGTTAAAGGAAACACATCACCCCGCTCTGTGGCAGGGAACATCACAAACAGTGTCTCTGGAATGTCAGGGCAGTTCACAGTCTGTTTCTTGTAGGTCCCAGGCCTCCTTCTCAAGCCCTGGTTGTGCTGCAGGGATGCTGTGGGTCAGACACTTGCTCTGGTGGTGGCCACATGCTCTCAGGCTCTAGGTGGCAGGACCCTTCTTCCCAGCGTCGCCCCCACCCTGTCAGGGTTACGATCCCCCTACAAGTCTGAACTGCAGGGCCTCTTGGCTGAGGCATCTCCCTGTGCTGGGCCCACTGCCCAGGGTCCCCCTCACTCTCCCCAGCGGCTCACCATACCCAGCTCCGGACTGCTCCAGCCCCAGCCCCACTCCGCCTCAGGAAGGCGGCTGCTGCTGCTGCTCTGCCTTCAGCTCCCTGGGCTGCTTCTCTGGCCCCTCTGGCTCTGGTTGCTACAGCTCTGCTCCCGGGACAGGTCTGCTCTCTCTGGGCTGTGCTCTGGCTTTGGGGCTGCAGCTCTGCTCCCAGCAGCTTAGCTTGGGCCCCTGCTCTCTCCTTAGCTCGGCCCCACTCTGTCTGACCCAGGCAATTCCAGCTCACACAGAGAAGGGGACCCTCCTGGCCTCCTGACTCCTTGATTAGCCTGCCCGTCCTGTCAATCAGGCTGACCTGGAGCTTTGGCCTCTCCCCATTGCCCCTGGGGACTGTCAGTCTCAGGGTCCTGATTTCCCATCGACCCTTCCCCTTTTGCTACTGGGAGCTAGCCAACCAAAACACCCCCACTGAATGTTAGTAAGGGGATAACAGTCCCCTTACATAAGCAACATGGTACTTATATAAAAAACAGGCAAACTGCCTGCATACTGACCCCCTACGCCTCCATAAACCTTTACAACACTCCCATTATTTTTTTACCAACAACAGAAGGGATCCTGCCAAAGGCAATGTTCTTTTCTGTTTAGATGTTAAAGATGGTTTCTGTCTGGTAACACTTGACGAAGAAAGCACCTATTCAACATCTTTCTGGACTCTTTGGGCAGATCTAGATGGCTATGAATGACATTTGGCTTTAATCTCTGGTGCCAGAATCATGAAGTGCTAGAGGAACTCGAGGTGGTTAATGTAATTGCAGATGACAATTTGGTTGTAGAGACTCCTTTGAAGAAGCTAATGCTGATCATGGTCATACCCTGATAGCACTGCTTTATAGTACGTCAGTGAATCTCAAACTGAATAATAAAAAAATTAGACCAGGCCTGTCAGCTGTGCTGTATATCAGACACCTTCTAACAACAGAGGGCTTAAAACCAGGCCCTGAGATGGTCCAAGTCATTTTGGAGTAATTCCCTCTCCCCAAAATGTGCAAGACATACGGCAGCTTTGTGGGATCTGTTAACTATCCACCCAAATTCCTGCCACACCTGTCACAGAGTCACCGGGGCGATGCTCTGGAACTACTCTGTATGAAGCCAGCCAGGACTCTGGGGTAGCATGCCTCCTCTCTCTGAGCATACTGTCACCAGGGCAAGAAGCTTACACAGCTTTGACCTTCCTGGGTCTGACCTTGGAGCATTCAGCGTCCCCTTCCACACTGTGTGCTTCCTGCAGCGCGCCCACCCGGGCGGGGCTCCTGGGGAAGTCAGAGGGCCCTGAACCCCAACGCCGCAGTCAGATGTGACTCTCAGCCAGCGTAAAACGGAAGGTTTATTAGTCAACAGGCACACAGCATAGAACAGAACTTGTTAGCACAGAATTCAGTGACTTTCAGCCAAGTCCATATTGGGGAGTCCTGGGCCAGGCAACCTGGACTCCCCCTCTTCCAGTCCCCCCAAGCAGACTGCCAGCTTCCAGCGACTTGACCTCAGACACCCCCGTTGCTCCTCCTCCTTCTCTTTGTCTTGCTTCTGGGGCAAAGAGTCACCTGGTCGCATCCCCCTCCTGGGTCTCAGGTTATGAAGGGCACCGGTCATAGCATATGTGCAAGCAGCTGGAGCAGCTTCACCTGCCCCACAGGTCTCAGCCAAAGACACACACCCCTATTTCCACTACTGAGGTATTGGTGCAGCACACAGGGAAACTGAGGCACACACAGTATTCATGCAAAATAGTAAAACTTACATAGGTTCAACAGTAAGACTCACATACAACATAACAAGGGAAAATCCCCACTTTGTCACAACACCTCTCCCAGGTCCTAAATACTATGATGCAAAGGAACCTGTAACTATGTGATTCCAGTGAATGTGGATTGGAATAATCATTATTACATGATTAGCCTGTAGTATGTTGCCACTAGGACACTCTGCAACAAAGTGTAATTATACTTAGTCAAAGAAGGAATACTTAGGCATTGTTTCTGCATGCACCAGGTTTGCACAGCATCTCCTGGGATGTGATCATATCCATGTGGACACAGACCTGGGGGAATACTCCTTCCCAACCTCACATATGGTGATCATTGAGCAAGAACCAGCCACCCAAGCACCTGAGAGAGAATGCTCTGTGCCACCTCAGATCCCTGGCCCACCCTGTCCAGTGTCCCATCTCCAGATGTGGCCATCCCTGATCCTTCAGTTCAGAGGAAGGAGATAAAACAAAAAAACCCAGCATACATTGTGGGGGGAGGGAACTAATCCCTTCCTGACCTCTGTTAGTGACTAATTGAAACCCTGAGGTGTGAGTTTTAAGAAGATAAGACATAAACCAGAAGTGAACCTTAGGGTTGTCAAGCCCTACCCCATCACTAGCAACCCCATCACACAATCACACTCATACATTTGTTCAGCTCTCTCTTAAAACTAATTAAGTTGTTTGTCCCCACAACTCTTATTGGGAGGCTGTTCCAGCCCCCCCACCCCCGATGATTAGAAACTTCTTCTAATTTCCAGCTTGAATTTGTTCCACAGCCAGTTTATACCCAATGTTTTTGTTCCAACATTGTCCTTTAGCTTAAGTAGCTCTTCACCCTCCCTGGTGTTTACCCCCGAATGTATTTATAGAGTGCAATCATATCCCCTCTCAGCCTTCTTTTGCTAGGCTAAACAAAAAGTCTCTTCTCATAAGACTGGCCCTCCATTCCCCTGATCATCACAGTAGCTCCTCTCTGCTCCTGTTCAAGTTTAAATTAATCTTTCCTGAATATGGGTGACCAGAACTGCACACAGTATTCCAGACGAGGTCTGACCAGCGCCTTGTACAATGGCATTAATCAGGGCTAGCCTCAGTGAAATGGTGCCCTGGGTGAACTTATATTTTGGCGCCCCCATGGGCACCCCATCCCATCACCCCTGACCCCCACGGCTCCCCCCATCGCCCCTGACCCCCACAACTTGCCCCCATCACCTCCAGGCCCCACTGCCTCCCCCCCCAGCTCTGAGGGGTTTTTTTTGGGGGGGGGAGAAGAGTGTGGGGGGGGGGCAGTGTGTTTGTTGGGAGGAATGTGAGTGTGAGAGAGGGGAGTGTGTGTGTGTGCCTGAGTGACTGTCAGTGCACTGTCTCTTTAAGAAGAGCATTTAGGAGCCTGAACAGCAGCACTGGCAGCTCCCACTCTGGACCCAGAGGCACCAGCACAGACATGCTCCCCCTGACCCCCACCCCAGCTCAGCAGAGCCTGGGTACACAGGTGGGGGGAAGGGGATACGCCAACATCGGCCCTCCCTCCCCCCTCCCGCACGCTCTGCACAGCAGACAGGAGGAAGGCTCCAGGTCTGAACTTGGCCAGGGGCAGCTCCATGGATTTGGGGGGGGGGGAGGGGGGGGGAAGAGGAGCAGCAATGACTGCAGACGGCAGGGGAGCAGGGGCATCCCTGCTTCAGAGGAGTTACCTGGCTGGTCCATCTGCCCCCCTGCAGGTTGGTCTGTCCCTCTTCTCCAAACACTGCCGTGCCTGCCTGGCTGCCTCTAAGCCTTGCTGGCTGTCAGCAGGTCAGGTGGGTGGGAGGTACCAGCATGGTGCCTTCTTGCCCATCCCTAAAGCGGGACCTGAATAAGTCCCTATGTCTACTGGAAATGTCTCACCTAATACACCCTAGGATCACATTTGCCTTTTTCACAGCCACATCACATTGGTGACTCATAGTCATTCTGTGATCGACCCACACAACCGAGTCTCTCTCCTCCTCTGTGGCTTCCAGTTGATGAGTCCCCAGCTTGTAGCAGAAATCTTATTATTAGACCCTAAGAGCATGACCTTGCACTTTGTACTATTGAATTTCATATCCCATTTCTGTCACTCTAGTTTTCAAGGTCATCCAGACCTTTCTGTATAATATTCTGAACCTCCTCTGTATTGTGTTGCGAATTATACCTATAGGTCACGCGCAGTTTGAGTCTAGGCTGAGGCACATAACCAAAGTCACAACTGCAGAGTATTCCAAAGTAAACAAGTTTATTACGTTCGAATGTGGTGCCCCCCTGCTAGCCAGGGGAGGACCCAGAGTACAAGTTACACAGGGTTATATGCTTTGTAACGGTGCATGCTATCCTCGTGCACCGTAATACTTAACCAATTAACAAGCTTTTCCTTATCTCTTACCTATCCTAGCAAGCATTCTCCTTATGCTAGCCCGTGCTGTAGCAACTCCAACCCCCCTNCCAACTCCAACCCCCCTTCCCCAAATTCAGGGAGTCAGCCTCTTCTTATTACTGTTTCTTCTGCCAGATGTCCCTCTTCACCCTCCCAATTTCCTGGTATGTGAGGTGCTCGCTTCTAGTCAAGGGCGGGCCCAAATCAAAATACAGTCACTCATGCAAACTTTCCCTAACAATTGACAAGGCCTCACAACTTTGTATCATCAGCAAATTTCATTAGCATTCTCCTGTGTTTTGTGCCAAAGTCATTAATAACATTATTGAAGAAGAGAGGAACTCCACCAGTAACCTCTCTCCAGTCCGATAGTTCACCTTTCAGCACAACTTGTCGTCTTCTCCCCTTTAGCCAATTCCTTACCCACCTTACAATGCTTGGACTGATCCCCATCTTCCCTAATTTAACTAACATCCTCCCACGTGGTACCGTGTCAAACGCTTTATTGAAGCCCAAATATATTAGATCTACTGCACTTTCCTTATCTAAAAAACAATCAGTTATCTTCTCAAACAAGGAAGATCAGGTTAGTCTGGCATGATCTGCCTTTGCTACACCCATGTTGCATTAAATCCCTTTGACCATTTAGCTCCATTAATTTACTTATTTTTTCCTTCACAATTTGTTCTAACGCCCTGTGTGGTACTGAGGTCAGACTAGTAGGTCTGTAGTTGCCCGAGTGACTTTTTTTCCCTTTCTTAAATATAGATACAACATTAGCTACTGTCCAGTCATATGCTACTACCCTGAACAGATAGACGTATTAAAATCCTTGCTACTAGACTCACAGTCTTGTGAGTCAGTTCTTTCAGTATTTTGGGATGGAAATTATCCAGCCCCCTGATTTGAGAGCATGCAGAACAGAGGAGTTTCATGAGGAACCTGAACACATCACCCAAGCCAAATTCCTTCATGTGACAGATAAGTGGTTTCTGCAGACACAGTGCTTCAAATACTCATAGAATCATGGACATGCAGGGTTGTAAGGGACCTCAGTTAGTCATCAAGTCCAGCCCCCTGCACTAAGGCAGGATCACGTAAACTAGATCATCCTAGTCCGGTGTTTGTCCAACCTGTTCTTAAAAACCTCCAGTGATGGGGATTCCACAACCTCCCTTGGAAGTCTGTTCCAGAGCTTAACTACGCTTATGGATAGAAAGTTTTTCCTAATATCTAACCTAAATGTCTCTTGCTGCAGATTAACCCCTTTACTTCTTGGACATGGAGAACAATTGATCACTGTCCTCTGTATAACAGCCCTTAACATATTTGAAGACTGTTATCAGGTTCTCTCTCAGTCTTCTTTTCTCAAGACTCAAATGCCCAGTTGTTTAACCTTTCCTCATAGGTCAGGTTTTCTAAACCTCTGATCATTTTTGTTGCTTTCCTCTGTACTCTCCAATTTGTCCACATCTTTCCTAAAGTGTGGCACCCAGAACAGGAAACAGTACTCCAGCTGAGGCCTCACCAGTAGAGCTGAGTAGAGCAGGACAATTACCTCCCATGTCTTACATACAACTCTCCTGTTAATACGCCCCAGCATGATATTAGCCTTTTTTTTTTACAACTGCATCACATTGACTCATATCCAGTTTGTGATCCACTATAACTCCCAGGTCCTTTTCATCAGTACTACCACTGAGACAGTTATTTCCCATTTTGTAGTTGTGCATTTGATTTTTCCTTCCTTGGTGTAGTACTTTGCACTTGTCTTTACTGAATTTCATCTTGCTGAATTCAGACCAATTCTCCAATTTGTCAAGGTCATTTTGAATTCTAATCCTGTCCTCCAAAGTGCTTGCAACCTCTCCTAGCTTGGCCTCATCTGCAAATTTTATATGAATACTCTCCATAGGCGCCGACTTCCCCTCTTTCCCGTGGGTGCTCGTCCCCACTCTGCCCCTGGCCCTGCCCCCACTCCACCCCTTCCATGAGACCCCACCCCAGCCCTGCCTCTTCCCACCCCTGCCCCGTCCCCATTCCAACTCCTTCCCCAAATCCCCGCCCCGGCCCCACCTCTTCCCTGCCTCCTCCCCTGAGTGCGCCACGTTCCCACTCCTCCCCCTCCCTCCCGGAGCGTGCTAACACTGCCAAACAGCTGTTTGGCGTGGCCAGGTGGGAAGCACTAGGAGGTAGGCGGAGGAGCGGGGATGCGGCATGCTCAGGGGAGGAGGAGGTGGGGCAGAGGGTGAGGGGAGCTTGGCTGCCGGTGGGTGCAGAGCACCCACTAATTTTTCCCCGTGGGTGCTCCAGCCCTGGAACACCCATGGATTCGGCGCTATGATACTCTCCACTCCATTATCCAAGTCAGTAATGAAAATATTGGACTAGTACTGGACCCAGGAATGACCCCTGTGGGACTATACTAGATACATCCTCCCAGTTTGACAGCAAACCATTGATATCCAATCTTTGAGCAATCTTTCAACCAGTTATGCACCCACCTGTTGAAGGCTTGTGGCCTGTTTTTCACACTTCTCCTACAGCAGAACAGTCATTATGTCAGGTTGGCCAGACAGGAAAGAAGAACTCCAGAGGCATAACTAGAAGACATGTGGGGAGTGTCACATGCCCCCAGTCATATGTTTGCTGAAACATCAATGACTCTGTTGACAGAGAATATCTCTCCAATCACAGAAGAAAACAAAACTAAAAAGTAAACAGCACTGCATGTTTCAGAATTTTGTTTAGCTCTCTGTTACAATCATACTCAGGGCTTTTTTGTTTGTTGGTGCCTTGTTTCACTCCAAATAGTGGGGCTGTGCTGACAGAAATGGTTACTAACCTGTTCCATAACTGTTGTTCTTCAAGATGTGTTGTACATGGACACTCCACTTCAGGTGTGTGCACGTCTAGTGCACAGTTGTCAGAAATTTTTCCCTCAGCAGTATCTGTTGGGGTGGCACTTGAGCCCTCTGCTGTTCCGTGCTGCTGTGCAATGGCATAAAGGGAAGAGCTGCCCCCAGACCCCCTTAGTTCCTTTCTTAGTGGACAGACTCTGATATAGAGGGGAAGGAGGGTAGGTCGTGGAATGGACACATGCAACACATCTCAAAGAACAACAGTTACAGAAAACGTTAACAGGTTCTTCTTCTTTGAATGACTGCACATGTCCATTCCACTTCAGGTGACTCACAAGTAGTTCCATTTGGAGGTGGGATCTGAGTCTACCTGAGTAAAGACTGAAGAACCACATGTCCGAACTTGGCATTATCTCCAGACTGCTGAGAGATGGCATAATGTGAGGCAAAGGTAGGCACTGAAGACCAAGTTGCTGCGTTGCAAATGTCCAGAATAGGCACTTGGGCCAAAAAGGCTGCAGAGGCTGCATGTGCCTTTGTTGAATGTGCTAATACTCTGTTTGGAGGGGTTACATCGGCCAAGCTGTAGCACAAACATATGTAAGAGGAGATTCTATGAGAGGAGACCGGACAGTCCTTCATCCAGTCTGAAATTGCCATAAACAACTGTGAAGATGATTGGAATGGTTTAGTCCTGTCCATGTAAAATGCCAATGCTCTCCTGACCGCTAGTGTGTGAAGTCTCTCCTCATCCCTATGAACATGAGGCTGAGGGAAGAAAGTTGCCTGACTGATTAATAAGGAAGAGAGACACCACTTTGGATGAGGGCGAAGGCATATCTTGTTCTTGTGGAAGACTGTAGACAGAGGTTCGGACTCTAGAGCTTGTAATTCACTCACGGTCCAGGTTGATGCAAATGGTCCAAACTTTTTAGAAATCTGGCTGTCGTAGGATTGGAGAAAGCTGTGATAGTTGCCAGGTGGAACTTGGTGTAACTAATGGCAAGACCTTCCTGTTTCAGGAATTACAAATAGTCCAACACATGATGGATCAGTGCCAGGACAGGAGAAACACCTTTTTGCTGGGACCCGATGTAGAATCTCTTCCACTTCACCAGGTAAGTATACCTAGTAGAAGGTTTCCTACTATTTAAAAAAAAACATCTTGAACTCCCTTTGAACAAACGTCCTCCTGAGGCACTAGCCACAGAGCATGCAGGCTGTCTGGTGGAGGCCCTGCAAGTTAGGTCCTGAGAGATCAGGTCTGGGTCCAATGGTAATGTCAATGGAGCTCTATCTGAGAGGATCAGCAGAGTGAAAAGTCAATGTTGTTGAGGCCATGCTGGTGCTATGAGTCTGACTCAAGCATGTTCTTGCTTGATTTTCAACAACGTTCTGGGCAGGAGTGGAACTGGAGGAAATGAGTATAGGAGCTTGTTTGTCCAGGGCAACAGGAAAGCATCCATGAGAGACCCTGGGCTGTGACCTGCTCGAGAGCAAAACTGATGACACTTCCTGTTGATTTTTGTTGCAAACAGGTCTATTTGGGGACTGCCCCCACCATTGGAAAATGAACCTGGCAACATCTGGGTGGAGGGACCATTTGTGGTGAGAAAGATCTGCTTAATCGGTCTGCCAGATTATTCTGAACACCTGGAAGGTGAGAGGCTTTGAGTGGATTGAGCTGGCAATGCAAAAAGTTCCACAGCCACTGACTCTTGGCAATGCTCCTACTAATGCAGCCCAAAATGCCGTTAGCCTTCTTGGCAACAAGGGCACACTGTTGACTCATATCAAGCTTCTCATCCACTGTAATCCCCAGGTCCTTTTCTTCAGTACTGCCGCTTAGTCAATTGGTCCCCAGCCTGTAGCAGTGCATGGGATTCTTCTGTCCTAAGTTCAGGACTCTGCACTTGTCCTTGTTGAACTTCATCAGATTTCTTTTGTCCCAATCCCCCAATTTGTCTAGGTCACTCTGGACCCTATCCCTACCCTCCAGCGTATCTACCTCTCCCCCCAGCTTAGTGTCATCTGCGAACTTGCTGAAGGTGCAATCCATCCCATCATCCAGATCATTAATGAAGATGTTGAACAAAACCAGGCCCAGGACTGACCCCTGGGGCACTCCACTTGATACCGACTGCCAACTAGACATCGATCACTACTCGTTGAGCCCAACAATCTAGAATCATAGAATATCAGGGTTGGAAGGGACCTTAGGAGGTCATCTAGTCCAACCCCCTGCTCAAAGCAGGACCAATCCCCAGATAGATTTTTGCCCCAGATCCCTAAATAGCCCCCTCAAGGATTGAACGCACAACCACCCTGGGTTTAGCAGGCCAATGCTCAAACCACTGAGCTATCCCTCCCACCATCTAGCCAGCTTTCTATCCACTTTATAGTCCATTCATCCAATCCATACTTTTTTAACTTGCTGGCAAGAATACTGTGAGAGACCGTATCAAAAGCTTTGCTAAAGTCAAAGGATATCATGTCCACTGCTTTCCCCATATCCACAGAGCCAGGTATCTCATCATAGAAGGCAATCGGTTGGTCAGGCATGACTTGCCCTTGGTGAATCCAAGTTGACTGTTCCTGATCACCCTCCTCTCCTCCAAGTGCTTCAAAATGGATTCCTTGAGGCCCTGCTCCATGATTTTTCCGGGGACCGAGGTGAGTCTGTAGTTCCCCGCATTCTCCTTCTTCCCTTTTTTAAAGAGTCTTGCACCTGGGCACTATGTTTGCCTTTTTCCAATTGTCCGGGATCTCCCCTGATCACCATGAGTTTTCAAAGATAATGGCCAATGGCTCTGCAATCACATCAGCCAAGTCCCTTGGATGCATTGCATCCCGTCCCATGGATTTGTGCATGTCCAGCTTTTCTAAATAGTCCTTAACCTGTTCTTTCACCACTGAGGGCTGCTCACCTCTTCCCCATACTGTGCTGCCCAGTGCAGCAGTCTGGGAGCTGACCATGTCTGTGAAGACTGAGGCAAAAAAGCTTTGAGTACTTCAGCTTTTTCCACATCATCTGTCACTAGGTTGCCTCCTACGTTCCCTGTAACCTGTGCAGCAGCCTATTTAGCACTGCGCATGTGCTCAGAGAACCCGCCTGGGGACCTGCTGTGGCCGGGGGAGGGGTGCCCCTCCATCAGCCCCTACTGAGCCCGGCCCCCCAACTCCCCTGGCCTCAACTGTGCTGCGGCGCAGTTCGGGGCGGCCCATCCCCAGGCACGGCCGGGGCACTCAGACCTCCTGGGGCGGCACGACCAGAGCAGCCCGGCCCCAGGCGCGGCCGGGGCAGTGCAGCCCAGCCCCAGGTGCGGCCGGGGCAGCCCGGACCCAGCTGCGACCAGGGAGGCCCAGCCTGGACCCAGGCACGGGTGGAGTGGCCCTCCCCTGGCCTGGACCTGCTGGGGCCAGGGGGGATGGTATGCCTATCCTGCAGCCCCAGCCCCAGAGCTGCTGCGGCAGGAAGAGGCACCTCTCCCCCCAGTCCAGATACTGTTGCTGCGGGGAGAGAGAACTGCAGGGAGTCCTCTCTCCCTGCTGTAGCTCCTGAGCACCCTCCTGCACCCCAAATCCTGCACCCTCACCCGGAGCCATCACCCCCTGCACCCAACTCTCTGCCCCAGCCCTGAGCCCCTCATCCCCGGCCCCAGCCCAGAGCCCTCAAACCTCTGCACCCCAATCCTCTGCCCTAGCCCTGAGCCCCCTCCCACACGCCAAACCCCTTGGCCCCACCACATGCATTTTGTTATGTGCACCAATATGAAGGTGATGTGTAACAAAATTCATTCCGCACATGGGTGGGAAAAATTAGAGGGAACACTGGTTGCCTCCCCCATTCAACCTGACCTTCTTGTTGCTAAGGTAGTTGTCATGGTAGGATGGGCCTTCAGGTCTAAAGCAATGGTCAGCATCATCTGCAATCACAACTGGGGAAGGAAGGTCTTGGCTTTCGTAGAGTTCAAGGCTGCTTCTATAAACTCTGTCTCTTGTATAAGAGACAGGATTGACTTCGCTGTGTTGATGAACAACCCTAATGCATTTAAGGTGGATTGGACAACAGTCATGTTGGACATCACTTAAGCCTTGGACCATCCAAGAGGGAAACACTTGAATTCCCAATTTTCTGAGGAACACTGGCACCACTGCCCTCTACTTTGTGAACACGTGTGGGGCTGCAGACAGGCTAAATGGTAAGACTGCAAACTGATAGTGGCACTGGTTGACCAAAAACCTGAGGAATTTCCTGTGGCTTTGATGTTTTGCCACATGCAAATATGCATACTTTAAGTCGAGGGTGGCATACCAGTCTTCAGGGAGGGAATAACAGAAGCCAGAGGGACCATATAAAACTTTATTTTCTTTAGCTATCTGTTGTGATCTTGCAGGCCTAGAATGAGTCTGAGACCCTCTTTTGCTTTTAGAATTAGGAAGTATTGAGACTAAAAGTCCTTTCCTCTGTGAAATGGAGGACCTTCTGCTATGACTCCCAACCGGAGGAGAGATTGCACCTCCTGAAGGAGAACTACCTCTTGACCGTGGCCCCTGAAAAGGGACGAGGAAAGGAAGTGAAAAGGGAGGATAGAAATAAATTGAAGGATGTATCCCAATTCCACTATACTTAAGACCCACTGGTATTCAGTGATGCAGGACCAAGCATTTAAGAAGTGGGATAACCAGTTGGCAAAAAAGGGGTAGAAGAGGCTTGCACTTTGGAAGGTGGTAGGCTGTCCTTGACAAACACATCAAAATGTTTGCTTAGAACTGTCATTCTGTCTGTCTGAACTAGGAGCTGCTGCAGAAAACAAAAGGGTTGGTCTTCTATAACCTCCAATCTCTTTTCTCACTAGGTCCTGGTTGTGAGGCATGAAAGAAGGATAATATGGCTGTGGAGGCGAGATCTGCTTTTTCTTTGGGGAAGGTGTATCAATGCCCAAAGATTTGAATATCACCCTGGAGTCCTTGAGTCTATGCAGCTTGTCATCAGTCTGCTTAGAGAAGAGCAATGACCCGTCAAAGGGCTGTAATACTTTGGTCTCATTTTGATTGTTGGGTTTAGTGAGCAGATGCTGGGTGGTGCTGGTGGCCTGTGATATACAGGAGCTCAGACTAGATGATCTGGTGGGCCCTTTTAGCCTTAAACTCTATGTATCTAAAAGGTCACAGGAGCAGTGGGTGCTGGAGGAGCCAGGTCCACATAGAACTCTGTTGGGATGTGTGAATTGACAAAGGCATGGAAAATGGTTCCACAGTCAGAGAGAGACTTCCTGTTAAGCTTCCTGTTCCTGAACTGATCCACAGCCATCTTAGTCAGTGCCAGGAGGAGGTCCCAGGACTATGTGGGACCTTAGATCAAGTGGGCAAAAATAAACAGGTGAAAGGAAAATTGCAGCCCCAGCTTCTCACCACAAAGGGTTGGATGTTGGAGGAATCCATGAAATACAGCAGCAATGTGCCTATGCTCACAACTCCATGGAGGATCTGCCAGCTTACATCACTGGTGGATGGTGGAACCAGGATGGAATATATGCTCACCCACCAGGGGCCTTCCATCCACTTGGGTCCCTGGGGGAGGGAGTGCAAAAGAGCAAGGAAATGGATGATTTGGAGCATTCAATGTATGAAGATGTCCCCTGGGCATGGCTGCGAGGCCTGCTCAGGTGATGTGTGGAGAGCAGCTGCGGGGAGTTGTCATGGGGCAAGGCCTGACGGACTCCAGCAGCTAGGAGAGAAAGGTGGGTTGGATAAGTCTTCTCAGGGGACCCATTTGAGGAATGTGAGAGAGGTAGGGGACAGGGCAGCTTTCACTGCCTAGAGCATACAACAGGAAATTTGAGTGAGGTGGGCAGCCCCATGCACTGTGCAAGCATGGTGGGGACCATCCAGTCTTGCCAGCTGTAACTTATGAAAGGGAATATATGACAGGGTTGCAAAAGCAGAGGATTGGACTCAGTGCTCCAAGAAATCCCTTCTAGTCCTGTGTCCCTCTATAGTCCAGGAGCTCTTGATTCTGAGGACCAACTTCTGGTCAATTGAAGACACCACATGAAGCTGGAGATTGGGCAGGAGGGGCTCTAGGAGAAAATCCTCAACTCTCAGTGGCTACAGAGGACCTGGTTGTGGAGACCAGCTTTCAGGTCCTGGTAGAAGGCTGGCAACTGAGAGAGGTCTAATGGGAGACCCCTTGGGTTGAAGTCAAAGAATAGCTGGTCATATCAGAGCCCTCAGAAGCAGTGGAGAAAAGCATGCTCCATGCGGGACTGGAAGCATCCTACAGGAGCTCTGCAGGACCTGTGTAAAGTACAGTCTGGCCTGTCACAGCTGGACTGAGGTCTGCCCACTTGGGACAGTAGTCACGAAGCAGGAGTTGGTGCCAGGTCCTGTAAGGAAGAGTCTGGGTCAGAGTCAGAGACTGGAGATCAGAGGTAGTTACCAGGCTGGAATCAGGAGGCATGCATCAGGATCAGAGTCAAGCTGGAGTAGGAGACAGGCGATCAAGCAAAGTCTAGCATTACAGCAGGCCAAAGTCTGTACAGCTGGCCAGGCAACTTGCTGGGTCTCTTGGGAGATATCTTGTGGTGCCTACTCTCCACAATGCTCCCTGGCTCTCTCTCTACATGGCCTCCTGGTGGCACTGTGGGAACATCAACTGTTCTAGGCTCTGCAGACCTGGGTTCTAGTCCCTGGTTCTTTACAGCCGAAAGCCCTACTCTCTGCCTGGCTTTGAACAAAGACCAGGCCCTGTTCACCCTCTCCCTGAGGGAGGATTAAAGGCACCATGGTCAGAAGAAATCCAGGACCCATCTGTTGAGACTAGCTAAGGTGTTTGACATCCTCCCTTGTTGGAGAAGTCCTTCCATGCCTGTAGTCAGCTGAAAGGTGAATAGCAAATACTTTAATGGGCTTGTTATCTAGCATACAAAAACTACAAGTTGTTACATGTGTGTATTTTAAGGGTGTGGAAAATTATTAAGGGTGTGGTATTATATCAAAACTGATATTATTATGAGATTATGTAATTAAAGTCTGTTTCATAACGATGCATATAGACAAGGAGGCAGAATTAAGGTTGCTTATTCAAACTTTTCTTTAGCATTTTCTGACTTTTCAGTGTTTATATTCATAACTTTAATATATTAATAACATTTTTGTATTTTAATTGTCTAGGGTATTTTTCCTCAAGAAAAAATGAACAAAGAAATTATCCCAAGTGTTTCAGCTGCATAGATATAATCAAATTTGAATCCTTCCATACACTGTTGTAGGGTAAAGTTATTACAGTTATTTACAGGGTGCTTATGCTAGGATGGCATATAGATTGATTTATAAAATTTTTATGTAATGGGATCTGAGCCACTGAAATGCAATATCGTTAGAGCAAGAGACAAGCAACATCAAAATCTAGGTTTATCAAAGGCCTCTGAAAGCAATTGTAACAACATCCTGTCCTAAACCCAGCCTCTAGGTGGAAAATACCAGGTTCTGTAGGCTGGGAATATCAGGCCAGGTCAACAACTGAATCATCAGTAAGAGCAGCCTAAAAAGCTGCGCTAGAACAGGATAGATTACGTGTTGACTCAAACTGGGCAGGAGTTCTCTCTTTCTGGGCCATACAGGTAGGAACCACACTGCCCAGACTTCCAGGTTGAGTCAGTACAGTAGCGGCGCCAGCATTTCTGGCGCCCTAGGCGGCGGAAGGTCCCGCCACCGAAATGCCGCCCCCAACAGCGGCGGCGGCAGGTCCCGCCCCCAAATTTCCACGGCCGGCCGGGGTGCCGGCGCCCCTCAAAGGTTTGTGCCCTAGGCGACCGCCTAGGTCGCCTAATGGGTTGCGCCGGCCGAGTCAGTAGAGGTAACGCTGAGCTTGTTTCTGCATGGCACTGACAACACACGATTGTTACAACCCTAATACGCCCACACCCTCTGTACCCTCTGGGATCCAGCCGTGGTTCTCAAACTGGTCCAGCCGGATGACTTTAGGGTCATGGCACCCTTGAGTACGTCGGATCTGGCAGGCCACACCTGCCTTCCAGGAGGGCATCAGGGCAGAAAAGAAGACCTGGTACTCGCTGTCAGACAGTGGGCTGCCTGGAACCAGGGATGACATGCTGCAGACAGGCTGCACCATGGGGAGCAGAAGTCCTGTGGAGAAAGCAGGACAGGGATGAGTACAGCCATCAGGGACTCAAGGACATAGAGAAGCACTTCATAGACCTGTCAGTCCCCATGTCCCCACTTGCTTCCCCAACTTCTAGATCAGCCCAACAAGCCCATCCAGACTGAGGTTCCCACCTGTTCCCCATGTTGGCTGGACCACAATGGTGCCTTAGAAATGAAACACAAACACCTCAAGCCAGCCAGTTTCCCCCAGATCTGGGTGAGACTGGTCTAGAGCTGGTCCCTTTGAGGTAAAAGGCTTCATATCCCATTCCATAACCACCCAGTCCTCCAGACCTGGGGCTGCACTGAAACCAGTGCCCTACAGGTGAAAAGCTTTTTTATCCCATTTCTTAATCTCCCTGAGTCAGCCAGTTCTTTTAACCCATTTTTCACCAGCTGTGCCCCTGTGCCCTACCCCACTGCAACCTGCTTAGCAATACAGGCTCTGATCCTGTAGAATTTGTGCCCCATTCCCTAACCATGTGTCTCATCCTAGGAGTTTTGAGACTTCATAACAATAAGAAAACAGAGGGCAAAGTACATGTGTAGCAATGGGGCCATCTTGTTCCCCGTGTTGGGTAGTGCCATTCAAGAGCGAAGATCTTGAAGATCCATTCCCATGGGGATGAGAGAGGGATACCAGGAGTATATTCCCTGTGGGGAGAGATGGCAGAGGTACATTCTCTTCAGGGATACTCAGAGACAACAACAGAGTTTCCTGGGTTCAGGGATTTGATGTGACACCTTATAGGGAAGAGGCAGCCAAGACATCAGAGGTGAGGGGTTCTTGTGAGGTGCAGACACAGGTCACTTACCCACCAGGAGGGCCCAAGGCAGAGACTGGAACCTCAGCATTTTCTTCTCTTTAACTCCAGTGCCTGCAACTCCCAACCAACTCCTCCCATTTCAAAGGCCAACATGGAGGCTGTCGGAATGAGAATATGGTGACCTCATAGTCAGAATCCTAGAGGAGCCACAATGAGGGTGGAGGTCAAAGGGATCAAAAGCAATGTAGAAATGATCAGAAAAGGGAGTCAAGGGGGTCAAGTGGCAGGCAGAGAGGGGCACAGATGAAAAGAGGAAATCCAGGAGGGGAAAGGGTTTGGGGAACATGGAAGATGAGAGGAAAAAGGAGGATTTGTGATGGACAGCAAGGTTGGAGGCACTATGGGGGATGAGAGGCTTGGGGAAGTCATGGGAAGAGTGGGAACTGGAAGGGAAACAAACTAGGGATATGGGGGAAGAGAGGGATACAGACAGATGAGATGGGGAATCCAGGATGGGATGAAGGTATGGGGGATGAGAAGGATGGAGACAGGGAGTAGGGAGAGCTGGGGAGAACAGTTAGGAAAGGGCATGTGAACAGAGGTGTGGTTGGCTAGAAAGTAAACCAGGAGGCAGCAGAGGCAGACACACTCTAGAGCTACCCCTTCCTCCCACCCACACACCCTAGTGATCAGCCTAGGATAAACTACAAATGTTTGTAGCCAGGAACATTTGGGGAGTGTCCTGACTAGCAGCCCACACAAAAGTGTTAACTACCCCCGGTTAACTGAGAATCAATTAACTCCGGGTAAAAAACCCTAGAAAAAACAAGCCCTGTAGGTACCTCCTTAGGTACCTAAGTTTCCACAGACAAAGTTCCCTAGATGTCTCCTGGCGGGCATATGCGATCCCACCTAAGTCCTCACACCACTGAGCAGAGTCGGTGCCTAACTCGCACCTAAGCCCCAGTGAGATCCTTGAACTGGGTTATCTCCAGCCTAGTTCACCTCTGGGGACCCAATCCAGTAGGCATGCTCAGAGGCCACGTAGTGCATCAGGCCCATACAACAAAGAAAGAAGGTGGTGTTGCCCTTTCCCCACCCCCTTTTATGCCCAACAGTCCAGTGTTTAGAACACTCAAGCGGAGGGGTTAGAGGAGGAGAGCAAAAGAGAAACTTCTGCATCTGTGATGGGGAGGAGGAGAAAGTTGTAAGAGGGGAAGGGGGAAAGGAACGTGAGCCAAGGGGAGAGTCACCGAGTATTTTGTCAATTTTCTCTTGAAAGAAACCAGCACGGTCCTGTGCAAAGAGACAAGTGAAAGCAGGAGGAGGGGAGGTTCTGGGGATAGAGTCAAAGGTGGTGAAAAGGTGGCTGGATTGCAGGTATGAGATTCAATTAAACTGGAGAAGTAGAAATGCTTAGAGGCAGCAGAACTGAAGAAGAGGATGATTTGTATTGGAGGAAATCAGCCTGGCCGTTCTTATGCACAATTCCATAATTTTATTGTTTCTGTATGTAGGGATAGTGATCTCACCCCACCCCTTGTTGGTTTATGTAAAACATATACGCTATGTCATCTGTCATTATCTTTGTATGTGTATCTTTGATTAATGGTAGGAAAAGTGCTCAAGCATTCCTGACTGACTCCTAAATTCCAGGAGGTTGATATGGAGCGTTGATTCTGTGGGGACCATTTGCCCTGAACCTTGTGATTACTCAGGTGAGCTCCCCAGCCCACTAAAGACGTGTCTGTTGTGAGAATCAATGCTGGGGGAGGCTGTGTAAATGGAATCCCTGCACAGGAATTCTTTGGGTCTTTCCACCATTCAAGGGAGTCTTTAACCATGGAGGGCATTGAGAGTGACTTGTTTAATCTGTGCCTGTTTGGCATGTATACCATGCTTGGAGACAGCGCATGTGTAGTCTCGCATGAGATACCATGAACGTGCATACTCTACCATGTGTCCGAGAAGCTGAAGGCAATTTCTGGCTGACATTTGGGGGCTGGCATGAACTGTGTCTATTAAGGTGGTCAAGGTGTGGAATCTGTGTAGCGGGAGGAAGGCTCTGGCCTTCACCGCATTGAGATAAGCCCCTATAAACTCCAAGTGTTGCACTGGAGTCAAGGTCGATTTCTGAGGATTCAGTTGTAATCCCAGCTGTGAGAATACCTCCATAGTCTTTTGAGTGGCCCTTAGGGCATCTTCGACAGAACAAGCCTTGTGAAGGCAATCATCCAAATATGAGTAAATCATTATTCACAATTTGCGTAGATTAGCTGTTGCCACAGAGAGAACTTTGGAGAATACTCTGGGTGCGGATAAAAGGCCAAATGGAAGCACTCTGTACTGGTAATGGTCCTGACTGAAGATGAATATGAGCAATCTCCTGTGGGATGGTTGAATCAATATGTGGATATAGGTATCTTGTAGTTCCCGTGCTGAGAACCAATCTCCATGGTCTAGTGATGGAATAATTGCTGCTAGTGTAGTGTGACCATCTTGAATTTCTGTGCCTTTATGTATTTGCTTAGTGCTCTTAGATCTAGAATGGGTCTCCACCCTCCTTTTTTCTTGGGAATCAGGAAATATTTGGAGTAGAACCTTTTCCTTTGAATTGATCACAAATTGGCTCTATAGCCCCCCAGGCTTAGTAGGTGATCTATTTCCTGACGTAAGAGTCTCTTATGAGAAAGGTCCCTGAAGAGGGACAGCGAGGGAGGAAGGTGAAGTGGACAGAGCAGTGGTTCTCAACCTATCTACTATTGTGCAGCTCTGTATCCGTTATATGGGCTGTATCCACATGATTTATATACTATCTATATGGCCCTGAGGATGTCACATGGGCCACAGCTGTGGGCTGATTGGGCCATAAGCGACCCACTGGGATAGAGTAACTCTTGGAAATAATCTCCAAGACTCATTTGTCTGAAGTTATGTTTTCCCAGCTTTGTCAGAAAAGAGCAAGGCAGCATCCAAAGGGATGTAGAAGGTCTGTATGCTGCAGCAATTGTTGGTGGAAATGGTCACTCGGGGCTTCAATCAAGGTATCAAAAGAGATGTTTTGAGGTGGAGGGCTGTGATGTGGAAGGCTGGGGGTAGGGTGACCAGACAGCAAGTGTGAAACATCGGGACAGGGGGTGGGGGGTAATAGGAGCCTATATAAGAAATAGACCCAAAAATCGGGACTGTCCCTATAAAATCGGGACATCTGGTCACCCTAGCTGGGGGACTGACAGTTTCCAGTTTTGAACCCTTAGTCTCTTTCACTTGGGCTCATAGTACCATTGGGGAGGGAGGAACTGGGCCAGTTGGAGTCTTTTTTGTGCAGACATGTAGATTCCCAATGAGCGCAGTGTGGCCCTCAAGTCCTTCAGTGTGTGAAGGGAGGCATCTGTCTTGTCGGTGAAGAGCTTGGAACCCTTGAATGGGAGGTCCTCAACAGTTGTCTGTACTTCCTTCGGTAGCCCCGAAAGGTGTAACCATGATGCCCATCTCATCACCACTGCGGTCAACACTGAGTGGACTGCTCTATCTGTGGCATCTAGTTCTGTCCTCGCTATCAGCTGGGCTTGAAATTGTTGTTCTTTTTATTCGTTTGGCAGGTATCAATAAAGGCACTAAGTTTACCATAATTGGTATGGTCAAATTTTGCCATTCAGGCCTGGTAGTTTGCAATCCTAAACTGCAGGGTTTCAGAGGAACATGCCTTTCTGTCAAATAGATCAAATATTTCTAATCCTTGTCATAAAGGGTAGATTTAGCATGGTGCTGTCTTCCATGTGAATTTACAGCGTCTACGACTATGGAGTTCAGCATGGGGTGTGAAAAAAGAAAGTCCATGTCGCTGGAGGGCACATAGTATTTTTTAATCAGTCCTTTTACATGTCGATGCCATAGAGGCCAGTGTTTGCCAAATAGCCTTGGCAGGATCTAAGAGCACCTTATGGACTAGGAGGGCAATCCTTGAAGAGAAGATGGTATGGAGTATGTCTAATAATTTGTGATGTGCCTCTTTTACCTCTTCAAGGGGAATTTGTAGTGCATCAGCAATCTTCTTAGTTAGGTCCTGAAAGAGTTTAAAGTCATCCACTGTTAATGATGGAGGGGGCATCACAGCTTCATATGGCTAGGATGAGGAGATATTCACTGGCGGGGTAACATCCTTCTTTAGTCTGGCCTCCTGCTCCTCAAAAGTTTCTTCCTGAGATTCTAGGGCTCTGGAGATAGAGGCTGAAGGTGATTGCCTTGCTGTCTTTCTATAGGAGACAATAGGGAACCTAGAACAGTGGTCTCCAACCTTTTAACACCCAAGATCACTTTTTGAATCTAAGGGCAACCCAGGATCTACCCCTTCCCCGAGGCCTCGCCCCTTCCCCAAAGCCCTGCCCCACTCACTCCTTCCCCCCCTCTCCGTTGCTCGCTCTCCCCTACCCTCACTCATTTCAACCAGGCTGGGGTAGAGGGTTGGCATTCGGGAGGGGGTGTGGGCTCTGGGCTGGGGCTGAGGGGTTCTCAGTGTGGGAGAGGGCTCTGGGCTGAGCCTGGGGCAGGGGGTTGGGGTACAGGAGGGGGTGATGGGTGCAAGCTCTAGCAGGGATTTTGGGTGCAGGAGGGGGCTCTGGGCTTTGGCAGAGTGTTGGGGTGCAGGGTGTGGGCTCTGGGAGGGAATTTGGGTGCAGGAGGGGGCTCTGGGCTGGGGCAGAGTGGTGGGGGTACAGGAGGGGGTACAGGGTGCTGGCTCTGGGAGGGGAGTCAGGGCTGGGGCTTGGGGTGCAGGAGGGGTTCAGGGTGCAGAAGGGGGTATGGGGTGCTGGCTGCAGGAAGGGGCTGGGGGTTGGGGTGCAGATGGGGGGTTGGGGTGCTGGCTCTGGGAGGGGGCTCAGGGTGGAGCTCGGGGTGCGGCCTCCCGCCAGGCAGCACTTACCTCTGGCGGCTCCTGGTCGGCAGCATAGTGTGGCTGCAGCTAAGGCAGACTCCCCGTCTACCCCGGCCCCACACCGCTCCCGGAAGGAGCCAATGCACCCCTGCGGCCCCTGGGGGGGAGCAGGGGTCACATGGCTCTGTGTGCTGCCCCTCTCTGCAAGCACCGCTCCCACAGCTCTCCCGGCCAATGGGAGCTGCGAGGGCAGTGCTTGCAGGCAGGAGCAGCGCGCGGAGGGAGACCCCTGCTCACCCCTGCTCCCCCCCACTCCCGGGGCTGTGCTGGCTGCTTCCGGGAACGGCGTGGGCCGGGGCAGGCAGGGTGTCTGCCTTAGCTGCAGCCACACTACGCCGCCGGAGATTGCGATCAACTGGGAGATCCTCTAGGATCAACAAGTCAATTGTGATCGACAGGTTGGTGACCACTGACCTAGAAGGATAAGTTCTGTAGGCTGCCCATGGGTCCCAGTATAGCCACTGGGATGGAGGAAAGGGCATGGGTGGTGGCACCCATGGGTGCCCATACCAGGTAGGTTAAAGCTCCATACGTGGCTGCAGTTGAGAAGCCCCTGATTGTTGTACAGGTGAGCTGTGGTGCAAGGCTATGGAGAGGTGGTCATCCTCCTCACTGTCTTCGCTGGAGAAAGGTGGAGCTGACAGGGAAGCTGGTGGTGAGTCTCCTGGTGCCGATGGTGATCCTGGAGACTAAGATGCAGTCAGTACCCGAGCACTGGTACCGAGCAGGGGAGACTCTGGTGTCTCAGTAACTAGAAGGTCTCTGGAGAAACAAAACTCCTGCAGTACTGTGATGGTGGTTGGTACTGCTAGGGATGGTCAGTGCTGGCCCCTCAGTACCAAGGGAGTCAGTGGGGCTAAGGCCTCTTGTGTGATGAGCGGTCAGAAGAGGGCTCCTTCCTTGATACTGTAGTCTTATGCATCAGCGCCAATTTTGCAGAGGTGGTACGATCTTTGCTTTTAGCTCTGACAGACGGTGCCGATGCTTTTGAGCCTGTGCCCCTCAGGTCTTTAGGCTTGATGGTGGTACTTGTACCCGAGGAACTGTGAGCCTCATGGTTACCATGGCACAGTGGTGCCTGTGCCAAAATGACTGATTGTGCCGGAGATCTCCTTTGACCAATCAAGAGTTCAGTTTGGGGACTTGTGGCCCTCTTCTTAGAAGTCTTTGAGGGGAGTCAGGAGATTTTCTTAGGCTCTCCTTCCATGGAAGTTGATGGTCTCAGTACTGATAGGGTGACCAGTACTGATAGGGTGACCCAATTTTATAGGGACAGTCCTGATTTTTGGGGCTTTTTCTTATATAGGCTCCTATTACCCCCCACTCCCGTCCCGATTTGTCACACTTGCTATCTGGTCACCCTAAATAGTGACCATTGCTCTGGGGGAGTCTCGGGACCGGGATCAGAGGCCAGTCTAAGGGAACTCTCCATTACGGGTAGCTTAAGTTTTGACTCATGCATTCTAGCCTTCAATTTTTGGCAGAAGGTGCACTACTGAGAAACATGCACCTCTCTGAGGCACCAAATACAGCATGAGTGACCATCACTGATCGCTATTGCCTCCCAACAGGAGACGCAATGTTTGAACCTGGAGGAGCCAGGCATAGCCCCTGATGGGGAGTTGGTCCCCCCCCCCCCAAAAAAGCGGGGGGGGAGAAACGTGTCAAAAAGACCAGGGAGAAAAAATGAAAGTATATCCTTTTATTTTTTAAATGGGGAAAATTTTAAAACAGAAACTCTACTAGATGTGATGAAAAATGGAAACTCTACCGGCTATTATAAATTCAAGGCAAACTGCAAACTAAATCAGACTGCTAATCACGCAGTCTCAGGCCAAGGGTGGCTGAGAAGGAGCTGGGGGCAGTTTGCCCAAGCAGCCCTAGATAGCCTCGAGGCAAGGCATGAGACAGGGAGAGTGCATGTGTGAGCCGAACTGACACTGCTATCTAAAATCTCTGATCAGAGGCACAGAGACGCAGACACACCTACAGTGGAGCACCCATAGGGATACTACTTGAAGAATAGTATGTGATCGTGTAATAAAAGACTATCACAATGCATACACACAAGGGGGCTGAATTAAGGTTGCCCAGGCAACTGTACATATGGTATTTTCTAATATTGGAGTGCTTGAGTTTGCAACCTAAAAACATTTTTTAAACAATGGGAGGAAGAGTTTTGTGTACACATACACACACCTGCAATGATTTATATTATACACATATATAGATAGATGTTAAAATGGAGTTAAGGTTGAGAATACATATAATTAATTTAGTGTAAAAAACAGATGTAATTATTCCCAAAACATTATAAAGCCAAGAAATTCGAGAGTTAAGGTTACATTAAAAAAAATCCAAACATGTTCAAGTATGGAAATGCATAGGTCAGTCATCCAAATGACCTTAATTCTGCTCCACAGCAACACTAATGCAATAACCGTATGTTTAAGGCATGTTAGTGTTTGTGATACAAATCTGAATGAAACTGAATTTAAATACACAGTTGATTTTTTTCCATTACAGTGGCACTACAGGACAGTCACCGTAGTTGAAGTTTCAACCTTCCATTATTTATTTTAACTTCTATGGCCAGATCCCCTGAAATGCTACGGCTGCATTGTGTCACCTTGCAGCAGTGCAAAGCACCCATAACATACTGGATAATTAGACTGAGTGTACACAGACACACAGACACTTTCCCCTCCCTCCTGCCCTCCACATTCCCCTGCGTGCACATACAACCCTCTACTGCCTTTCTTATAGAGTAGATCTCGTGTAACAGTTAGCTTAAAAAAAAAAAAAAGTACTAAAAATTAAGGGTCATTTTTGTCATCATTCTTCATAGCTCAAAGTTTCTCCTTCAGCAGAAAAATGCTCTATTTCATCCAATTCTACTAAGAACTGATCTTTCAAAATGGCCACTCTCTCTACAGTTTTCAATAGGACTGAGGCCACAGGTTGCCATCAAATAAGATGTTCTCTTTCAAAATGGCCAACCCTCTCATTGTTCCAAATAGGAGTTAAAACAATCTGCCCTGACCAAAGATGGTGGCTCACTATACTTTCAGGAGATAGACAGGAAAACTGTGAAGTGTAGGTGAATGGAGACAGTGGGCATATTTGCTAAGGGCAGCCTATGGTCTCAGTTCCATTGAGAACAATAGGATATGGCAGTCATTTTGATAGAGGGCAATTTTTTGGGTAGAATTTTCTGTAATACAATATTATCCGTAAGCTACTGCTGAAGGAGCAACTTTCACTTTTGAAGAATGGCAAAAAATGACCATTAATTATAAAATGTCTACAAATGTAGCCAATACACAAGATTGTAGTGATTTTAGCTACATAGGGAAATTGAAAAGTCTGCATTACTAGATTACTCTCATCATCTGGGACTAAAGATTAAATTTCAAGGACTCACTTTAAAATTAATAATTTACAATTAAATACATTAGGTTGAGCGCTCAGAAAATACATCCTATAAAAAGTATAGGAAGTAATTTTAATAAAATGTGTTAATGACTTTACAGATTCACAGAATTTAAGTCCACAAGGGACCATTCGATCATCTAGTCTGCCATCCTGTACAACACAGGCCACAGAATTACATTCACTTACCCCTGTATTGAACCCAATAACCTGTGTTGAATTAAACCTTATCTTCCTGAAAGCCATTCAGGCTTAATCTGAAGTATTCAAAAAATAGAGAATCCGTCACTTCTCTTGTTAGTTTGTTGCAATGGTTAATCACTCTCACTGTTAAAAATGTATGCCTCACCTATAGTTTGAATTTGGCTTCACCTTCCAGTCATTGGTTCTTGATATGTCTTTCTCTGTTAGATTAAAGAGCCCTTTGGTTCCATATTTTCTCCCCATGAAGGTTCTGATAAAACTATAATCAAGGACCTCTTGATTTCCTTTTTGATAAATTAAATCTCTCTCTCTCACTGTATTTTCTCAAGCCCTCAAATAATTTTGTGGCTCTTCTCTGCACCCTCTCCAATTTTCAACATATTATACAGTGATCAAATCACCACCCTAGTCCTACTCACTTGTTTATATATCTAAGAATCACACAGTCCTTTTTACTACATCACCACACTGAGTGTTCACACGGAGTTGCTTGTCCACTACAATCTCTAAATGCTTTCCGGTCACTACTGTCCAGGATACAGTCCCCTATTTTTGTAAGTATGGCCAATACTCCTTGTTTCTCGATGTTTGACATTTCATTTGGCTATATTAAAATCAATTGTTTGAATGAATTACCCACTCATCCAGATCACTCTGTATGACTGCCCTCCATCATTAGGTATTTACCACTCCATTAGTCTTTATGGGATTTGCAAATTTTATCAGCTGTGATTTTATATTTACCTCCAGATCACTGATTAAAAGGTTGAATAGGATTTGAGCTAGAACCTGTTCCCTGTGGAACCTCACTAAAAACACCCCGTATAATGATTCCCCACTGACCGCTACTTTTTGAGATCTTTCAGTTAGCCAGTTCTTAATCCATTTAACACGTGCTTTATTGATACTGTATTGTGCATTTTTTAATCAGAATGTCAAAAGTCTATTAACACATATGTAGTTACCAGAGTTACTTTTATCAAACAAACTTGTAGTCTCATCAAACAATGAAATCATGCTTTGTTTGAGAAGACCTATTTTCCATAAAACCAGGTTGACTGGTTTTATTTCCATCCTGTAAGTTTTTTAAAATTGAAACCCATAACAGCTTTTCCATAATTATGCCCAAGACTGATGTCAGGCTTGTGATGGTTCGGTCACAGAGACCCCCTTGGGACTGTCACCTGACGTGCTGGAATTACCTCTGAGCCAGTTTTCCCTGCCAGCTTGGGACTCCAGAACCCTGCCTTGTTGAGCCAGACATGCTAGCCTGCTGCAACACAGACCCAGGTCTGGTCCATACCCCCAAAGCTGCAGACTAACTAAAAACTGCTCAGCAGGTTATTTGCCTCCAGCACCCAGACACCCAGCTCCCAATGGGATCCAAACCCCAAATAAATCTGTTTTATTCTGTATAAAGCTTATATAGGGTAACCTCCTAAATTGTTCGTCCTCTATAACACTGATAGAGAGATATGCACAGCTGTTTGCTCCCCCAGGTATTAATCACTTACTCTGGGTTCATTAATAAATGAAAGTGATTTTATTAAGTATACAAAGTAGGATTTAAGTAGTTTCAAGTAAAAACAGATAGAACAAAGTAAGTCACCAAGCAAAATAAAGCAAAAACACACCAGTCTAAGCCTAATACATTAAGAAACTGATTACAGGTAAATCTCACCCTCAGAGATGTTCCAATAAGCTTCTTTGACAGACTAGACTCCTTCCTAGTCTGGGCCCAATCCTTTCCCCTGGTACAGTCCTTCTTAGTTCCGGCAGACATCTTAGGTGTAAAGCAGGGGCTCTCTCATGACTAGTAGCCCCCTTTGTTTTGCTCCATCCCCTTTTATAGCTTTGGCACATGCCGGGAATCTTTTGTCTCTCTGGGTCCCCACCCCTCCTTCTAAATGGAAAAGTATCATATTTAAGATGGATTTCATTATCAGGTGACATGGTCACATGTCACTGTAAAACCTCATTCTTCATTACCCACGGGCTGGCCCATACATACCCAGGAAGGTTTGCAGGTAAATAAACCATCCACAACCAATTGTTCTAGTCAATGGGAGCCATCAAGATTCTAAACCACCATTAATGGCCCACACTTTGCATAATTACAAATAGGACCTCAGAGTTATACTTCATATTTCTAGCTTCAGATACAAGAACGATACATGCATACAAATAGGATGAACACACTCTTTAGATTATAAGCTTTTTAATGATACCTTACAAGAGACCTTTTTCATAAAGTTTATTTCAGTTACATCATATTCACATTCATAAGCATATTTTCATAAAGCATATGGAGTGCAACGTCACAAGGCTAACCAGCCTATAATTATCCAGGTAATCCTGCTCACCCTTTCTGAGTATTTGCACAAATTAGCACTCTTCCAGTCTTCGGGAATTTCCCCAGTATTGCAAGTTTTATTAAAAGTTAACATCAATGAGTCAGAGATCTCCTCACAAACTGTTTTAGAACTTTGGGGTGCAAGTTATCCAGGCCTGCTGGTTTAAATATGTTTATCCTTAGTGGATGCTGTTAAACATTCTCCTTATTCATGAATGGACTGGAAAGTAATGAATCATCCTCATGTGCTACAAGCATATCATCCTACTTCTTTCCAAATAGAGAAAGAAAATATTTATTAAACACTTGTCCTTTTCTGCGTTATTAACAATGTTACCATGTCTAGCTAGTAAAAGGCCTATCCTGCTAATAAAAGGCCACTACTAGGATTTCATTTGTTCCTGATATACTTAAAGTCTTTCTGATTGTCCTTAGCCCTGCCAGCCATGGATTTTCCCCTAGTGTTTTAGCTCCCCTTATCAATTTTCTAAACTTCATATCTTCTAAGATGAATTGATCACTGGACAAACTGTTTGCCCATGTCCACTGTTTGCCCATATTGAAAGTTATCAGGTCATAATCACTGGATCCTAGCCAACCACCAACTTCCAGTCCAGTGATCAATTCATCTTTATCCCTTATACTGGAATCCAAAATGTTGGGTACAATACCTTTTGTGTTAGATAAGGTATCATTATCATTCTTATTTGTATTGCCATAGTGCCTAGGAACCCTTGTCACAGACTAGGGCCCCATTTTGCTATGTCCTGTACAAACATAGAACAAAAAGATGCTCCCTGCCCCAAGTTCTTACATTCTAAGTATTGCACCCAGTATCTAATTTATAACCCAAAACTTTTTGGTTTGCAAAAGGTACAAATTTTTAGAAACTCTAATGATGTTGTGCTGCTGGCTGCATGAGACTGACAGCATAAGTCTCCCAAACTGAGGTCTCATAATAATATTTTTACCTACACATTACATACAAGTGTTTAAGGAGTAACTCATCCTATTCTTTGGTTCAATTTGGTGGTCTGTAACAAACCCCCACTGTAAGGTCTGAGGACCTTTTCTACAGTAAGCAGCAGCAGCCACATTAAGACAGCAGCAGCCATGAACTAAGAAGCAGAGAGTCACATCCTCACATTTCATCAAAACAATGTAATATTGGGTTATTAAGAAGGCATTCCTGTCCTAATAGTACCCACCATCACCAGATAAAGAAAAAAAAATGGTTACCTACCTTTCGTAATTGTTGTTCTTCGAGATGTGTTGCTCATGTCCATTCCATGCCAGGTGTGCACACGCCCATGTGCCAGAGACTTTTTGCCTTAGTATCTGTAGGGTTGGCTCTGGCGCCCTCTGGAGTGCCATGCTCATGCGCCGGTATATTAGGCACCACCAGCCCTGCGCCCTCTCAGTTCCTTCTTGCCATCAGCAGGGATGGAGGGCGGGTCATGGAATGGACATGAGCAACAAATCTTGAAGAACAGTTACGAAAGGTAGGTAAGTTTTTTCTTCTTTGAATGCTTGCTCATGTCAATTCCATGTTAGGTGACTCACAAACAGTATCCCTGGAGGTGGGCTCAGAGTTCATAGTCTTGTGGCTTGCAACACTGCTCTACTGAAACTTGCATCATCCCATGCCTGCTGGGTAATGACATAATGGGATGCAAAGGTGTGGACCAAGGACCAGGTCGTGTCTCTGCAGATGTCCTATATCAGAACTTGTGCAAGGAAAGCTGCTGATGAAGCCTGAGGTCTGGTAGAATGGGTGGTCACGATAGCTGGCAGTGACACCCCTGCTTGCTTATAGCAGAACTTGATACATGTGGCTATCCACGAGTAGATCCCCTGGGCGGAAACCGGCAGGCCTTTCATCCTGTCTGCCACTGCAACAAAGAGCTGTGTCAACTTAGGAAAGGGCTTGGTTCTCTCGAAGTAGAAAGCCATCACCCTTCTAACATCCAGGATATGTAGCCTGAGTTCCTCGCTGGACTTATGAGGCTTGGGATAAAACACCAGCAGGAATATATCCTGATTATTGTGGAACTGTGACACCACCTTCAGCAAGAAGGCTGGGTGGGGCCACAGCTGGACCATATCCTTGTAGAACATCATATAGGGTGGTTCTGATGTGAGCACTCTAATTTGGAAACTCTGCAGGCTGAAGTGATTGCAATCAGGAAGGAAATCTTCCATGAGAGGAATAGCAGGGAACACGAAGCTAATGGCTCAAAGGGTGGCCCTGTGAGCCTAGACAGCACCAGGTGTAGATCCCAAGGCAGGATAGGGTCATGAACTTCAGCATAAAGTCGCACCAGACCTTTCAGAAATCTGACCGTCATATCATGGGGAAAAAAGCAGATCTGCCCTGAACCAGCAGATGGAAGGCCAAGATGGCCACCAAGTGGACCCTGATTGATGAAAGAGTCAGACCTTGGTGCTTTAGATGCAACAGGTAGTCTAGGATGTGAGGTCTGGAGTGGAGATAGGTTCTGGCCCGAGACCCAACATGAAAAACGCTTCCATTTGGCCAGGTAGGTAGCCCTGGTGGAGGGCTTTCTACTGCTCATCAAGATCTGCTGAACTTGAGCCAAGCAAGCCTGCTCCTCCACATTCAGTCATGCAGCAACCATGCCGTCAAGTGGAGTGGTGCTGGATTCAGGTGTAGCAAGCGGCCGTGGTTCTATAAAGGCAGGTCCGGCTGGAGCGGGAGCTCCAATGGGGCTGCTACCAAAAGCTCTAACAGCGTGCTGAACCAGTGTTGATGCGGCCACACGGAGCTATCAGGATAACCTTTGTTCCGACCACGGGAACAGGAAGGCTTCGGACAGGGAACCTCTGTCGAGCCTGCGGATCAAGCAGAACCAGTGACACTTCCTGTTCTGGTCCACCTGGGGAGTCCCCCACCTTTGGAAAATGCAGCTGACCACCTCCAGGTGGAGAGACCACTTGTGGCGAGGTGAGAAAGACCGGCTGAGAAGATCTGCCAACGCATTCTTGTTGACCAGCAGGTGCAACATCATGAGATGAATGGCGCACTGGATGCAGAAGTCCCATAGCTGGAGAGCCTCTTGGCACAGGCCTGACAAGCGGGCTCCGCCCTGCTTGTCGATGTGAAACATCACCTTGGTATTGTCTGTCAGGACTCAGACCACCTTGCCCTCCAGAAAGGGGAGGAAAGCTTGGCAGGCCAGCCGAACCGCCTTCAGCTCCCCGATGTTTATATGCAAGGAAAGATCTTCCTACAACCAAAGAACTTGCATGCTGATGTCGCTGAGATGGGCTCCCCATCCCAGGTCTGATACATTGGAGACAAAGGTTACTGCAGGACACGGGTCTATGAAGGGAATGCCCTTCAACACTGAATGGGGTTCCATCCTCCACCCCAGGGAAGCCAGGATGTGTGACAGGACTGTGATCACCTGGTCCAAATTGTGTCTGCCTGGCATGTAGATCGAAGCCAGCCATGCTTGCAGGGGTCTGAAATGTAGACGTGCATGCCGAACCACGTAAGTACATGCTGCCATGTGGCCCAGCAGCTTGAGGCATATATGGGCAGTTGTGAGCGGGTGGGCTCTCATGTGGGTGATGAGGTCCGACATGGCTCAGAACCAGGACTCTAGAAGGAAGGCCTTGGCTTGGGTAGAATTGAGTACTGCTCCTATAAACTCTATCCGTTCCACTGGTGACAGAGTTGATTTCTGTTCGTTTATAAGCAGGCCCAGATCCTGAAAAGTGAACCTCACCAAGTCGAGGCTGCCTTGCACCTGAGCTTGTGACCTGCCTCTGACCAGTCAGTCGTCAAGGTAAGGACACCCCTTGACGCCTCAGGTAAGTGGCCACTATGGCCATACACTTTGTGAACACCCTTGGGGCGATTCAGTGGCCAAAGGGCAGGGCCATGAACTAGTAGTGGCATTGACCCAGTACAAAGCGCAGAAACCTTCCGTGTCCTTGGAAAATGGAAACATGGAAATAAGCATCCTTCAAATTGAGGGCGGCAAACCAGTCTCCTGGATCCAGAGAGGGAATGATGGAGGCCAAGGAGACCATGTGGAACTTCAATTTCTTGATATTTGTTGAGGCGACGCACGTCTAGGATGGGTCTGAGGCCCCTTTTGGCCTTCGGGATTAGGAAATACTTCATGTCTTGAGGGACTTCCTCTACGACCCCCACCCTTAGGAGGGTTTCTACCTCCTGGACGAGGAGTTGCTCCAGAGAAGGGTCCCTGGAGAGGGACACAGAGGTGGGGTGGGAGGGAGGGAGGAAAACTGCAGGGTGTACCCAGAGGTTACAGTGCTGAGCACCCAGCAGTCTGAAGTAATTCGGAACCAGGCAGTACGGAAAAGGACTAAAGGGGGGGCTGGATCCGATAAATCTGGTACTCCGTCCTTGGGCACACCCTCAAAATGCCTGTCTCGGGCTACCTGACAGGCAGAGCCTGATTGGGAGCCTGAGAATGGGGTGGGACAACAGCGTTTGAAGCCCTTGTCTCTGTCCCTTCTCCTGTAGAAACCTTGTCTCAAGGAGCCCGTGACCCTCAGCGGTGGGGGAGAAGGCCGGAATGACTTCCTGGAGGTCTGTGGTGTGGAAAGCCCCACGGAGCAGAGCATGGCATGGGAGTCTTTCAGGCCATGCAGCCTGGCATCCATTTGCTCTGAGAACAGAGCATTGCCCTCAAATGGGAGGTCCTGGATGGATTGTTGGACCTCCAGGGAGAGGCCAGAGGACTGCAGCCAAGAACTCTGCCTCATCGACACAGCCATAGCCATAGACCTGGCTGCCAAGTCCGCCGCATCCAAAGCCATATGGAGTGAGGCCCTGGCTACTGACCTGCCTTCCTCCAGAATAGACCTGAACTCTTGGCCCAGGTCTTGCAGCAGGGAATGTTTAAATTTTGCCAGCAAGTCCCGCAAGTTGTAATTATATCTACCCAGCAGCGCCTACTGGTTAGATATCCTCAGGTGCGCAATCAAATAAATTTTCCTTCTAAGGAGGTCCAACATTTTTGCATCCTTATTTTTAGGCATGGCTCTTACCTGTTCCTTCATGTCCTTTTGTTCGCCACTGATACTATGAGTGAACCCGGGGGTGGGTGGGAGTATAGGTATTCAGATCCTTTGGTGAGCACATAATACTTCTTTAAAGCCCTCTTTGATATGGGCAGCAGAGGACAGGGTTTGCCACAGGACCTTTACTACCTTAAGCACCCCTTTGTGCACAGGTAGTGCCACCTTGGCAGATGCTGCGGTGCCAAAATGTCAAAAAGGCTGTCTGCTTGTTCTGCAAGCTCCTCAGCCTGTAGGCCCAGATTTGAGGCCACCCCTAAAGTCATCGGGAGGTAGAGGGTGAGATGGGCCCATGACCACCTCATCAGGGGAAGGGCAGAGGGTGAGATGGGCCCATGACCACCTCATCAGGGGAAGGGCGGGGAGCAGCTGGGCCACACACTACCCAAGGAGAGTCTTCCCCCGCAACCGACGTCTCTCGTCCGGTGCCGGAGTCAGAATCCGATTCCGGGTCCCTTCCTGGTGCCAATGGTACTACAGACTGCTTCTTGGAGGGCCCCACTGAGGAACGTTGTGAGTATGGCCCTGGCATTATGGGGAGGTCTCAGGGATTCCAATAAGGCCACTGGATCGGCCACTGGCCCTGCGGCCAGGCACCCATCACAGGCCCTGCCACGTCTGGTGCCCCCAGTGAGCAGCGCCCCCTTTGAATTCTGGGGAAGACTCCTCCCTAGCTTACCATGGAGGTGCTGTCAGAGCCTCCCACTGCCGTCAAGGCTGGAGAATGGTGCCAGGATGATGGCGATGTAGGTGGAGACCGATAGCAGGACGGTGGTGAGAGCCGACGGGCCGGAGACTGGGGTGCAGGTGACCTTTGCACTGATGACCTGCGCCAAGGCTATGGTGACCGCTGTCTATAAGATGCAGGTCGGTGCCAAGGAGACTGAAGCCTCACCAATGATGAATCACGTCTTGTCTAAGAACCACCTCCATTAATAGTGCCTTTAAGCGGATGTCTCTGTCCTTTTGGGTCCTTGGCTTAAGGTTTTTACAAATTTGTCCTTTATATGCGCTTCCCCCAAACGCTTCAAGCAGCTTGTGTGGGGGTCGCTAACCCGCATCGGCTTATTACAAGCGGAGCATGGCTTGAAACCCGGTGATCGGGGCATGCCTTGTCCCTGTAGCAACGTCCCAACAGGGACTCTGACTGTAACTAACTCTACCTTAACTGCTAACAATACTAACTATCTGAAAACTATAACACACAAACAGTTCGAAGAGACCACTATCACACTTGCTGAACAAGAGTGAAAGAGGCGTTCCAGCATCTTTCATGGGAGATATGAAGGAACTGAGAGGTCACAGGGCTGGTGGCGCCTAATATACTGGCGCATGAGCATGGCACTCCAGAGGACACCAGAGCCAGGCCTACAGATACCATTAAGGAAAAGTGTCTGGGAGCTGTGCACGTGGGCACACACACGCCTAGCATGGAATCGACATGAGCAAGCACTCGAAGAACAAATCTTAAGATGTTTAAAGAAAACTTTGTTTGATAGCATTCTGTGTGCTCAGGAATCACTGAACAGCTGTGATTGTGAAATCTATACTTTATTGTTTTGCCTTTATGGTCCCTACTTCTCTATTGTTTATCTGTAGGGGCTCTGTCTGATTCTTTAATTGTTTCTATCTGTTGCATAATTAATTTTGCAAGATTTAAATCAACTAAGGTGGTGGGGTGTGACTGGTTAAAGCAGAGGTGGGCAAACTTTTTGGCCTGAGGGCCGCATCCGGTTTCCAAAATTGTATGGAGGGCTGGTTAGAGGACGCTGTGCCTCCCCAAACAGACAAGCGTGGCCCAGTCCCCACCCGCTATCCGACCACTCCCCTGCTTCTCGCCCCCTGACGGCCTCCCCCGGGACTCCTGCCCCATCCACCTCCCCCGCTCCCTGTCCCCTGATGGCCCCCCCGGGACTCCTGTCCCATCCAAGCCCCTCCCCCCCCGTTCCCTGTCCTCTGACAGCCCCCAGAACCCCCGCCGCCCCATCCACCCCCCCTTCCTGACTGCCCCCCCCCCATCCAACCGCCCCTGGAACCCCTGCCCCTGACTGCTCCCCGCCACCCTATCCAACCCTCCTCTCTCCTTCCTGACTGCCCCCAGGGACCCCTGCCCCCATTCAACTCCCCTGTTCCCCATCCTCTGACCGCCCCGACCCCTATCCACACCCCCACCCCCTGACCACCACCCCGAACTCCCCTGCCCTCTATCCAACCCCCCCTGCTCCCTGCCCCCTTACCATGCTGCCTGGAGCACCGGTGGCTGGTGGCACTACAGCCACACTGCCCAGAGCAGCAGGACAGGCAGCCATGCTGCCCAGCTGGAGCCAGCCACGCCACTGCGCAGCACAGAGTCAGGCTGCAGCTCTGCAGCTGCGCTGCCCCAGGAGCTCGCAGCCCTGCCACCCAGAGCATTGTGCCGGCGGTGGGCGAGCTGAGGCTGTGGGGGAGGGGGAACAGCAGGGGAGGGGCCGGGGGCGAGCCTCCTGGGGCAGGAGCTCAGGGGCCGGGCAGGAGGGTTTGCCCACCTCTGGGTTAAAGAATTGTTTCATAAGGGGCTAGAATTGGTGAAAAATACTGTTTCGTAGTACTTTACTTTAAAATGATTGGTTAAGGTACAGCTAAGCAGGACTTAGTTTAATTATGTAACTGGGGGTCCAAAAGGAAATTCTTTGGAACCTAACTCCAGAACACAACCCAAGATCAGAGCTGCCAGACCTCAAAACCCTGCAGAGCATATCGTGCAGAAGCTGGAGCCCCGGATGACTTGATCCTGACTGGCCACCAGGAAAAGTTTGTCTGCCTTATTGGGAGTGGTGAGCATTGCATGCTTAGTATGTGTGGTTTTTTGGTAACTGTTAATAAACAAACAGAGGTTAAAGATATTACTGTTTAAGGCTCTTTCACTGGTAAAGGCCTTGCAAACCCGCAGAAGATTATGCCCTGATCCCTGGGAACTGGGTCAGGGTGGGTGCCTTTCACCCGGGGCCCTATAACTGGGAAAGGGTTATTAACCAGGTTATGCCTTGAGTGCACAGAAGGGTAAAGGTGGGGTGCCCTAGAGTGTGGGGGAAACACCCACCATTCATCAGTATCCCTCCTGGGCTTTGTTAGTAAGCATGTTAATCCGTATGATCAGTACAGCTGGGAAAAAATAATGGCAAATATTTTACTCACCAAAAAGTACAATTTTGTTTGACCCAAAATGATTCGCCCAGTTGTTATGACCGAACCAAAAAAAAAGAAATGTTTTGGAGATATTGAAACAAAGCATTTTGTTTTCATATGACTTTTCATTTCGATTTTTGAAATTTTAACAAAAGTAAAGGAGAACTAGATTCACCAAACGGTTTTTCCTCAAGCTCTCCTGTTGAAGCTATTCCACCTTTTATAAATAAATATTCCTTAGAGCAGACTTGAACTTGGGACTCCCACATCCCAGGTAGTGCCCTAACTACTAGGCTAAAAGCTATAAGGAGGGCACCACAACCACCTCCTCCTCCAGCTGTTTTCTGAATATAGTCCTCCCCAGCCTTTGTTAAAATGCCCAAAATCGAAACAAAAACATCCAAGATGAATTAAAAAAAAAATGTTTCATATGACCCTACTTGAAATTTTTCCAACTTTTCAATTCACAAAAAAATTGGAAAGTTTTCATTTTTCAGTTTGACCCTAAATGAAACTTTTGATTTTTTGGAAATGCCAGTGAACCTAAGATGATTCACCTAGGTCATCTTCTGAGTTATTGATAACTCTAAAATAGGTAATGGTGTCTTTAATGTAGAGTGCCACCCTATCCTCCACCAACACCTCTTTTACCCACGGAGGGGCTCTATAGAAGGTTTCTGTGTCATTCTCCACAGGTCAGAGCCAAGACCCACAATCACAGACCCTGGCAAATGCTGGGGTGTTTGTTTCAATGGGTTTTATTTAATTCCATACTTTACAAGGTGGATCTTGATTCCCAAACTTCCCATCACCAGCAGAACAAAGGATCTTGGACAGCAAAAAGGATTGGGGAACTCTGGGGCAGAAGCACAGGTGGTACAGAGCCATCCCCACCTGAGATCACGAACGCTTCCTCTTTCCTGTAAGACACAGTACCCATTCCTGAGATATTCCCCCAGAAGGGGAATAAATGAGACTTAGGCTATCTCTAAACTTCATCCTCTCCCACATACAACAGAGAGACCACTTGATACTGGAGCTGATAGTGGAATGTAAGGTAGGGCAGGGGACTAAGGGATCCAACTTTTCAACCAACCTGTAAGATGAAGAGGTGGCCTGCTTACCCCCACACCCAGGAGAGATCTAATAAAATCAGGAACCTATAAAGTTTGGGGAGACTTACCTCCTTCCCATGGGCATTCAGGTAATCTTTCACTTCCCCAACTAAGCCTGGCTTCCCCAAGGAGTGATGCAGGCAATGGACTCTAAGTGGGGTGAAGGGTGAGCCAGGGAAATCAGGGGACCATCCTACCCCTGGGAATCTGGGGGCTACCTAGCTACCCTCATTCCCTCTGGGATTCAGAGACCTGTTCTAGAACAGCACACACAAAGGACCTCCAAGGGGAATTTGAAGGTAGCACGGGATACAGAACACACTGGAACTGTCGTGAGGGCACAGCCCATTCAAAGGTCACCCTAACCACAAACAGGGCAAGACTCCCCCCAACCTCAAGGCCCAGGGGCTGGGGGAGCCTTGATGAGGCCCTAGCAGAAGAGATGGGACTCTGGCCACTGCACCAGGGGGCTCTAGGGATTTTATTTCTTCTTCCTCTCCTGGGAGCAGCGAGGGCAGAACCTGGTAGGAAAAGGAGAGATAAGGCAGCAGTTATGGCGTGGGAGGGACCCACCAATACACAAAGCCTATGGGATCCCCCTTAGTGCCCCCCAAATACAGCCACACACCCAGAAGCCCTTAAACACACACAAACCCCAATAAATCTTCATTGAGATGCAATCCCAACCCCCCCTAACATCCATAGTCACCCCACCCCAGAACTTCCCGCTCCAAACACCCATGGGACTCCCCAGTGATTTATAGCTTCTTGAAACCTCTGATGTCCTTGTTTCAGCACCCACTCACCATTTCCCTCTTGGCTTTGTCGTCAGGCCCACACAGGCGAAATGGAACCACTCGATGGAGCACTGATGTGGGATGAAGAGCACAAAGTCAGTCGTACAGTAGAGTTTCCTCCCCTGCTGAGTCTTTTGGGGGCTACCAAACACCACCACCCCTCCCAGCATTTGATCACATAACCTCCCCTTGCAAATCCTCAGCAGTGACCACATCAATATTCAGGATTGGGGAAGTGAATTGAGAAACTCACCCAATTCCTACTCTGTTTTAAGGTTTCCCTCCTCCTGGATTCCAGACTTGTCCAGGACAAAAATCTGTCCCCTAAGGGTCTCTCTAAAATGAGCATCCCCCTTAATTCTCCCCTCCCACATAATCTGTAGATACACCCTCAACCTGCAGGTGTCACTGCTTGAGATAGCAGGGCCCACATAAGCAGAACCAGACTCCTAGTGCGAGCATCTCTCCCCCATTCTCTCCAAGCCCAGTAGTCTCTTACATCAGGGTTATCACAGCCAATCATCTCCCCATAGGAGACCTGGTGGCACAGGCAGTAGGTGGGTTCGTTGGGATCCACAGGCATATCCAGCACATCTGAGGGGTGCACATTTCCAAATGTCACTGAGGGCATCCCATACTCCGTGCTGCTGCAGGGGAGAAGGATGAATCAGGTCAGCAAAGTCACCAGGGTGGGGGCACCCCCTCACTTCATCCAGGGAGGCCCCCTCTGCTGTGGACTCCACCTTGACAGACACAGAAAGAGACCCTTCCCCACATAACACAACTGCAGAAATCCACTATCCCAGGTCCTGTCCTCACAGCAAGGTCCTAACCTCTCCAGGCCTTTATCTCCCTCCGGAGGGAAGGATATTTCTCTCAGTAGGAGTCCCAGCCATGATACTCAGGCTCTTGCTCTCACTGCTCCAGGGCACAGCAGGGACAAGTGGGATGGATGAGCCCATTGGTCTGATCTGGGAGAAGTTGGGGGATCATTTATGATCTGGATGAGGGATGGATTGCACCCTCAGCAAGTTCGCAGATGACACTAAGCTGGTGGGAGAGGTAGATATGCTGGGGGGTAGGGATAGGGTCCAGAGTGACCTAGACAAATTGGAGGATTGGGCCAAAAGAAATCTGATGCGGTTCAACAAGGACAAGTGCAGAGTCCTGCACTTAGGACGGAAGAATCCCATGCAATGCTACAGGCTGGGGACCGACTGGCTAAGCAGCAGTTCTGCAGAAAAGCACCTGGGGATTACAGTGGACGAGAAGCTGGATATGAGTCAATGGTGTGCCCTTGTTACCAAGAAGGCTAACGGCATATTGAGCAGCATTAGTAGGAGCGTTGACAGCAGATCGAGGGAAGTGATTATTCCCCTCTATTCGGCACTGGTGAGGCCACATCTGGGAGTATTGCATCCAGTTTGGGGCCCCCCACTACAGAAAGGATGTGGACAAATTGGAGAGAGTCCAGCAGAGGGCAACGAAAATGATTAGGGGGCTGGGGCACATGACTTACGAGGAGAGGCTGCGGGAACCAGGCTTATTTAGTCTGCAGAAAAGAAGAGTGAGAGGGGATTTGATAGCAGCCTTCAACTAACAGCCTTCAACCCCCCTGAAGGGGGGGTTCCAAAGAGGATGGAGCTCGGCTGTTCTCAGTGGTGGCAGATGACAGAACAAGGAGCAATGGTCTCAAGTTGCAGTACGGGAGGTCTAGGTTGGATATTATTAAAAACTATTTCACTAAGAGGATGGTGAAGCACTGGAATGGGTTACCTAGGGAGGTGGTGGAATCTCCTTCCTTAGTGGTTTTTAAGGCTCTGCTTGACAAAGCCCTGGCTGGGATGATTTAGTTGAGGTTGTTCCTGCTTTGAGCAGGGGGTTGGACTAGATGACCTCCTGAGGTCTCTTCCAACCCTAATCTTCTATGATTCTATGACAAAGTGCAGTACCTGACCATTGGTTTCATCCTGATTAGGGGAACCTTGATGGACCCACTGGTCTGACCTGACTTGTGGGGTTACCCCCCATTCCCTAAGTCTCCCCATCACTTACGTGCGGACGAGTTTCAGCTTCTTTTGAGCCATCTTTGGTGCCTCCTCATCAGAGTTTTTCCCCTTAGAACGAGCACGGGCAGCTTTCTTCTCTTTTTGGGCCCGGCCCTCTGGTGGGATGGGGAAAATAAATGGGAATTAAACAATTCCATTCACCAGGATAGATACCTGTACACCAGCCCCCTTTACAGCATTAAGACACACACACACACACCCCGCCCTTTCATAGTCTCTGGTCTACACCCCCCCATCATCTCCTCTGAGACTCTCCTACACAACTCTCCACCATCATCCCTGGGTCACCTCCTTGTCACTTGCTGGGGTTCTCCTCAAACTCCAACCTCACAGTCTCTGGGCCATCTCCTGCCATCCTCCTCCCAGGCTCCCTTCCAACCCCACCACTTCTGTGGTCCTGGGCCGCACCATATCAGTTTGTGGCAGGTCCCTGGGACTCACTTTTCTTGCCCTTGCTGGAGGAGCTGTCGTAGTCACTCGACTCAATCTGCTTCTCCTTCAAGTCAGCTTCAAAACGGGCAAGGTCCGTGTCTAGTCGCCGGATGTGCTTATCCACCTGCAGGTATGACAGTAAGCAAAAGCATTATTAGGGGATGGAATCCTGAAGGGCCTAGAAAGGACAGGGGATGGGGCTTCAGCAGAGAGGCAACTGTAGGTGATGCCTATAAGGGAAACAGGGATCCATGCTGGGGCTGGAGCAAAAGATTTCCAAATGTTTTAAAACCCCATCCAGTACCAGTACCAGGACACAGTGAGTCGTGACTCCCAGCCCTTCATGCTATAACCCTTAGACACCACTCTGCTCCCTCTCTCTCCTTCATACCATCTCATAGGTCTGCATGGCCAGCTGCACTTTGTCATCCCCGAACTCCTTGCATTTCCCATAGGCCTCCTGAATTTGCTTGAGAAGCCCCAGTTTTTCCTCCGAAGAAAGAGTCCGTGCATTGCTGATATACTCCGTGGCCAGTTTATCAATCTCTGACTTGAGGTCTGAAACAAGACCAGATTCATGGTCAAAAATATCCCAGTGCCCTCTGCTAGGAAGGGCAGATCAGGACAGTTGCAGGCTCCCTCTTCTGCCCTGTTGTCACAACACCACCTGCAAGGGAAGGAAGAGCAGGCCAGCTGCAGGCTCCCTACCTACTCACGGCACATTACTCTGGGCCTCATTCCTGACACTCACCTTCTGTTCGCTGGTCTAGATCTCGCATGAGTTGGAAATTTCTCTGCAATTCAAATGGCAGGTTCTCAATGCCTGGAGAGAGAGGTAGATACATGGAGGGGTCAGGTCCCTGTCTCTGTTTCCCCCATTAAGCATTTATATTAACCAGATATAGGACTTAACATCCTCTAATTTCCCTGTCAGTCCAACTCTGATGTAATCCAGCAGCTGTTCTCTAAGATGCCAATGATTCAGTCTTGAGCTCATGGGAAGCCTAGAGTCTGGTGGGCTCACAGACAGGATCATTATTTTAGTAAATCTTTCTGGGGTCCACTAAGTTGGCACTATCTCCAACTTCCCCTCAATGTAGACATTATTAATTGGCTAATTTCTTGCAGGTATCATGGAAAAGGTGGGTCAGGAGAAGGAGAGGGTAGTGGTCCTGATCAGAGCAAGGAGGCCCTTCCATGCATAAGATGCAGCATGAGAAAAGGTATGTGGTTGTTTATGGAAGAATCTGACAACTACACAATGGTAGTGGTAGCAAACAAAAATAAATGGAAAGCTCATGAGGGACGAAGCTGTGCAGTGGCTTAAAGGTGAGGACAAGAAGCTTGAACATGATATGGAGGAAAAAGAAGAACCAGTGGATTCAAAGGTGATTCGGGGATGATAGTCAGACCAGGAGGCCAGAAAGAATCTTAGTGGCTGCATGTTGAATGGATTGAAAGTAAGTGGTGTGTGTGTCCAGGCAGTCTTAAAGGAAGAAGTCACAGTAATCAAGACTATAGATATGGGGCTGTGCAAGAGTTCTGTTGAGGGAGCAGAGAGAAAAGATACCAACTTAGAAACATTATGGAAGCAGCAGCAATATTTGGCCTGGATGTAATTCAAATATGCATGCACCAGAAGCACAGGTCCTTCCTTGTCAGTAAAGATAAATGAGATCTCTCTTATTGTAAGCTGTACACGACCTAGGAGAACATAGGTGAAAAATACTGATTCCATCCAGTACAAGGCATTGATGCCACAGACGCCACTAGTCAGTTCATTACAATATGATATAGAATCATAGACGTGTAGGATTGGAAGGAAGTTCAATAGGTCATCTAGCCCAGTCCCTTGCACTCAAGGCAGGACTACATAACAACTAAACCAGTGGTTTTCAACCTTTTTTCATTTGCGGACCCCTAAAAAATTTCAAAAGGAGGTGCGACCCCTTTGGAAAACGTAGACAGTCTGCAGACCCCAGGGGTCCATGGACCACAGGTTGAAAACCACTGAACTAGACCATTCCTGACAGGTGTTTGTCTAAACTGCTCTTAGAAACCTCCAATGATGGAGATTCCACAACCTCCCTAGGAAATTTGTTCCAGTGCTTAACTACCCTGACCGTTAGGAAGTTTTTCCTAATATCCAATCTAAACCTCCCTTGCTGCAATTTAAGCCCATCACTTCTTATCCTATCCTCAGAAGTTAACAATTTTTCACTCTCCTCCATGTAACACCCTTTTATGTACTTGAAAACTGTTATGTCCCCTCTCAGTCTTCTCTTTTCCAGACTAAACAAACCCAGTTTTTTCAATCTTTCCTCATAAGTCATGTTTTCTAGACCTTTAATCATTTTTGTTGCTCTCCTCTGGACTTTCTCCAATTTGTCCACATCTTTCCTGAAATGTGGCACCTAGAACTCAACACAATATTCCAGCTAAGACCTCATCAGCATACAGCAGAGTGGAAGAATTACTTATCGTGTCTTGTTTACAACGCTCCTGCTAATACACCTCAGAATTATGTTTGCTTTTTTTGCAACAGTGTTATACTGTTCACTCATATTTATCTTGTGATCCACTATAACCCACAGATCCCTTTCTGCAGTACTCCTTACTAGGCAGTCATTTCACATTTTGCATGTGTGCAATTGATTGTTCCTTCCTAAGTGGAGTACTTTGCATTTATCCTTATTGAATTTCATCCTATTTACTTCAGACCATTTCTCCAGATCATTTTGAATTTTAATCCTATCCTCCAAAGCACTTGCAACCCCTCTCAGCTTGGTATCATCCGTAAACTTTATAAGTGTACTCTCTCTGCCATCATTTACGAAGATATTGAACAGAACTGGACCCAGGATCGATCGCTGCAGGACCCCACTCGATATGCGCTTCCAGCTTGACTGTGAACTGCTGCTAACTACTCTCTGGGAATGGTTTTTCAACCAGTTAGGCACCCACCTTATAACAGCTTCATCTAGGCTGTATTTTGCTAGTTTGTTTATGAGAAGGTCTAGCAAGACAGTAACAACAATCTCAGTAAAGTAAAGATATACTACATCTACCACATCTGCCCTATTCATAAGGCTTATTACCCTGTCAAAGAAAGCTATTAGGTTGGTTTGACATGATTTGTTCTTGACAAATCCATGTCGACTGTTACTTATCACTTTATTATCTTCTAGGTGTTTGCAAATTGATTACTTGATTATTTGTTCCATTATCTTTCCAGGTACTGAAGATGAGTGGTCTGTAATTCCGTGGGTTGTCCTTATTCCCCTTTTTATAGATTGACACTATATTTGCCCTCTTCCAGTCCCTCTGGAATCTCTCCCATCTTCCATGAGTTTTCAAAGATAATCACTAAGGAGATATTTGAACCATTAGTCAGCTCCTTCAGTATTCTAGGATGTATTCATCAGGTCCTGCTGACTTGAATACATCTAACTTGTCTAAGACATCTAACATGCCAATCCTAAAACTATTTTACATTAAATAAATAATAAAATAATAGTGCTTTTCATGCAACCAACTCAAAGCACTGAAGTGCTTAAAGTGCCACAAAGAAGGATTAATTTCCCCATTTTACAGATGGGAAAACGGAGGCAGAGATGGGAAGAGACTTGTCCAAGGTCATAGAGCAAATCGGGGTAAAGCTGGGAATAGAACACAGGAATCTTGACTCCCCTGCTCTTTAGTCTATTCTGCCTGCTACATTATAACGTAATTCAGTTGTCTCTCTCCAGTTCCTGGAAGTTCTGAAACACAACGTATATTGTAACTACCAAATGTTATTACAGTAACAGACATGCTGCAAGACTCAAGTCAGTATTTTATTATTCTTTTTCAGTGTTACTTCTTACTAGGGCTGTTGATTAATCGCAGTTAACTCATACGATTAACTAAAAAAATTTAACTGCGATTAAAAAAATTAATTGCGATTAATCGCATTGTTAAACAATAGAATACCAATTGAAATTTATTAAATATTTTTGGATGTTTTTCTACATTTTCAAATAAATATATTGATTTCTATTACAACACAGAATACAAAGTGTACAGTGTTCACTTTATATTATGTTTTATTACAAATATTCACACCGTAAAAATGATAAACAAAAGAAACAGTATTTTTCTATTCACCTCATACAAGTACTGCTGTTCAATTTCTTTATTGTGAAAGTGTAACTTACAAATGTAGATTTTTTTTTGTTACGTAACTGCACTCAAAAACAAAACGATGTAAAACTTTAGAGCCTACAAGTCTACTCAGTCCTACTTCTTGTTCAGCCAATTGCTAAGACAAACAAGATGGTTTACATTTACGGGAGATAATGCTGACTGCTTCTTATTTACAATGTCACCTGAAAGTGAGAACAGGCGTTTGCATGGCACTTTTGTAGCCACGTGCCAGATATGCTAAACAGTCATATGCCCCTTCATGCTTCGGCCACCATTCCAGAAGCTGACCTGCTTCCATGCTGATGATGCTCATTAAAAAAATAATGTGTTCATTACATTTGCAACTGAACTCCTTGGGGGAGAATTGTATGTCTCCTGTTCTGTTTTACCCATTTCATGTTATAGCAGTCTCGGATGATGACCCAGCACATGTTCGTTTTAAGAACACTTTCACAGAAGATTTGACAAAATGCAAAGACGGTACCAATGTGAGATTTCTAAGGATAGATACAGCATTCGACTCAAGGTTTAAGAATCTGAAGTGCCTTCCAAAATTTGAGAGGGACGAGGTGTGGAGAATGCTTTCAGATGTCTTAAAAGAGCAACACTCCGATGCGGAAACTACAGAACCCGAACCACCAAAAAAGAAAATCCACCTTCTGCTGGTGGCATCTGACTCAGATGATGAAAATGAACATGCGTCGGTCCGCTCTGCTTTGGATCGTTATCGAGCAGAACCCATCATCAGCATGGACACATATATTCTGGAATGGTGGTTGAAGCATGAAGGGACATATGAATCTTTCGCTCATCTGGTATGTAAATATCTTGCGATGCTGGTTACAACAGTGTCATGCAAATGCCTGTTCTCACTTTCAGGTGACATTGTAAACAAGACGTGGGCAGCATTATCTCCTGCAAATTGTAACCAAACTTGTTTATCTGAGTGATTGGCTGAAGTAGGACTGAGTGGACTTGTAGGTTCTAAAGTTTTACATTGTTTTATTTTTGAATGCAGTTATTTTTGTACATAATTCTACATTTGTAAGTTCAACTTTCATTATAAAGAGCACTACAGTACTTGTATTAGGTGAATTTAAATATACTATTTCTTTTGTTTTTACAGTGCAAATATTTGCAATCAAAAATAAATATAAAATGAGCACTGTACACTTTGTATTCTGTGTTGTAATCAAAATCAATATATTTGAAAATGTAAAAAATATCCAAAAATATTCAAATAAATGGTATTCTAATATTGTTTAACAGTGCGATTAATCTTTTTTAATCGCTTGACAGCCCTATTTCTTACCCATAGCCATGGAGGTTCTCTTGGACGACTCTTACTGGGTGCCTAGAGAGACATGTTGGGGGAAAAAAGCCCACTTTCTTCTGTGACTGGACAAAAGACTGTGCTGCATGCAATAAAACTCAGTGATCCAGGCACTCACGACCATCAAGCTTGATTACTGCTATGCATATCTAGGAATGAAATCACATGACCTGAAAAAACTCCAGTTGGTACGAAATGCAGCAACTTGTGTGCACAGCAACACAGGACACCATAAAAACATCTCCATTTTCTGCACTGGATCTCCACTGAATTCAGAATCTGGATCAAGGTCTCCATTCTGATATTCAAAGCCCTCTACAGGATTGGTCACAGCAACATGACAGACTGCCCCACCTTCCATGACCATGCGTTCCCTGAACAAAAATAATCAGAACTAAGACAATTAAGCTGCCAACTATGGGGGAAGGCTTGTAAATGCAAAAGACAGAATTCTCAAAAAAACTGGACCCAAACTATGCAACTCACTCTGCAAGAGATAAGAATGACTACAGCTGACTTGGGCACTCAGGGCTCAGGCTGCAGGGCTGTAAAAGTGCTGTGTAAACATTAGACCTAGTGCGGGAAAACAGGCTCTGGGACCTCCCTGCTCACAGGGTCCCAGAACTCAGGCCCCAGCCCAAGCCCAAGCCATCTAAACCACAATTTTGCAGCCCTGTGAGCCCAAGTCAGCTGACCTGGTGCAACCGTGGGTGTTTAATTGCTGTGTAGACATACCCACTGTGTTCAGAACCTGTTTCTTCAACCTCAATTTCATCATGCAGACACAAAAACAACCACTTACACACAAGCAAACATCCTTAAGAACAGAGCAAAGTATTTCTTCTAGAGGCTGGGAAGGAACAGAGAGGGAATTTGTTACTATTATTTCTATTTTAAATAGCTAGGAGAGGCTCAGCTACTATGGGCCATTTAAGTATCTAGATAGAAGGAAAAGTTTTCATGATATTATCCCAAATATTACATATAAACAGGGTGGGAAGTGGCGTGGGGTGGAGGACTACATTAAAAGAAAGATAACATTGCACAGTCAAGCATTCAAAAGTTGGGAAAAGCCAGACTTAGGATTGCCTCTGTAACCTCAGTCTATCCTCTTTGTACATGTGTGTTATGCCACAGTCTTTAATTACATGATCACATACTATTTGTGCCACAAAATGCCTGCCTCATTCAGTGCACAGGATGGACAGTGCTCACTGAATGGATTATTTTCATCCTCCCCCAGACCTCATTTACCGCACATTAGTTAAACTATGCTTTGAATATAGAATTATTAATTTCCTCATGGGCTTTTCTATAGCGCTCATCACTGAGTGCTTCACAATGTATCTTCACCACACTGCTGTCAGGTAGGGAGGTATTATAATTGGCATTCTACAGATCGGGAACTGAGGTTCAGAGAAATTAAGGACAAAAGGTATCCATTCATTTTGGGTGCTCAATTTGAGACACCCAGAGCCTGGTACATCAATCACAATACTTAGCATTTTTATAGCACTTTATATGTTCAAAGCACAGCTCCCATTGACTTCAGCTGCAAGTGCTTACCACATATGTAAATGAGACCCCAGGATCTCAAGTTGGGCACCTAGAAAATGAAGGACACATAATTAGTGACCACCTGTGAAAAGTCTTAATTTAATTACACAGGAACTCCGTGGCAGAGACAAGAATAGAATCCAGAGACTAAACCGTAAGACTATCCTTTCGTCTTCCTGCAATCCACTGCCTCATTCACTATACACCTTCCAACTTCTGTAACAAATGAGGCAGGGGTGCTATAGACAACAATCTCATTCACTACACAACCCTGGTCCATTCCCAGAGGAGACTCACCCTGTGCAATGAATGATGGAGGGATCCTGTGGAAAAAATTACATGATCCTGTAATTAAAGACTGTATCATAATGCATACATGCACAGGGGTTGAATTAAGATTTGCATGAGCGATCTTAATTCTGATATTTCCTATTAGAGGGTGTGACTTTGCAACCTTAATGTTTTTCAATTAATTTTAATATAAATTTCTTAGTTTAACACTGCAAACTTAAAAAACAAAACTTCTATCATGAGAAACCATACTGACCCCTCAAACGCATCATCAGCAAGGTTGGAACCTTTAGATCCACAGCACAGACCCTTTACTACTTGAGCTAATGGAGTAACTGGTAGCAGCAATAGGCGTTTATGCTCTGTGTGAACCAACAATAGTAGAGTGATACACACCCTTAGCAAACAGCTGTGAAACCTACTAGCAAACAGTTGAGACTCAAAAATCCTGGATTCTACCCTAAATTCTAGAAAGGAGGCCCCCCTCTAGTGATGACAGACCTTTATTTCAGTGTTCCTATCACTTGCCACCTTCTGTCCCTGATCTTAGCATATACCCTTTTGCAGTCCGTCTCTCTGCCCTGTCCGTCCCCCCCGACACCATTCATTCCTCAGTCTCCCCTTCGCAGCCAGTCTATTCCCCCTGTCGTCTGTCTTTGTCCTCCACCCCTCTGCATTCCAATCAAGCTGATCCTTCTTTCTCTTCTTGCTTGCTGGACCCCCTGGTTGTGGAGTATTAAGATCACAGGAGAGACAGTCTCCCTTCTCTCAGTCCCATGGTAGCCCCCTGACCATTGGGAGGAGCAATTGCACAGAAAGTCCTGTTAAGCCCCTACAATCATGGGCTTGAGCATTCTCAGCACAGATGGAACCTGCAGATAATTTAGCTGCCAAACTCTAATAAGCATGTGTGAAGAGAAAGTTATTCACCTTGTGCAGTAACAATGGTTCTTCAAGATGTGTCCCCATGTGGGTGCCCAACTATAGGTGTGCTTGTGTCCCTGCACTGCTGATCGGAGAGAGCTTTTTGGTAGCAGTGTCAGTTTGGCCTGCACATGCGCTGTCTCACTTGTGCCCCGCCACGAGGCTAACCAGCGCATGCGGTTAAACCCTCCTGAGTTCCTTCTCTACCACAGAGTCCTTGAAAGAACTCCAAAGTAGAGGGGAGGTTGTGGAGAAACCATAGGGGGACATATCTCAAAGAACCATAATTACTGCACAAGGTGAGTAACTTTCTCTTCTTCTTCAAGTAGTATCTCTCTGGGTGCTTCATTGTAGGTGACTCCTGAGCAGTATCCCCACTGGAGGGCTGGGGCTTCAGAGTCGAGTCAGTTACGGATTACAATACTATAGAACCAAATATGGCATCGGAAGTAGAGTCCCCAGTAATTGTATAATGTCCTGCAAATATATGGACAAACCAGGTTGCTGCTCTACAGATTTCTGAGATAGGGACATTCTTGAGGAAGGTGATGGAGGAGACCAACCTCATGGAGTGAGTGCGAATACCGGATGGAGGTGTTATGTTGCGAACCTGATGACATTGTTTAATAGAGTTTGAGACCCATTTGGAGAGTCTCTAGGCTGATACTGCTGAGTCTTTGGATCTCTCTGCAATAGAACAGAAAAGCTAGGAGACTTTCTAAATGTCTTCGTCCTATCCAGGTAAAAAGGCCAGGGCTCTTGTAACATCTAGTGTGTGTAGTACAGCAGAGTGAGGCTTGGGGTAAAAGGTCGGAAGGTGAATCAGTTGGTTTATGTGAAAAGGGCAGGTCACATTGAGGATGAACTTCAGATGCAGTCTGAGTGTGACCTAGTCCCAAAAGACTAGTGTGTGTGTGTGTGTGTGTGTTTGGGGGGGAGGGGGGGAAAAGAGGAGGAAATGTGCCATAAGAGCCGTTATTTCCCCTGTTCTCCTTGCAGAGGTGATAGCCACGAGGAAGGCCGTTTTCATCAACAGATATGTGAGCAAGCAAGTAGCCACAGGTTAAAAGAGAGGTCTAGTCAGGCCTTTCAACACTAGGTTCAGCTCCCACGTAGAGGTGGGATGTCAGGGTTGGTGAAAAACGTTTACTATACCCTGAAGAATTGTTTTATGTTTGGGTGTGAGAGCACTGAGTATCTCTCTACTTGTCGCTGAAAAGCTGCTATAGCCACTAGGTGAACTTTGAGTGAACTGAGAGATAGCCATGATTTTTTGAGAGTCCATATACAGTCTAGGACCACTGGGAGAGTAGCAGATGTCAGGAAAATGTGTTGGGAATTACACCAAACCTGAAACCTGGACCACTTTTGCAGGTAAGTATGACGTGTGGTGGATTTTCTACTGTGTAGTAACATTTTCTGTACTTCCTTCGAGCAGAAGCTTTCTATGAGCTGGAACCATGAAGGAACCGAGCCTTGAGGTGAAGTATCCTCAGGTTGGGATGTAGAGTGCATCCTTCGTTCTGCAATAGGAGGTGTGGAGTTGGTTGGAGAGAGATTGGTGGGCATGTCACCAGTTGTGACAGGTAAGGGCACCAAGTCTGTCTCATCCAGGTGGGAGCAATCAGTATGATGTGTGCTCCTTCTCTTTTTATTTTTAATAGGACTTTCGACATTAGGGGAAACAGAGGAAAGATATAGAGAAGGTCCTTGTCCCACAGAAGAAGAGCAGCATTTTCCAAGGAGTGCTGACCTATCCCTGCTCTGGAGCAATAGCGTGGACATTTCTTGTTCAGGTAAGTGGTGAACAGGTCTGTGGTCAGTGTTCCCCACTGCTGAATAGGTCACGAAGCACTGCTGGGTTTAATCTCCCATTCACGGTTCTGTGGGAATTTGTAACTGCAACCGTCCGCTATTGAGTTTTGTACTCCTGGAAGGTAGATAGTGTGATGTCGTGGGAACTGCACCAGTTCCATAATTTTAGTGCTTCTGAGCAGAGGGAGGGCGACCCAGTTCCTCCCTGCCAATTTATGTAATATATACATGCTATGTTGTCTGTTAAGACTCTTGTTTGTGTTCTTTTAATCAGTGGGAGGAAATGGGTACAGGCATTCCTGATTGCCCTGAGTTCGAGGAGGTTGATGTGGAAGGACATCTCCGTGGATGACCATTTGCCTAGTGTTTTTAGGTGGTTTAAATGTGTGCCCCATCCTATGGGGGATGAGTCAGTGGTAAGTAGTAACGATGGGAAAGTTTGTGAAAAGGGAATCCCCGTGCAAACATCTGCTGGATTTTTCCACCAGTCCAGGGAGTTTTTGACCTTGGTGGGTAGTGACAGAGGTATGTCTAATCTGTCTCTATTCAGTCTGTAGACTAAGCTGAACCACATCTGGCAGCACTGCAGTTGAAGTCTGGCATGAGGTATCACCTCTGTGCCTGCTGCCATATGCCCCAGGATGTGGAGGCAGTGTATGGCTGATATTTGAGGGCTGGTTTGTAGTGTCTCTATGAGCATGGCCAAGGTGTGGAACATGTGTTGTGGCAGGAGTTCTTTGGCCTGTAACAAATCGAGGTCAGCCCCTACAAACTCTAGGCGTTGTACAGGGGAAAAGGTTGATTTTTGGACACTGATCTGTAGAACCAGTTCAATGAACAGGTCTACTGTGGTTTTGATAACCAGCAGAGTTTCATCAAAGGAGCAAGCCCTGAGGAGGCAGTCATCCAGATAGGGGTAAGATCATGATCCCCGGGGAACGAAGGTGAGCTGCCTCTACAGAGAGGATTTTGGATAATACTCTGGGAGCTGATGATAGCCCAAAGGGGAGTACTCTGTACTGGTAGTGGCCCTGTCCTAGGGAAAATCTGAGGAATGGTAAGATTGAAATATGAAAATAAGGTCAAGGGCTGAAAACCAGTCTCCCTGTTCCAAACCTGGAATAATCACTGCTAGAGTGATCATCTTGAATTTTTGAGCCTTGACGAACTTGTGAGTGCTCTGAGGTCTAGTATAGGTCTCCCCTCTTCTTGGGTATCAGGAAACAATGAGAGTAAAAACCTTTGCCTCGTACATGTTGAGATACTGGTTCTATGGCCCCTAACAAGAGGACGTGATTTCTTGTCGTAGTAAACTCTCACGAGAAGGGTCCCTGAAGAGGGATGGGGAAGGGAGTTAAAGTGAATGGAGTACCCATTGGGGATGATTTCCAGGACTCATCAGTTTGATGTTATAAGTTCCCAGGTGCTGTGAAACGGAGCAAGTCGGTAGCCAAATGGGTGTGACGGGTTGGTCAGCTACAGCGGTTGAGAAAAGTGGTCTGTCGACGCCTCAACCAACACATCAAAACTGATGTTTTGAGGTAGACAGTTGCAATGTGGAAGGCTGTGGGCATAATGTCTTATGTGTGGAAAATCCTGAGTTCTCTCTCTGAGGCTTATAAAAACATTGGGTTGGGAATTGTGAAGTGGGGGATTTATGTTGAGGTTGCAGACTAAACTCTCTCTTTTGTCCAGGAGTAAAGATTCCTAATTAGTGAGAGTGGCCCTGGGATCTTTAAGGGTATAGAAGGACGCATCAGTCTTTTCAGAGAACAATTTGGTGCCTTCAAAGGGAAGGTCTTCAACTGTCATCTGCACTTCCTTAAGGAAGCCAAATAGGTGTAACCAAAACACTTGCCGCATAATGACTACAGTGGAGATGGACCAGTCTGCTTGTCAGCTGCATCAGGGGCTGTTTTGGCTACTACTTGTCCCTCATGGATAATAGCTCGGAACAGGTCACAGTGTGACTTTGGGAGTTGATCAATAAAGGTGTTGAGCTTTATATAATTGACAGTCATATTTCGCCATTAAAGCTTGATAATTTGCAATTCTAAACTGCAATGTGGCAGAGAAGTAGGCCTTTCTCCCGAAGAGGTCCAGGCATTTCCAATCCCTATCATAGGGGGTGGATCTCATTTGGAATGGCCATGTGGGCTCCCATATGGGAAAAAACAGGGGGATAAAGAGATCTTATATTGGAAGCAGTGGGAAACAATTATTAAAATAATCAGACAATGAACAGGTTCTACAGAAATTAAGCATGTTAAAGCACATAGCACCCCATCCAACATGGAAGGATACTAAAAAAGCACAAGTTGCCGAGTTGAATCTAGGAAAAGGTGAGACTGAAGTGGTGACCTGATCTCAAGGGGGGAGGGGGGGACAGAGTAAGGCTGGATAGTATACAAGATGACCCAAAGGGGAAATCAGACAGCCAACAATCTACAAAACAAAGTATTTTTGTACAATATGGGAAATAGGACTGGGAATTGGTAGAACAGAATATAGCAGGAGTGGAAGGAAAATGGGAAGTAAAGAAAGAAGAGATGATAGTAGCAAAACAGGGACAACAGGAAAGGTGGGTACCTAAAAGCGGACTAGGGAAGAAATAATTAGGTTTGCTCATGAACAAGGACATTTTGGGCAAAAAAGAATATTAGTGCAAGTGAAAAGAACAATGTGGTGGCTAGGAATGAGAATTCAGATTGAAGATTTTTGTCAAAGGTGTTTGGGATTAATTTGTACACAAACCAAAAAGCCGAAAAGAGAAGGTAATGAGACATCAGCTTGATACTACAGGTCCATGGCAGAGACTGCAAATGGATTACACTGGACCTCTAAAAAGAACTCCCACAGGAAAGGAATATTGCTTAGTAGTAACAGATAACTTCTCAGGCTGGGTTGAAGTGATCTCTACCTCCGATAATACAGCTCAAACTACAGTTAAGGCTCTGTGCACACGGCTTTCCCTGCTATTTTGATGACCATGAGAGCTCTGGGACAAGCAGGAAGCAAGTACACCCCTTTTGAGTTAATGACAGGCATGGCTATGAGAACCCCAGAAGTTTTGTTAACACCAAGCAGGCAAATGCTGGAATGGGTGCAGAAAAAAGTATGGGTGGCAAACTTGGTACAAACAATAGAAGAAATTTGGGCAGAAGAAAATCAGCATAGACAAAGATAAGAGCAAGAGGGACAAATGGGGTATCAATGGAAAATAGGGGACAAGGTGATGCTTAGGGAATTGGTGACGAAAGGAAAGATGAAACCAAGATGGAGCAGACCATTCCCTGTTAAGTATGTAGCTAGCCCCATGGCGGTCTAAGTAGCCACTCCAAAAGGAGATGTTTGGAGACACTCTGACCAAATTAGATTGTACATTTCAGGGCATGGAAAACATAAGAAGAAGAAAAGATGCCAAGCGAAATATGGTCTCCCGACTTTTTGAAATACAAATAGATGTGTTAGGCACCGTTAAAGCACTTGTAAAATGGTGTGAGGGTAAGTGTTGCTGTGGTGACATATGACACAGATAGGAACACCGGTTGCTTGGCTGTGGATAAATTCTGTAAGTACCCTGACAGGGTGGATAAAAATCAATTATTTTTTTTATTTAAATCGGATTTTTTTTTTGATAAAATGCTTTTTGAGGGGAAAACCTATCTAAAGATAGTTGTAATTAAGATACATTACAGCTCAAAAAAATCTCATCATGGAATAGGGATTATAAATTCTAATTCTATAGTATGAGACAATATAGTCATGTAATGTTTAAGAAAAGTTTTGTAAATGAGTTCCAATAGTTCATGGATTAGGGACCCAATCTTATGGGGTTCCAGGGGCTTCTGTATAGATTATTTAGGTTACTCTTTCTATCTACCCAATGGGACTCAGTGCTCAGTCTAGAAGAGAACATCAGAGATGCTTAGGTTTGCAGTTCTCAAACTGTGGATTTGTGTCTCCAGAGATAACATGCTTGTTAACAGCAAAAATGTTTTTAAATAAATAAAATACATAAATAAATAAATAGAGGTGAGAAATAACAGATCTCAACCCTATTGTCCCTCTGCAAATTTGTGTACACAGAGTCAATCCCTTACCTCTCTCTAAAAGTGCAAAGTTTCAAAAAGTTCAATGAATAGAAGATTGTTGGGGGCAGAATAGATCTGGACAAGGAGAAGAGGTCTGGAGATAAATGTGAGAAAGGAGGGACAGGCAGTAGAAACAAAAGTGAAACTGTTTGAGCAGCATATTCCAGAAGTCTTGAGGTCTTTCTGAGTATAGCCTTCATTGATTTGAGATCTACCATACCATTCTCTCACTAGAAGGGAAAACCTATAATGGCAGCAGGCCATAAAAGAGACCCAGTTTGGGAATATTTTAATGAAGTTCCTCTACCTGTGGGTAAGACAGGCATGTGTGTAAAATGCAAACAGTGCAACAAAGAAATGCAAGGCCTGGTTGCCTGAATGAAACAACATCATGTGAAGTGTTCCTTCTCAGAAGGAAGCTGCGTTGAAGATGATAAAAGGAACATGTCTGAACATGCAGGATCTTCAGGTTGGTAACAACCAACAAGAATGCACTTTTATGTAGAAATCCATGATTAAATCGAGTCTTCCTGACCAGTGATTTAAATCATGATTTAAATCAATTTGATTTAAATCAAATCCACCCTGGTTCATTAGGATATGGTAATGAACACTTTTGAATGGGAGTTTGGGAACGAATGGGTCATGATACAGGGACACCATGATGGGACTTGATTTAAAGGATGGGAAGTATCTGGACAGAGATGTCCCCATGAACACGTACGTGCCTTGAAACATCTTACATTGAAGGTGAACAACATAGAACTGGACGAACTTGGACTAATATAACCCAACAGATGAAAGAACATTGGACTGTTACAACTTTTACTCCTGAACAAATGGAATGGTTGATCCCATATCGTGATCATGGTTGCAGATGTATACAAAATGGGTCCAGATTTGAGATTACTTTGATTTTATCTCCTGAGGATTGGGTTACAGATAGTCACTATCCAAACTGTTCCAAGTGGACTGCTGGGTATAAAACATATTGGTTTTGGGATTTAAAAAGAAGGGGAATGATTTAAAGGGATGCTACGAGGGAAATATTTAACACTGGTTTGGGATTAGGAAATACCTGGTGTCTCTCTATTTTAAGGGAAAGAGTGAGAGAGACCTTGGAACAATTGGCTAAGGCGGCCAACATAGGGAGACAATGGGAGGTAGTAGATGAAAACTTAGACCAGTCAGGAATAGAATTAAGTAAATTACTGGGAAAGGCTGTTTTGGAAATTGTTAAACAAGTAAAAAACATTCATATTGGTTTATCGGGGGGGGGGGCGCGGGGTTTGTATGGAAGCACAGGGAATATTAGGAGAACAATGGAAAGATATCGTAGAACAAAGTAGTAAAGGTAATTGGCCAAGAGCATTAAATTGGGCATTAAAATATTATCTTACGTTAACATGTTCAAAGATACCTGGAAGGTGAAAATGCAAAAGCATACACTACACCAATGTATTCTCATCCTTTCAGGAATAGCCAATGGAAAGGTGCAAGAGGTATAACCCAGTTATATATCCTAGTGCTTGGGGAAATGAGATGAGATACTATGAAATAGTGCCAAAAGGAAATGGATTGTGGTAGATCCCTGGAGAAGGATGGAAAAGAATAATGGGAGCCCAATGGGAATGGAGACACTAACTGAAAAGGGAAATAGGAATTTAGAATGGAAAGGAGACAAACTTACTATCAATTTGCAATGGAAAAGAGGTTGGTGGGGATTGTATTAAGTAAAATCAAAATTTATGTTGGCACCAGGAACAAAAAGGTAACGTAACAATAAAAAACCTGGACCCTGGAACGAGGAATGTGGTGTACGCGTAGGAAAATAATTAACTTCCAATATGAACAGTACCAATGGCACCCCCAGGTAATCAAAACATATATAACTCACCCCAGACTGATGCCACCAAATTTGGAAGAAAGCAGGGGGAATGATACAGATCGGGACATGGAAATACAAACATACCAGAGGACATTACATCAGATAGAACAGACGACAGGCCTTGTAATAGGTGTAAAAGGTGCACTTGCTTGAAAACACAAGGTTATTGAAAAAGCTGTAAAGGATAGAGAATCTCAACTGTGTGCCTGGTATGATATTGTATGTCATGGAACAGAGTGGAGTGGGACTGAATGGATAATTGTATTTTGGACTCTTGGAATAACTGTTATTTTTCCCATGCATCTGTATTGGGTATCAAATATGTAAACAGTATAAGAAAAGGCAAGTCTTAGAGGGACACTTTAAAATTCAATTGCCAGATTATACAACTGAAGATCGCAAAATGACATTTTAACTTAAAAAGGAGACACATGGCCCAATAATTAATAGGTATAATTGGTGTGATTGGTGTAAATTGGTAACCTTTAGTAATTGGATATCGAGTGGGGGACTGTTGGGAGGGTGCTGAAGTATTACGAATTGTGGTGGATAACACAAGTCTGGTAAAGTCTGGTCAATCTGAATTTGCTAGAGGATTCTGGGAGCAGGATTCTATTAGCATCAGACAGGATGTATGGAAATTTACTGAGAGTGCTGAAATTGCACTTGAATGCTGACACAACTATGTACTCTGGATGTTTAACCAGGGGCTGTGTGTGTATTTGTGGTGATGTGGATGAACTATGGTCATGGTCAGTCATGTTCAAACAAATCACCCAGAAAACATAGAATATCAGGGTTGGAAGGGACCTCAGGAGGTCATCTTAGACCAATTCCTAAGTAAATCATCTCAGCCAGGGCTTTGTCAAGCCTGACCTTAAAAATCTCTAAGGAAGGAGATTCCACCACCTCCCTAGGTAACCCATTCCAGTGCTNTCAGCTTCTCATCCACTGTAAGGACTCTGCACTTGTCCTTGTTGAACCTCATCAGATTTCTTTTGTCCCAATGCTCTAATTTGTCTAGGTCCCTCTGTATCCTATCCCTACCCTCCAGCGTATCTACCACTCCTCGCAGTTTAGTGTCATCTGCAAACTTGCTGAGAGTGCAGTCCACGCCATCCTCCAGATCATTAATGAAGATATTGAACAAAACCGGCCCCAGGACCGACTCTTGGGGCACTCCACTTGATACCGCCTGCCAACTACACATGGATCCATTGATCACTACCCATTGAGCCCGACAATCTAGCCAGCTTTCTATCCACCTTATAGTCCATTCATCCAGCCCATAATTCTTTAACTTGCCGGCAAGAATACTGTGGGAGACCGTATCAAAAGCTTTGCTAAAATCAAGAAATAACACATCCACTGCTTTCCCCTCATCCTCAGAGCCAGTTATCTCGTCATAGAAGGCAATTAGATTAGTCAGGCATGACTTGCCTTTGGTGAATCCATGCTGACTGTTCCTGATCCTCTCCTTCACACTTTCCTCTCCTCTAAGTGCTTCAGAATTGATTCCTTGAGGACCTGCTCCATGATTTTTCCAGGGACTGAGATGAGGATGACTGGCCTATAGTTCCCCGGATCCTCCTCCTTCTCTTTTTTAAAGATGGGCACTACATTAGCCTTTTTCCAGTCATACAGGACCTCCCCCCGATCGCCATGAGTTTTCAAAGATAATGGCCAATGGCTCTGCAATCACATCCGCCAACTCCTTTAGCACCCTCGGATGCAGGGCATCCAGCCCCATGCATTTGTGCTCACCCAGCTTTTCTAAATAGTCCCGAACCACTTCTTTCTCCACAGAGGGCTGGTCACCTCCTCCCCATGCTGTGCTGCCCAGTGCAGCAGTCTGGGAGCTGACCTTGTTCGTGAAGACAGAGGCAAAAAAAGCATCGAGTACATTAGCTTTTTCCACATCCTCGGTCACTAGGTTGCCTCCCTCATTCAGTAAGGAGCCCACACTTTCCTTGACTTTCTTCTTGTTGCTAACATACCTGAAGAAACCCTTATTGTTACTCTTAACATCTCTTGCTAGCTGCAACTCCAAGTGTGATTTGGCCTTCCTGATTTCACTCCTGCATGCCTGAGCAATATTTTTATACTCCTCCCTGGTCATTTGTCCAATCTTCCACTTCTTGTAAGCCTCTTTTTTGTGTTTAAGATCAGCCAAGCCAAGTTGGTCGCCTGCCATATTTACTATTCTTTCTACACATCGGGATGGTTTGTTCCTGCAACCTCAGTAAGGATTCTTTAAAATACAGGCAACATGTAAATGGTGAACTTAGAACAAACTGACCTGGGTCAACTGACCCTCTATGACAGCACAGCAGCAAGAGCTCAGGTGAATGATTGATGAGAAAGTAAACGTCAGTCTGTCCCTGTTGTCCCTTGCAAAAATATTAATCAGAAAAACAAGCTATGATTATGAAATGCCAACATGGCATATTTCAGGGACACTCTGAGAAAAGATTTCAGATAGAAAGCTCCTTGTTAATGTAGCAGACAAAGGCATAACAGAATTCAACTGCTGGAAACTGAAGGAAGACAAATTCAAACTAGAAATAAGGCGCAATATTTTAACAGTGAAGGTAATTAACCATTGGAACAATTTGCCTTGGTATGTGGTGGATTCTCCATCACTTAAAAACAGTCTTTTTTAAAAGATATGCTGTAGCTCAAACAGAAGTTGCTGGGCTTGATGCAGGAATCACTGTGTGAAATTCTATGTCCTGTGTTACTCTGACTAGATGATCATAATGGCCCCTTCTGGCCCTAAAACTATGAATCAAGCAGGTGATTCCCCCCAATCAGCACATTTTATTCCATCTTTTAAAAAAACTTGTCAACAAAACATGAAAAAAAATTAATCGCGATTAATCGCAGTTTGAATTGCACTGTTAAACAATAAAATACCAAATGAAATTTATTAAATATTTTTGGATGTCTTTCTACATTTTCAAGTATATTAATTTCAATTACAACACAAAACAAAGTGTACACTGCTCACTTTATATTATTTTATTACAAATATTTGCACTGGAAAAATGGTAAAAAATAGTATTTTTCAATTCACCTCATACAAGTACCGTAGTGCAATCTCTTTATCGTGAAAGTGCAACTTATGAATGTAGATTTTTTTTGTTACATAACTGCACTCAAAAAGAAAACAATGCAGAACTTTAGAGCATGAAAATATCTTGTGACGCTGGCTACGACAGTGCTATGCGAACACCTGTTCTCACTTTCAGGTGACATTGTGAACAAGAAGTGGGCAGCATTATCTCCTGCAAATGTAAACAAACTTGTTTGTCTGGGCGATTGACTGAACAAGAAATAGGACTGAGGGGATTTGTAGGCTCTAAAGTTTTATATTGTTTTATTACTGAATGCAGTTATTTTTTGTACATAATTCAACTTTCATGATAAAGAGATTGCACTACAGTACTTGTATTAGGTGAGTTGGAAAATACTATTTCTTTTGTTTTTTACAGTGCAAATATTTGTAATCAAAAATAAATATAAAGTGAGCACTGTACAGTTTGTATTCTGTGTTATAATTGAAATCAATATATTTGAAAATGTAGAAAACATCCAAAAATATTCAAATAAATGGTATTCTATTATTGTTAAACAGTGCAATTAATCGCGATTTTTTTAATCATGCAATTAATTGCGATTAATTTTTTTAATCGCTTGACACCCTAAAAATTATATAAAGTAAAAGCTTTTTAAAATTTTTGTCTCCCTTGCATTTTTCTCCTTTTCCCTTCTCCACTTTATTCGCTATTTTTCTTCTTACCTGTAATATGTTTCTTATCTTTTCCTGTCGTGTGTCTATATTGTACAACATAAAAAAAAATTATACTCTTCTCTTCTTCCCCCATCCCCTTCCTTTTTCTTTTCCTATATTGTTTTTTTTCTTACTTAATCCACATTACCAACCTCTACTTTCTCCTATCTTTCCTTTCCTCCCATGTTCCCAGTTTCTTGTATTCTTGTACATTGTCTCCTGTTTCCCCCAACACGAGTCTCATATTCTTCAGCCTTATCCATAAAAATCACACACAGGCTCTCTCTACACTTACATCGCTATGTAGAGTACATATACTGTCCACCATCCAAGTATATAAACAGCAGTATAGATAGTGAGCCACTGCATAGGCAAGTAAAGACACACCAAAACCTTAGGGCATATACCCTACTTGGCTCTCTACATACTCAAGCAGTGCCTCCCCATCTACACTGCAATTTTAATGTCACACTGCCTCCATGCTGCCAGGAAAAGGCTCAAGCAGCAGGGAGACGGAGACTGCGGCTGGGGCAAGGCAACAGGAAAAGGCTCCAGCAGCTCCCTGCTGTCTGAGCCTTTCCCCGTTGCCTCCCTCCCTTGCTGGAGTCTTTTTCCCTGTGGTAAGGAGAGGCGCCAGGAACAGGAAGATTTTGGAGCCTTTTCACAGCTCTTTCCCCCTGGTGGAGTCTTTTCTTGAGACGGGTAGCTAACACCACAGTACAGATGCAGCCTGCTTTTCACAGCACCCTGTAACTACAGATACCCTAATGCCATTATAGACAAGACCACAGGCATTCACACAGCACACTATGCTGATTTTCCCCTCGAAGAATATACAGACTTATCTGCCATTATCCTGAAAATCCCATAAAAAACTCAAACATTCATAGATATGCAGAGGGTTAGTGGGATTACTGATATTTATATAAAAACAAATTACAATTCACAGCCATTAATAGTTTTCACACTGCAAGCCTATGTAATTGCACAATATGTTACCCTTCATCTTCCCTCCTCTCTAACATTTTACTACTTACTTATTGTGTCTTATCTTACATTAGGACTTGTCTACACACAAGAATTCCATTAGTGTAGTAAAACCGATGCATCTTACATTGATTGCATGTGCCCACATTGTTGTAGTTGCATTGTGGTAAGATACGTTGTTTTTGGGCCTTATACTCATACAGCAGGGCTGTGCTGCATCAATTCCAGTATGAATAGACATGCCAGTGTTCCTTGCACTGCTCCTAGGCATGCTGCATTCTGAGTAATTTTTGCTCCAGATTGTGAGATACTTCCAAGAGGCCAGAGAAATTGTGGGAAGAGAGGCCTAATTCCTACAATCTTCTCACTGTATCCTGGAATTTAGCTGATGGAAGTGCCATTTCTAAACAACTCTGTCACAGTGATGGAGATATACTGTGCTCCTGTCCATTACTGAGACTGAAAAGCAGGTCTTGGAATATCTGAAAGCATGCAATGTGGTACCTATGGTGACTGAGAATTTTTGAAATTGTTTGAGAAATTCAGAGAAGGACCCAGAAATTGAATCTGCACAGACCAACGAAATCTATTCTTTGATCAACTGCCTTTGGAGGGATGCTGCTATTTGCTCCAGCCAACAAGCAATGATAATCTGGAGATTTAGGATGATGAAAGCTTCAAAACTTCAGACTGCATGAGGGCACTGATGAAGCAGGGCCAGAGACCAGAATGAGAGCACCTCCCAGCACGCAAAAAGTGAGTGACAATCACTATTTGGAAGCTGGCCATCACCAATTGTTACCAATCAGTGGAAAACCATTTCAGTGATGAAAGATCCACAGTTGGAGCTGTTATGCAACGTGTGTACAAGACTATTTAGCATTTGACACTGCATCATGTGATCAAGGTAGGTAATACAGGAGCTCATTACTGTGTATGAAAAGATCCCAATTGTGATAGGGATCTACTGAAAGGACCTGTGTGCCCATTCTGTTTCCCCCTCACCAGCTCTTGCCATTCAATTACTCCATGGTTCTGTAGGCCTTGTTTGAAGACCCCAACAGTTCACCAGCATTAACACTGGATGGGTCAGGAAAAGTTCATACCAGGATCTTCAGAAATACAGCACTAGTCACAAAAATGAAACAAGAAGTTCTCTTCCCCTACTGTACACCAGACATGAATGAAGAAATGGAACCAACTTATTCTGGATGACCCAGCACCACCTTCTTGTTTCCCTGGCTTATAAAAGGAGCTACTGTAAATCCTGACTGGAACAGACAGACTAGTTAACTATACCCTAAGCCACTGTAGGATGGTTATAGAGCATGCATTTGGTAGGCTGAAGGGGAGGTGGAAAAGTCTGACACAGATAGACTGTTCTGGGACTCATCTTCCTTGTATTACTGCTGTATGTTGTTTTTACACATAATTTGAGACTAAAGGAGGAGTAATTGCTAATGATTGGACAGAAGAGGTGCAGAGGCTACCTGCCAAATCTGAATAGCCCAAGGTGCAATCCACTGTTGGCAATGTTGCCAGCAGAAGTGCCATGGTCAAAAATGCTCTGTGCATACACTTTGAGAACAGGAGACAGCAACATATGATGTTTTGGTAGAATATACACTGAATTATACAATTAGCGATATTGCAGAAGTGCCTATGATCCCAAATGAGCAATTCGGGTGCCTTTGTTCTAGGCACTGTACAAACACATAACAGAAAAATGGTGCCTGTCCTGAAATCTCTTCATCTTCTGGTTTTATGCATTTTAATGCTATTAAATAAACCTTGGCATCTGTGTTTTGAAACCAAGACCACCACTGCTGCTTTTTTTACAAATTTTATTAAACACAATCAGAACTTCAGCAACTATGCAAAGCATTCACAAACATAACAAAATAATTTAAAGATCAAATCTGTGACAGATAAGACACAGATTAAGTAGTTCTCCTTGTCCTGAGGATTGGATTAGTGGGAGAATGACTGGGACCATGTGGGGAAAGTGAAAAATATCCTCAATCTCAATATTCTGAAGCACAAAGGTGCAGCTTGCCTGGGCAACGATGCTCTCCAGCAACACAGTGTGCTTCCTTATTAGGGTGAGCATTTCTTCTTGCATCAACCCACCCCACCATCTCTCTCTCTTTGCTTAGATCAGCTTCAAAGAACTGTCTTCTTGTCCCACACTCTCCCAATTAATTGCTTATCTTAACACATCCAGGCCCTCTTTGTGGCTCGTTGGGACTCCACCATAAGTTTTTTAAACTCTCTCTTTATATAACTTACCTATATGGCCCTCATTACCATAGTACAATAACTCCTCACTTAAAGTCGTCCCGGTTAACGTTGTTTTGTTGCTGATCAATTAGAGAACATGCTTGTTTAAAGTTGCGCAATGCTCCCTTAGAACGTTGTTTGGCAGCCACCTGCTTTGTCCACTGTTTGCAGGAAGAGCAGCCCATTGGAGCTAGCTGGTGGGGGCTTGGAATCAGGTTGGGCCAGAAGCCCCCCATCAGCTCCCCTAAGTTCCCTGTGCGGCAGCCGCTCAGCAGGCTATCAATTGCCTGGCAGTTCAGCTGTCCCTCCCCCAACTGCCGTGTGCTGCTTCTGCCCTCTGCCTTGGAGCTGCTCCCGAGAGCCTTCTGCTTGCTGTGCAAGGGGGGGAGGGGGAGAAGAGGGGTGCTAATGTCAGGGTGTCCCCCTCCCCGTTCCTGCCCCCCACACCTTTACCCCATATCCACAGAGCAGGAGGGAGCTTGCTGGCAGCAGCTGCTGTCTCAACTTGCTGATCTACTTAAAAAGGCAGTGTACTTAGAGTGGGGTTAGCATACTTAAAGGGGCAATGTGCGTCTCTCTCTCACACACACCCTGTGTGTGTCTCTCTGCCATGCTGTCTCCCCTCCCTCCATTCGTGCTGCCTTGTAGAGTGTGAGGCTACATTAACAACAATGTGTTAACCCTTGAGGGCTCAGCCGAGTGCTAGTTCTACATTTAGCAGTAAGGCATTCTCTGGGAAATATCCCAACCTCTTCCATCCTCTGACTGCACCACCTCAACCAAGCTTCACAATCATTGCTGTGTACAGTATTAAATTGTTTAAAACTTAGTGTGTGTGTGTGTGTGTGTGTGTGTGTGTGTGTGTGTGTGTGTATAGTCTTTTGTCTGGCGATAAAAATTTCCCTGGAACCTAACCCCAACCCCCCTTTACATTAATTCTTAAGGGGAAATTGGATTCGCTTAACATCGTTTCACTTAAAGTAGCATTTTTCAGGAACGTAACTACAATGTTAAGCGAGGAGTTACTGTATCTATATGCCTTACAATCATTAGTGGGCTTTATCTTCATAACACTCCTGTGAGGGAAGTATTATCCCTATTTTACAAATGGGGATTGAGGCACAGAGTAGATTTATCAACTTGCCAGGGTCACACAAGAAGTCTGTAGCTGATCCAGGTATCCTGGTCCTTTCTCTTGTGCTCCAATTCATAAGGCAGCAAGCATCAGTGGAACTTTCTAGTAAGGTATGTCTATTGCAGGTACTGTTCAAAGAAACAGAGATCAGTCAGTAACCATAGTGAATGCAGTAGATATGGAAACTCAGCACTCCCAAAAAGAAAATGTATCATTCCCCCTCCCCCAGCCCCTCTTTTTTTTTTGGCCATTTTCACATTAGGTTCCCCAACAACCTGGCACCCAGAGCAAGATGGTAAGCAGCCTTTAAATGCTTCCTAGAAAAAGGATGTTTATCATTATGTTGATGCCAATCTTTACTTTAACAGTTTGATAGAGTGCGGGAAAATGATGCATTATATGGGACTTATTTAGAACTCCAGTTACACCATCGCAGGCAGTCCTGGCCTTGGAACACATTACTCTGATGCAGAGTCCCAAAAGGCAAAGGAAGACATTATTCAAGAGGGCTAGAGGCCAGCCGGGGAGATTGCAAGGTTTTCTGCTGAGGTGGTTCTGCCAGATTTGCTGCTTGATAAATGAGAAAATTTATCCTGACATAGAATGGAAGGGATGGGGAAACATGAACTGCCTAAATGTGCATACCAAATTAGAACGCCTCTTGTCCCGGAAATACTCTGATATGCCAGGAGACATGAAAAAATCAGGATTAAAAATAAATAATCTCTGAAAACCTGTGATACACTGCACTAACAGGTTTAAGTGAGTTACTCTGATATGCTAACCAATAATGCAGATGAATCATTGAAAACCCCCCCCCTTTTTTTTGCGCGGAAGTACTGTAATTTTCCATGGATTTGCTGTATTATACTGTTATGCATGCAGTTAAACCAAAGGCTCGAGACAGTGAATGACATTGCTTATGATGCTGTATTAACATGATGTTTTAATAGAACTGAAAAGATGCAATTATATTACTGTACTTTTAGCTATGTATGTATTGCTGGACAGCACAGAGGCTGGCAGATATTGTGTTCAAGCTTTGTGCTCTCAAAATTGCTTCTATATTTATGTTACAACACATCATGGGCCATTTGTGCTGGAATTATTTTTTTGCTGCTGCTATTTGCCATTTTGTACCCAACCACATGGCTCAATGGGGGAAGAAAAAATGAAAGTGTCAGGAATTGAACAAGGGAGAGTGGTGGCAGGAGGAGATGTGTGTGTGTGGAGAAAGGAGGAGAGGTTGGGGCAAGTAGTCTCAGCAGCATTTTGGAAGGTGTGGGATGGGGGTGGAGCAGAGCAATGAGGAGGAGAAATGGAGAGGTTTCCAAATGACATAGCTATATTTACCCATTTACAAAAGCAAAAGGTGGCAAAGCAAACCTTGGAGAAAGTCCACCTCCCTCTCCCCTCTCCTCCCCCGCACAAAAAAAAGCTACAATGATTATGTATTACAATAAAAACTTACTGGCTGAGGGCCCCTCATCTCCCTAGTATGCTGTCTCCGTTGTCGTCTGTGAGGCAGATGTATCCTAGTATCTGCATCTGGAGCAGGTCCTGACTGATGGCCTTCAGGACAATGCCATGAGTATCAAGCAGCTTCTGAGTAGACACGTCAGTGCTATCCTCCTATTGCTCTATCTCATCATGGCTATCAGCACTCTTCTGGGGAGCCTCCAGACAGGGTCAACACTGTTTGCAAGCAACCTAGGCTGAATGATGGGCTGGGTGGATTTGATTTAAATCAAATTGATTTAAATCACTAGTTAGGAAGACTCGATTTAATCATGGATTTCTACATAAAAGTGCATTCTTGTTGGCTGTTTTACCCTTAATACATATTCTTCACAACTCAGAGATAGATGTAGGTTTCATTTTTAGAAGGTACACACTATACATTTTTTAAGTGATTTATTTTGAAAACTTTTCAGATTAGTTTTACAGCTATATGAGAAAATGAATGATTGTTTGGTTATTTCATAAAGGTAAATGAAGCAGATATTTATGAAGTCATTGGGAGGTGAACTATCTCCAATTTAACAGGTTAATCATTAATATTTGGAGGATTTTCTTGCCATGCTGTATTAGGAGGAAAACATCACCAGACAGACATTTAAATTGTTTTATTTAACTAAAACAACATTATATATTCTGGATTTTTTTCTTCAACAGCAAACATATAATATTTTAACAAAACAAGCATATGAATTTTTGAATTTAGTTAAACATTCAAGTTTTTTAAAATCAGGTTTATTTTTGTTAAAATTGTTTTTAACTAAAATAGTTAAATGAAATATTAAAAAAAAAATTAAATCGACTGTCAGCCAGGTCAACATGAGAAACTTAAAATATTGGCTTCTGCAGTTAACTCAGTCGTCTTCACCTTCATTTTCCTGTGTTTGTTCATAATCTGGAAAAGAAAAACAAGCTTTCCTGCTTTTTCAGGTCCGAAACGATTTCTCAATTTGGAACGAATTAGTCCAAAGGAAGAAAATATTCTTTCTACACCGGCAGAAGAAGCTACTGCTGTTAAAAGTGAGATTATCACTTCAACAGTCTCTGAATCCAAGTGCTTAAGTGACTTCCACCAGTTCACTGGTGTGACCTTCTTTAAAATATCATCATCAAACATATATTGCTTGAATGGTTCACCCTTAGCTCCAAAGTTTATTATAGTTGGCATTATTGAGGGATGATTGCTGGATGTCCATGTCATAGCCAACTCCTCTTCTTCAGCAGTTAAGGTTCGACCCTGGTACCGAGTATTGAGAATATCTGCAAGAAAATGAGCTGGAGATAGTCCTTGTCCCATTCATTTTTTTAATGCTTGTAATTTAACTCTGTCATTGCACATTTCTCTTTTTAAGATCTCACTCAGTTCCTTCCAAATTTCAACAGTGTCAGCAATAAAACAGCTATGTCCCTGCATTTTGTTCAAGGCTCCAGAAATAGACTTCAGGGTACTCGGCATGTGTTCAACATTTCTCTTAAGCCCCATGTTGAGAACTTTGGCTGTGACAGTGCCATCTATTTTTTCACAATTTTGTTCACAAACTCATCAGATTAAGCCAGTTCTTGACAGTGCTCAAAACAGTCCACTACTGAGTTCCATCACATGTCTTGTGGGAGAGTTAGCTTGGTTCCTCCCCCTTTTTTCAGAGCAGCTGCTGCAAAGTGGTCATTACAGAAGTATTTTGCAATTTCAACAACATTAGCCTTTATTTCTGGAACACTGAAGTCTTTGGCTAGGAGGTGCATCAAATGAGCACTGCAACCGTATATTATTCGCTTGGGACTCTCTTCTAAATAATTTCTTCTCATCTTGAGATACATTTGCAGCATTGTCTGAGACCAAGCTGCGTACTAGACATCTGATCTTTTTTTCACAGTTTGTTATAGCTTTTACTGCTACTTCTTGTAAGTATTCTGCTGTGTGTGCATTTCCTGATGTATCAATTGTTTCTGTAAGGAAGACATTCCCTTCTTCTGTTGTCACACAAGCACATACAGCAGGATCATTGTGGACATTACTCCACCCATCGAGATTAACAATTTTACCCTCTAGACCTTTTGCACACTGCTCAATTTCTCTTTCATACACTTTATCCAGCAATTTGCCTGCAACATCTGCTCTGTTGGGTGCACTGTATCCTGGTCTTAATAACTGAACCATGTTAATGAAGTGTGGGTTCTCAATCATATGGAAAGGAGCGTTTGTTGCATAAATAAACCGGGCAATTTTTTCATCAATTACCTCTTTTTGTAATCTGCTGGTTCATATCACAAACTTATCTATAGTTGTTTGAGATTTTTTTTTTCTTTTTACTATCAGTGATATACTGTGGCTATGTGACATACATGATGTGACTGAAACAGTATCATTGGCAGGTAACTCCGAAACTATAGAAAATGATGGTGATCTTGAAGGTGGATAGTCTTCAGAATCCTGTACGTTGAGGATGGAGTCTCCTAAACAAAATAAGTCAATGCAGTTATTTAATTATTATTACCATATTGCTCATTTAGTATTACTCACTGCATTCACTGACACTCAGTACTACTTTAAAGGTGAAATTGTAAAAGGAAGATTCTGCCTATTTCAGCGATTTTTTATCACAACTGCATTTAAAATGATAGTACCACAGAGTAACAACTATATTTTTTGCTCAAACATGAAAATTCAAGAATAGTCCAGAAGGAAGACAGGTAGTCCTTAAGAAAGAAGTATGGGAAAAAAAAGTTTACCAACCTGAAGATCCTGCATGTTCAGACATGTTCCTTTTATCATCTTCAATGCAGCTTCCTCCTGAGAAGGAACACTTCACATGATGTTGTTTCATTCGGGCAACCAGGCCTTGCATTTCTTTGTTGCACTGTTTGCATTTTGCACACATGCCTGTCTTACCCACAGGTAGAGGAACTTCATTAAAATATTCCCAAACTGGGTCTCTTTTATGGCCTGCTGCCATTATAGGTTTTCCCTTTAAAAGGAGGGAGGGATAGCTCAGTGGTTTGAGCATTGGCCTGCTAAACCCAAGGTTGTGAGTTCAATCCTTGAGGGAGCCACTTAGGGATCTGGGGCAAAAATCAGTACTTGGTCCTGCTAGTGAAGGCAGGGGGCTGGACTCAATGACCTTCCAAGGTCCCTTCCAGTTCTATGAGATAGGTATATCTCCCTTCTAGTGAGAGAATGGTATGGTAGATCTCAAATCAATGAAGACTACACTCAGAAAGACCTCAAGACTTCTGGAATATGCTGCTCAAACAGTTTCACTTTTGTTTCTACTGCCTGTCCCTCATTTATCTCCAGACCTCTTCTCCTTGTCCAGATCTATTCCGCCCCCAACAATCTTCTATTCATTGAACTTTTTGAAACTTTGCACTTTTAGAGAGAGGTAAGGGATTGACTCGGTGTACACAAATTTGCAGAGGGACAATAGGGTTGAGATCTGTTATTTCTCACCTCTATTTATTTATTTATTTAATTAATTTATTTAAAAACATTTTTGCTGTTAACAAGCATGTTATCTCTGGAGACACAAATCCACAGTTTGAGAACTGCAAACCTAAGCATCTCTGATGTTCTCTTCTAGACTGAGCACTGAGTCCCATTGGGTAGATAGAAAGAGTAACCTAAATAATCTATACAGAAGCCCCTGGAACCCCATAAGATTGGGTCCCTAATCCATGAACTATTGGAACTCATTTACAAAACTTTTCTTAAACATTACATGACTATATTGTCTCATACTATAGAATTAGAATTTATAATCCCTATTCCATGATGAGATTTTTTTGAGCTGTAATGTATCTTAATTACAACTATCTTTAGATCAGATTTTTTTGATAAAATGCTTTTTGAGGAAAAAACCTATTTAAATAAAAAAATACGATTTTTTTTTAAATCATTGATTTTTATCCACCCTGATGATGGGCTTCTTGGAGTTTGTGTGGGCATTTCCACAGCTGCCCTTGTGATCTCTTTTATAGCTTTGTCACAGCTCCTTACCCTTCACCCTACACTGTTATTCAGAAAGTAGCCCAGTTCTACCACCTGTCAAGTCAGGTCCTTGAATCTCTTTGCATCCTGGTTCAATTTTCCCAGCAGGGACAGTCCATGCACCATGTCCCTAAAAGCAATTAAAACTCCTCATGGTTCCAGGCAGATGTGCAAAGCATAATTAACAAAGAAGGTTGGATTTGGTTGGGAAAGCTCTTTCAAAAGTAGTCTATGAATGGGAACTGTACATTTGCCAGTGCTGTCTGAACAGGTGGGTGACTTCTAGCTGAGATGAGCTCAGAACATAAATGTAGAAAGCTGACCAGAGGGGTCAATTCTGTTGTGACCATTGTAGTGTGAGACAGCAGCGTATCACTATCTGCCATGGAAGTGAAACAAGTCCCTGCTGCACTACACACATTTAACTCCCACTGGTGCAGACTTACTATGGATAGAAACAAGGGTAATTTCCATCAGTGGACATCTAGAGAAGCATGGGTGGGAGGAAATGTGTGTGTGTGTAGATGCACAGCAGTTCCCTCCAATATAAGGGCAATTTCACCAGTGGAACTTTCATGTGTACATAGGGCCTTAGATAATATGCTCTTCAGGGCAGGGATCATATCTTCTTATTGTACATGTTTGTACAGTGCCTAGCACAATGAGGCCACAGTCCTCAAGGGTCCTTTGGTTGCTACAAAAATCACATTCTTGTGCCATCCACTTGCCCCCCAAGATTACACTCATTTGCCACCCCCTACAAAATCTCTAACAGTCACTCGTCTCATGCATCCCAGTCAAAAAAATGTCACGTTCTCTGGCCTTCCTATCCCAAAAATCAAGCAAACGCAAACACAGCACACACACAGACTGCCTCTACACATAAGGGACTTGTTACACAGGCTCTTCTAAGAGTCCACATACATACACACAAGCTCCTCTCCACAAAACAAGGAGCTCCTTCCCCCTCCCCCAGCCTTCTCTCCCCCAACCGTCACCCCAGACTCTTCCCTTCCCAAGTTCTTTCTCTGATTTCTCTCCTTTTCCCTCCCTCTCTCTTATTACCCACTACTTCCTTAGTGTAGGGGAGGAGAAAGTGCTTCACTATCTAGCTTCCTCCTCCCATTACAGGATCTGATAGCTACAGCATAGCAGATCCAGCTTCTGCAATAGTGGAGGCAGGGGACAAAAAATGGTTTAGAACAGTGGCTCTCAAACTTTTTTACTGGTGACCTCTTTCACATAGCAAGCCTTTGAGTGTGACCCCCCCTTATAAATTAAAAACACCTTTTTATATATTTAACACCATTATAAATGCTGGAGGCAAAGTGGGATTTGGGGTGGAGGTTGACAGCTCACAACCCCCCATGTAATAACCTCGTGACCCCCTGAGGGGTCCCGACCCCCAGTTTGAGAACCCCTGGTTTAGGACATTAAATGGAGATAAGAAGCTGCAGGAGGACATGTTTTAGGGAAGTAGGGAGAAGCCTTTTCATTTTTAACTCCTCTAATATTGGACAGAGTTGAAGGAAGAGGATGCACAGACCACCAGAGAGGAAGAAAGCTGAAGAGACATGTTCCTCCTTTACCACCACCTCCGTTGCATATATGTTTCCATGGAGTGTAGCTGCTCACCACGATGAAATTAGTTGCTGGAGGACATGCTCAGTTCAAATGTGTCTGTCTGTGAATAGGCTCAGCGAAGCTGGGGCATGCTCAGTACAGACACAACAGTCACATTTTTTAAACAGCAAGCCTAGCATGCTCTGCAGAGTATAATACAAACTGCAAATGGAGATGTTTTACAGTTTTATAATTTTTTCAGTTTTCACAGGGACAGCAAGACGCGAGTCTCTGACCCTAGAACCATCCCCTCTGCTAAATATTAAGTGCCTGGTGCAAACCACAGAGGTGTTAGAGCTGAAAAATATTTTTACAGTGGGAAGTGTTAGGCAACCCAATAGGTACACACATAAAACTGCATTAAAAGAACATGCAACCTTAATTCTGGCATTTCCTAACTTCTGGAAGCTTGACTTTGAAACCTTAATGTTCTTATAAGAAGGTTTTTTTAATGGGTAATTTCCTAAGTTTTAAAAAAAGTAAACTGAAAAAAACCAACAAATTTCATCATGTGATATATTGACACCCACATGGCTCATCAGCAGGGTTAAAACCTTTAAATCCACTGCACAGACCTCTAGTACTTGAGCTAAGCAGTAACTGACAGCAATAGTAGGTTGTGATTTGGGGACTTCAACAGCTGAGTCAAGGGTGAGAGTTATTTCAGGAGTGGGTGGGTCAACTCTTGTGGCCTGCATCATGCAGGAGGTCAGACTAGATTATCATAATGGTCCCTTCTGATCTTAAGTTCTATGATTCTATGATCCTCTACATGGATTGATGCAGAAGGGGTACAAGACACTTTGCCAGTGGGTTTCACAGCAATTTGCTGACAGCAAACGAATGGTGAGAGCCAGGAATCTTGGCTTCCAGTCCAGGTTCTGGAAACTGTGCACTCCGGTGGTCACAAAACCTTCTGTTCCTATGCCTTCCAACCTGGCCTTGTCTAGTCCTCTCTCTTCGTTCCAGTGCCAGTCAGTCCTAGTCCTTTCCTCTGAGCTCCGGGTCTGAGCCCTAGTCCCTTGTATCCTTGTAAATCCGTTTATTTCCCTCTTCACCACTCCACACTGCCTCCCAGTCTCCCTCCCTGGGCTCATGTAATCTCAGTTCCCCCACACATACCTTGGCTGAGCCTTCCCTTTCCCCAGTATCTTTGCCCAGCTAGTCTTAGTTCTCCCGCCGTACCCTGGCTCCTCATGAGCTTTGTCTCTCCTGCCCTTGGCTCAGTATCTATAACCAGCTAATCCTAGTTTTCCTGCCAAATCTACTCTCCCCAAGTCTGGTTCTTGTCCTGTCTGCTTTAAATTCAGGCAGCTTCCTTCTCCACACTGCCTGGGCCCAGCAGGGAGAGAATTGAGACCGCAGGAGAGAGAGTCTCTCTGCTCTTAGTTCCAGTGCCACACTGGCCCACAGCAGCCAAGAGTGGCAACTGCAGGGAAGTGCTGTTTGGCCCCTGCAGCCCCAAGCTAGAGCATACTCAGTACTGAAAGAATTTTCAGAGAATTTAGCTGTTAAATTCCAACAAGTTTATACTGAGCATGTGCAAACAGATTTTTCCCAAAAAAAACTTGTAACTTGGCCATACAGTAACTCCTCACTTAAAGTCGTCCCGGTTAACGTTGTTTTGTTGTTACGTTGCTGATCAATTAAGGAACATGCTCATTTAAAGTTGTGCAATGCTCCCTTCTAACATCGTTTGGAAGCCGCCTGCTTTGTCCACTGCTCGCAGGAAGAGCAGCCCGTTGCAGCTAGCTGGTGGGGGCTTGGAACCAGGGTGGACCCAGCAGACTATCAATTGCCCGCAGTTCAGCTGTCCCTCCCCGCACTGCCATGTGCTGCTCCTGCCCTCTGCCTTGGAGCTGCTCCCCGAGACTCCTGCTTGCTGTGCGGGGGAAGAGGAGGGCTAATGTCAGGGTGTCCCCCTCCCCGCTTACCTCATCTTCCATAGAGCAGGGGGGACACAGGACAGGGCTCAGGATGGAAATTTAAAAAAAAATAAAAAAAATATCAGCTCACAAGACTTTCCCCCCCAAAATGGATCAAGTTTGGTAAAGTTATAAGCAACTGAAAGCGAGGGTCTTATAATGAGAAGTATCAGGCAATCTTAAAAGATGGTGCTACCAGCTTCACCTATAAAATTACCACTTTCTCTATAACGAAAAACAAGCAAGGAAGATTTTAAAACATCTATGCAAATAAAAATAACCAGCTATAACAAACACCATACAAATATAAGAAAAATCATAAATATAGTGGAATTTAGCTCACCATCACCCTCTCCACCCATATACTGAAGAGAAAAACACTGAAAACCATCCACTCTCCTGTATTGCTTCCCAAGGGAGGTGGGGGGGGGGGGGGGGGGGGGGGGGGGGGAAAAAAANTGCTTTTTGTCCATTATAGGAGATAGAACTTGAAATTTAACTACTTTCTCTCTTCTTTACTCAAACCATCACTAAAGTCACAGACAAGTCACCGGCAACATAGAAAAATTCATGGAAGCCCGTGACCTGTCCATGACTTTTACTAAAAATATCCATGACAAAATAGGAAGCTCAGCTGCAGGGTCCGCACATCACCCCCAGCAGCCAGGCATCTGTGAGGGCCCGCTCAGAGCTCCGGGGGTACCCCGCAGCTCCCAGCCGCCGCAGGCTGAAGTCATGGAGGTTGCTGGAAGTCAGAGATTTGGTGACTTCTGAAACCTCCATGAAAGAATCATATCCTTAACCATCACCCACACCAATGCCAGCTGTATGGCTGCCAGCTCTTGCAGGAGCCTGGCACAAACAATCTGCTTTCTGAACATAACAGCAGCCATACTGGGTCAGACCAATGGTCCATCTAGCCCAGTATCCTGTCTTGACAGGGGCCGGTGCCAGATGCTTCAGAATAAAGACACCAGGCAATCATCGAGTGTCCACTCCCAGCTTCTGGAGTGTCCACTCCCACTCATAGATTTAGGGACACCCAGAGCATGAGGTTACATCCCCAACCATCTTGGCTAATAGTCATTGACAGACCTGTCCTCCATGAACTTATCTAGTCTTTTTTTTTAAACGTTATAGTCTTGGCCTTCACAACATCCTGTGGCAACAAGTTCCACGGGTTGACTGTGCAGTATGGGGCAGGGGGAACAAAGCTAAAAAAATACACCCTCCCCCCAACATATAAACCGTGATGAAAGGAAAGGTCAGCAGGGAAAGGATGCAAACGAGAAGGTGCAGAAGAGGAAGCAGCCAGCAGCCCCACCCCTACCCCGAGGCAGGATCTGGCGCCGAGAGCAGGTGTGTGGGACTGACCCAGACCACATCGAGCCGGGCTCCAGAGACCACAGGCAGAGCAGGAAACGCGAATAGCTCCGCGACGCCAGGGCGAGTCCGCCAGCCCAGGAGCGCGGGGAAGGGGCCACAGCGCCGGCGCCGCGCTTTAATCCCCGTCCCCGCCGCGCACTGGAGCTAGCCGGACTCGGTCCGCGCCACAGCGCCCTGGGCGGGACTGCGCGCGCTTGGAGCTGTCTGGCCGAGCCCCGGAAGCCCGCGCGCCGCTTCGTCCCGAGCCGAACCTACTCCCACCAAGAGCAGCCCCAGGCAACGACCCTCCCGGCAGGAGCCACCCCCAGCCCCGCCCCGGCTCTTACTATCCAGGTAGTGCTCCAGGTACATCCCCGCCGCCATCTTGGGCCTCAAACACAGACACTTCCGGCCGGGCCCGGAAACCGGGTAACTTCTGTCCTTCCGTCCGACAAGGCGTCACTTCCTCCCCTTCTCGAAAGTACTTCCGTGTAGAACAGGGCCGCTTCCGGCTGCGTGAGGCGCCGCTTTGAATTATTGCTTGTTCCTGATTCCGCAACGGCTCGGCTGGCCCGCATCGGCACGGGGGTGGGAGCGCGCGCGCGGGCTGTGATCTCAGAGTCCGTTGATGGGCGATAACGGCACAGGCTGAGACACACACCCGTCAGAGTGACGCGGTCGCGGGGCAGGCGGGACGGACCCGGCTCCGCGCCACAGGCCTGGGGGAGCCGCGGACGGTCAGACCCCGAGGCGAGTCGCCGGAGCTGGGCCGGCGGGGATCGCGCGCAAGCGGGTCCCGGGGCGGAGGAGGCCGCAGGGCCGCTCGGCTGAGGCGCACAGTAGAGCAGCCGGTGCGCGGCTTATACTGGGTCTGGGAGGGATTAAGGTCAGAGGGGCCAAACCGGGTGCGATGCTGGGACCATGGAAGTGTAAAGACTGTTGAGGACCTGGGCCCCATCCCGGGGCGGAAAAGAGGATGTTTACATGGACCCGTTACTGGCCTGCTGCTGCTGCTGCAACGTGCGGATGCGCTGCCCGGTCATTTCCAGGAGCAACGCCTTGTCCAGCTAGCGGCGAAGAAGGTGCTAATGATGGGCAAGAAAAGGAAAAATCAGTCCGGACTGGTCTGGTATCCAGTCACACTCCGAAACAGCGGTGTGCATGTCGGGGTTCATCTCAGGCCCTCCCAGGCGCCAGGAGGGGTAGTTTTCATCGGACTAAAGAGCCCTGGCACCACTGGGGAAGAGCATGGAACTATCTCCCTATTACTTCCGGGGGGGGGGCGCTCACAAACGTGTTGGGGACGTGACAGCGCCCAGGGAGAGGAAGAACGCAGGACGGAGAGTAGAGGATGGGAATGCTTTCCTAGCCTCAGCAGGGAGCTCTATCACCAGGGTGGGACAGGTGCCAGGGGTGTTGTTCTCACCTTGTGACCCTGGCTCATGCCCTCCAGGAGCAGGGTATTTAGTTGGTTCAGACAGTGGATGATTCAGTCATTGTCTCTTAATCAATGGTTTGATCCGAGGATGGATAGGGATTTAGCATTAATACAGGAAATGGATTGAATGGAGCAGTTACCTTGTGGGGGGGAAAGAGAGAGGAGGGCAGACAATAAGATAGCTCCCAATGCAGCCCAGCCAGACCCTGAGGCAGCCTGGGGGCTTTTGCTTACCTTTTTGCAGACTATATGTTTTTGTACTTTACTCCAGGCACAAGTTCTCTGCGCTCACATCTTTGAGGTCTGTCTCTTAGATAGAAATTTGAAATTATTCCCCAATCATTCCTCTCTTCATAGTCACTTTACAGGAGACCCAGTGCAGCTGTCATATCCCTTTACCAGCTCTCTACTAATTCCAAGGTGCCCCGGGAACTAAGTGTCTCTTCCCTCCCTTCCCTCCACACCAATGGCAGCCAATGAGCTTTTTGCTCATCACAAGGAGGAAAGGGTGTCTACAGAAATATGAAAGAAGAAAAGTCCCAAGGACAGAAGAGGAGACCAAGAGGGAAATATGAAATGTACAAAAGGGGATTTATATGTGGCCATCCAGCTGCTCCTTTGGGGATGGGAGATAAAGAGGCTCAGAAAAATATAAAGGGGGTGAATACAGACAAAACAGGAGGCTATTGAGATGGTAGCTACCGCAACAGTTGGAATATGTGTATGGGAAGCAATACCTTTTCTTCAAGGGTTTGAAATTCCAACTTTTTATTAAAGTACAAGAATCATGAATCCTAATAGGTGGGTGGCCCTTCATTCTGTTGTGTGCGGCCGCCCAAGCGCGCACCTTAGAAGGAACTATCTGTGGACCACCTGAATGGAGATCACGGACCACTGGTGATCCACGGATCACAGTTTGAGAACCTCTGATATAGACAGATAAATTAATATATAGATCAGGGGTCGGCAACCTACGGTACGCGTGCCAAACATGGCACGCGAGCCGATTTTTGGTGGCACGCCGCTGCCTGCCAGTCCCAGCCCCACTCAGCCCCCCCGCCCACCGCTCTCCCCTGCGGGGGCAGGAGGCAGAAGCTTGGTCCTGCGGCAACCAAGCTTCCCCCTCCCCCGCTTCTTCCCCCAGCGTGGTGCTTTCTGATCGCCGGGGGGAAGGGGGCGGAGCCCAGCCACAGCGTGCTCGCTGCTCCGTAGAGGAGACAGAGAAGAGGTAGGGACGGGGCCTTGGGGAAGCGGGTGGAACAGGGCATATCCCTTCCAGCCCCCTGC
>QXTE01000228.1:985799-1061297 GCA_003942145.1 Platysternon megacephalum
CCCCCACACACCCCCAGCCCTCTTCCCTGTACCCCTGAATCCCCCCACACACCCAGTCCTCTGCCCTGACCCCCCCACACATCCAGCCTTCTGCCCTGCACCCCCACAGCCCTCATCCCTGCCCCCACCTCCCCCCCAGGTCTGGGGTCCCAGCTGACGTCCCGGCCGCAGGCCGCGCTCAACCCACTGCAGGCCTAGGTGAACAGAACCCCAGGCTGGCAGCTTAAGATCAGCATTTTAATTTAATTTTAAATGAAGCTTCTTAAACATTTTGAAAACCTTGTTTACTTTACATACAACAATAGTTTAGTTATATAATATAGACTTATAGAGAGAGACCTTCTAAAAAAGGTTAAAATGTATTACCGGCACGCGAAACCTTAAATTAAAGTGAATAAATGAAGACTCGGCACACCACTTCTGAAAGGTTGCCTACTCCTGATATAGATTGTTCTGTATCCTGCCTCTAATAGTAACCGGTGCCAGATGCTTCAACAACAGGTGTAGGAAACCCCCTAGTGAACAATTACAGAATAACCGTCTCTCGTTTTGTATTCTAACGTAAGCTCAGATGTCCAAACTGTTTTGACTCTTATAGAGGTAGAAGTGTGAAACACCTGGCCACGTTGATGTACGTAGTCTGTGCAGCGCACTCGCATTCTGCACAATTTAAGTTTTAGTTTTTTAAATAAATTTTTTATCCTCAGATAAAACATTGAAAATGTGACCTGAATGTAAACTGTTGTAGGGATGTCATCCTGAGGCTGCAGACAGCCTAAAACAAAAACTCAAAGGTGTAAACTGCCTCACCCTCCATTAATATCAATGGTGTGTTAACATTAAAGCCTAATCATTATGTTTTAAATGTCAATTACTTGCCAATAATTTTAGAAGACGAATGAGAATAAAACCCACTGGGAGGGTACTGCATGGAAGGAAATACAGAAATATGAAACAAAAGTCCCAAGGACAGAAGAGGAGACAAAGAAAGAATGGAGGATGGGAGAGAAAAGGGAGCAGAATGTATTGTCTCATTCAGTATTACTCAGAGTAAGGCATTGAATAAATATAGATAATGAAAAGATTAGTTTCTACATAAACATTCTACCCTGGTTTTCTGTGGAGAACTCTCACTGTTATCAATGGGAGATCAGCTGTGGATGGAGGCAAATATTTTATCCTAAGTTTATATACCAGCCCAGCCCACACACTATAATTAAAAACAGAACTTGGCCCTCTCTAGAGAATGAGGGAAACCCCTCTGCTAGGCCCTTGGTCTCCATGAACTCATGGGACAGTAAAGTTTCCTTTTATCAGTTTTAAATGTGCTGCCTTTCTATTTCACTGACTGTCTCTTGTTATTATATGAGTGGGTAAATATGGGTGCCCAATTTACCTTCACTAGGTTGCTCATTAGTACCTTTAGCCTGGTTGCCTCCATTCATCTCTTTGCTAAACTGAACAGACCCAGTCTTTTCAGTCTCATGGAAGTTTCTTCTGGTCTTTTATCACTGAATCCCCTCTTATTTCTTCCATATCATTCTTGAGATATGGTAGCCTGAATTAACAAAATATTCCAGGTGAAGGTGTCCCGTTCATTTATGTAATTGCACAATAGTGTCAGTATTTTTTTCCATCCCATTCTCTACAATTCATTGTCTTTTTTGACAGTTGCAGCACAGTGAGCAGAGGTTTTCATTGTCTCCATAATGATTTAGATGGAATATACAGCAAGAATCATGGGATAATAGAATCATAGAAGATTAGGGTTGAAAGAGACCTCAGGAGGTCATCTAGTCCAACCCCCTGCTCAAAGCAGGACCAACCCCAACTAAATCATCCCAGCCAGGGCTTTGTCAAGCCGGGCCTTAAAAACCTCTAAGGATGGAGATTCCACCACCTCCCTAGGTAACCCATTCCAGTGCTTCACCACCCTCCTAGTGAAATAGTTTTTCCTAATATCCACCATAGACCTCTTCCACTGCAACTTGAGACCATTGTTCCTTGTTCTGTCATCTGGCACCACTGAGAACAGCCGAGCTTCATCCTCTTTGGAACCCCCCTTCAGGTAGTTGAAGGATGCTATCAAATCCCCCCTCAATCTTCTTTTCTGCAGACTAAATAAGCCCAGTTCCCTCAGCCTCTCCTCATAAGCCATGTGCCCCAGCCCCCTAATCATTTTCAGAACATACTCTCTACTCCTCTGCCCAAAGGTAGTTTGGTAAGGCGGCTTCCCTAGGAGGTCATGGTCACGGTTGTGGTATGTGGTCATAATGGTCATGCTGGTCTTTAAAATCTATGACTTTTCAATGCTTAAGTATTTTCCCTGAGTAATTACAGTTAATTGAGAACCCTACAAGGTATATGAGAAGTTCAAATTATTTATTTCAGTATGCATTATATTGCATTGGTCTGCACTGAATTTCATGGTGCTATCTGGTCACCCTACCATGTTTAGGTTCCTCTGATGTTCTGCATAATACTCTGTGGTCTTGAATAAACTCAATTTAAACAATTTTGTGTAATCTGCAAAGTTTTGTAACCTCACTGCCCACCTTCCTATTCCATAAATTGTATCAATATCTTGTACAGAGCCAGGGCACCCCACTGCTAATGAAAATTAACTCTTTTTCTCTTCTCTTTGTTTTCTCTCTTAGCTTCTTTCTAATGCATGACAGAACTTGATATCTCATCCCATGATTACTTAGTTTTCTTTGGCTTGTCTACATAGTGGGGTAATGCACTCTACGGGGGTGTGATTTCTTAAGTTCCTAATGTATTGCACATTAATTGGTCCATGTAGACCCTGCTGGTGTGCTTTAATGTAGTGCTGTTTGAAATAGTGTTAAAGCACACTCGGGAACCTTTAGTGCAGAGCAGCAGCGTCTACACCGATAAGTTAATGTGCAGCATGTTAGTGCACTTAAGATATCACACACCCCATAGAGTGCATTACCCCACTATGTAGACAAGCCTTAGTAGCTTCTGACATGGGACTTTGTCAAAATCTTTCTGAAAATCCAAATGAAATATAGAAACTGGTTCTTCCTTTATCAACTATTTTGATGACACATTCAAAAAATTCTAATAGATTAGAAATGTGGTTTTGGAAGAAGGCACTTGGTTGAGCAGCAACCTTAACTCAGTCTTAGGGAAGTTATTTGTAAGTGAATTTTATTTGTATTTTAATCATATGAATGAGCCAGGCTGTCTGGGGTTCTGACATGTCAGGAAAATGGGTTTATTCACTTGTGGATGGGGTATAAAGTTTTCACTGACCATATTAGATGTTGCCTTGAGTTTCCAACTTTCCCTCAGTGTCATCTTTGATGACAGTGCTTCAGAAAAAATCCACTTCTGGAGAGAGCCTGCATACATAGTGGCTCTTAAGAGCTAACATCAAATGAGACAGCCCAGTCACTACTGACAGTTCATATATTCCCAAGCCAGAAGATTCACAGATTCCAAGGTCAGGAGGGACCAGTGTGATTGTCACACTGTCTGATTCAGAACTGCTTCACCCAGGAGCGCCGTCAGCTTTTTCGCCGCCCTAGGTGGCGAAAGGTCCCGCCCCTGAAATGCCGCCCCCGCCAGAGGCGGCGGAAGGTCCGACCCCCAAAATACCGCCGACAACCGGGGCGCCGGCGCCCCCCAAATGTTAGTGCCTTAGGCGACCACCTAGGTCACCTAATGGGTTGCGCCGGCTCTGGCTTCACCCACACACTGTGCAGGCTTGTATGCTCGCTGGGATACAAAGCTACTCACGATAGCTAAGTCCAAAGCAGAATAAAAGAGTTACAAAGGGATCTCACAAAACTGGGTTCATGGGCAACAAAATGGCAGATGAAATTCAGTGTTGATAAATGCAAAGTAATGTACAGTGGAAAACATAATCCCAATGGTACATATAAAATGATGGGGTCTAAATTAGCTGTTACCACTCAAGAAAGAGATCTTGGAGTCATTGTGGATAGTTAGAATCATAGAATATCAGGGTTGGAAGGGACCTCAGGAGGTCATCTAGTCCAACCCAAAACTAAATCTTCCCAGTCAGGGCTTTGTCAAGCCTGACCTTAAAAACCTCTAAGGAAGGAGATTCCACCACCTCCCTAGGTAACCCATTCCAGTGCTTCACCACCCTCCAGTTCTCTAAAAACATCCACTCAATGTGCAGCGGCAGTCAAAAAAGCTAACAGAATGTTGGAAATCATTAGGAAAGGGATAGATAATAAGACAGAAAATATCATATTGCCTCTATATAAATCCATAGTACACCCACATCTTGAATACTGCGTGCAGATATGGTTGCTCCATCTCAAAAAAGATACAGTAAGAGCTTTTTCATCTGGCATGTTGGGGGAATGGGAGGTGCCAATAAGTGAAAAATGCTGGTTAACTAAGATGGAGGGAGTTTGGGTGCGGGGCTAGGGCGTGGGAGGGGGTGTGGGGCACAGGCTCTGGGTGGGAATTTGGGTACAGCAGGGGGCTTGGGGAAGAAAATTGGGATCTGGGGGGGTGCGGGGCAGGGACTCTGGGAGGGAGTTAAGATTCAGGCGGGGACTTGGGGTAGGGGCTTAAGGTGCCGGATCCGGGGGGCACTCAACTCGGGTGGCTTCCCACAAGCGACCACATGCCTAGGCAGAGGCATGGCGTGCTGCCCCCGCCCATCCTGAGTGCTGGCTCCGCAGCTCCCATTGGCCAGGAACTGTGGCCAATGGGAGCTGCGGGAGCAGTGCCTGCAGACAGGGGCAGCGTGCAGAGCCGCCTGCTGCACCTCCATCTAGGAGCAGCCAGGACAGGTCGCCGCTTGGGTGCCGCCAGAGGTGAGTGCCTCCCGGATCCGGCACCCCAAGCCCCCTCCCAAGCCCCTGCCCCAAGCCCCCTCCCACATCCTAACTCCCTCCCAGAGCCCATGCCCCACACACCCCCGGCATCCCAACCCCCAGCCCTGCAGCCCTATCCTGCACTCCGAACCCCTTGTGGCCGTTCCTCCACTAGGGAGGCAACCTAGTGACCGAGGATGTGGAAAAAGCTAATGTACTCAATGATTTTTTTGCCTCTGTCTTCACGAACAAGGTCAGTTCCCAGACTGCTGCACTGGGCAGCACAGTATGGAGAGAAGGTGACCAGCCCTCTGTGGAGAAAGAAGTGGTTCAGGACTATTTAGAAAAACTGGAGGAGCACAAGTCCACGGGGCCTGTAGTTCCCCGGATCCTCCTCCTTCCCTTTTTTAAAGATGGGCACTACATTAGCCTTTTTCCAGTCATCCAGGACCTACCCCGATCGCCATGAGTTTTCAAAGATCATAGAATCATAGAATCTCAGGGTTGGAAGGGACCTCAGGAGGTCATCTAGTCCAACCCCCTGCTCAAAGCAGGACCTAATCCCAACTAAATCATCCCAGCCAGGGCTTTGTCAAGCCTGACCTTAAAAACCTCTAAGGAAGGAGATTCCACCACCTCCCTAGGTAACCCATTCCAGTGCTTCACCACCCTCCTAGTGAAAAAGTTTTTCCTAATATCCAATCTAAACCTCCCCCACTGCAACTTGAGACCATTACTCCTTGTTCTGTCATCTGGTACCACTGAGAACAGTCTAGATCCATCCTCTTTGGAACCCCCTTTCAGGTAGTTGAAAGCAGCTATCAAATCCCCCCTCATTCTTCTCTTCTGCAGACTAAACAATCCCAGTTCCCTCAGCCTCTCCTCATAACTCATGTGCTCCAGCCCCCTAATCATTTTTGTTGCCCTCCGCTGGACTCTTTCCAATTTTTCCACATCCTTCTTGTAGTGTGGGGCCCAAAACTGGACACAGTACTCCAGGTGAGGCCTCACCAATGTCGAATAGAGGGGAACGATCACGTCCCTCGATCTGCTGGCAATGCCCCTACTTATACAGCCCAAAATGCCGTTAGCCTTCTTGGCAACAAGGGCACACTGTTGACTCATATCCAGCTTCTCGTCCACCGTAACCCCTAGGTCCTTTTCTGCAGAACTGCTGCCTAGCCACTCGGTCCCTAGTCTGTAACAGTGCATGGGATTCTTCCGTCCTAAGTGCAGGACTCTGCACTTGTCCTTGTTGAACCTCATCAGGTTTCTTTTGGCCCAATCCTCTAATTTGTCTAGGTCCCTCTGTATCCTATCCCTACCCTCCAGCGTATCTACCACTCCTCCCAGTTTAGTGTCATCTGCAAATTTGCTGAGAGTGCAGTCCACGCCATCCTCCAGATCATTAATGAAGATATTGAACAAAACCGGCCCCAGGACCGACCNAACTCCTTTAGCACCCTCGGATGCAGCGCATCCGGCCCCATGGACTTGTGCTCGTCCAGTTTTTCTAAATAGTCCCGAACCACTTCTTTCTCCACAGAGGGCTGGTCACCTTCTCCCCATACTGTGCTGCCCAGTGCAGCAGTCTGGGAGCTGACCTTGTTCGTGAAGACAGAGGCAAAAAAAGCATTGAGTACATTAGCTTTTTCCACATCCTCGGTCACTAGGTTGCCTCCCTCATTCAGTAAGGGGCCCACACTTTCCTTGACTTTCTTCTTGTTGCTAACATACCTGAAGAAACCCTTCTTGTTACTCTTAACATCTCTTGCTAGCTGCAACTCCAAGTGTGATTTGGCCTTCCTGATTTCACTCCTGCATGCCTGAGCAATATTTTTATACTCCTCCCTGGTCATTTGTCCAAGCTTCCATTTCTTGTAAACTTCTTTTTTGCGTTTAAGATCAGCAAGGATTTCACTGTTTAGCCAAGCTGGTCGCCTGCCATATTTACTATTCTTTCTACACATCGGAATGGTTTGTTCCTGCAACCTCAATAAGGATTCTTTAAAATTCAGCCAGCTCTCCTGGACTCCTTTCCCCGTCATGTTATTCTCCCAGGGGATCCTGCCCATCAGTTCCCTGAGGGAGTCAAAGTCTGCTTTTCTGAAGTCCAGGGTCCGTATTCTGCTCCTCTCCTTTCTTCCTTGTGTCAGGATCCTGAACTCGACCATCTCATGGTCACTGCATCCCAGGTTCCCATCCACTTTTGCTTCCCCTACTAATTCTTCCCTGTTTGTGAGCAGCAGGTCAAGAAGAGCTCTGCCCCTAGTTGGTTCCTCCAGCACTTGCACCAGGAAATTGTTCCCTACACTTTCCAAAAACCTCCTGGTATCTCTGTGCACCGCTGTATTGCTCTCCCAGCAGATATCAGGGTGATTGACGTCTCCCATGAGAACCAGGGCCTGTGATCTAGTAACTTCTGTTAGTTGCCTGAAGAAAGCCTCGTCCACCTCATCCCCCTGGTCTGGTGGTCTATTAGCAGACTCCCACCACGACATCACACTTGTTGCTCACATTTCTAAACTTAATCCAGAGACTCTCAGGTTTTTCTGCAGTTTCATACCGGAGCTCTGAGCAGTCATGCTGCTCTCTTACACACAATGCATCTCCCCCACCTTTTCTGCCCTGCCTGTCCTTCCTGAACAGTTTATATCCATCCATGTCAGTACTCCAGTCATGTGAGTTATCCCACCAAGTCTCTGTTATTCCAATCACATCATAATTCCTTGACTGTGCCAGGACTTCCAGTTCTCCCTGCTTGTTTCCCAGACTTCTTGCATTTGTGTATAGGCACTTAAAATAACTCGCTGATCATCCTGCTTTTTCAGTATGAAGCAGGAATCCTCCCCTCTTGCACTCTCCTGCTAGTGCTTCCTCCCGGTATCCCACTTCCCCACTTACCTCAGGGCTTTGGTCTCCTTCCCCCGGTGAACCTAGTTTAAAGCCCTCCTCACTAGGTTAGCCAGCCTGCTTGCGAAGATGCTCTTCCCTCTCTTCGTTAGGTGGAGCCCGTCTCCGCCTAGCAATCCTTCTTCTTGGAACACCATCCCTGGTCAAAGAATCCAAAACCTTCTCTCTGACACCACCTGCATAGCCATTCGTTGACTTCCACGATTCGACGGTCTCTACCCGGGCCTTTTCCTTCCACAGGGAGGATGGACGAGAACACCACTTGCACCTCAACCTCCTTTATCCTTCTTCCCAGAGTCTGCAGTGATCCGCTCAAGGTCATTCTTGGCAGTAGCATTGGTGCCCACATGGAGAAGCAGGAAGGGGTAGCCATCCGAGGGCTTGATGAGTCTCGGCAGTCTCTCCGTCACATCGTGAATCCTAGCTCCTGGCAAGCAGCACACTTCTTGGTTTTCCCGGTCGGGACAGCAGATAGATGACTCAGTCCCCTGAGAAGGGAGTCCCCGACCACCACCACCCGCCTCCTCCTCTTGGGAGCGGTGGTCGTGGAACCCCCATCCCTAGAACAATGCATCTCATGCCTTCCAATCGGTGGAGTCTCCTTCTGCTCCCTTCCCTCAGCTGTATCATCTAGTCCACTCTCCGCATTAATACCTGTGGAGAGAACATGAAAACAGTTGCTCACCTGTATCTGCATTGCTGGTACATGGACACTCCTCTTTCTTCTTCTGGAGGTCACATGCTGCCAATTTTCTTCACCGTCATTCTGTCCCCGCTGCACAGCCTGCTCTGATTCTTCAGAATGTCGTGACCGCAGAAGCATATCCTGACATCTGTCCAGGAAATCTTCATTTTCTCTTATGCAACACAGGGTTGATACTTGTTTCTCCAGACCTTGAATCTTCTCTTCCAATATGGAGACCACTTGCAGTTTGTACAGACAAAGTCGCTTCTGTCCTGTGGAAGAAAGACAAACATGGCACATCCTGTGCAGGTCACAACAGCTGATTGCTTACCATCCATATCACCTTCCTTCTAAGAGCTTCCTCAGCTGTTGCAGCAACTACTCAGAGGAGCCTGCAAGTCGAATGCCTCAGTGGGCTCTCCCCAGGCCAACTCCCTCTGTTAGCCTGTCCGCTGTTCGCCGCTCAGCTGGTTCGCAGCTTACTGCCTTTTTATAACAGTCAGGCCCACTCAAGGCCCACCTGGAACAAAGCACTCCCAATTCACACTTTTCAAACAATCAAGTACACAGTCTATCAATGGTTATTAGCCAGGATGGGTAGGGATGGTATCCCTGTTGCCAGAAGTTGGGAATGGGCGACAGGGGATGGATTACTTGATGATTACCTGTTCTGTTCATTCCCTCTGGGGCACCTGGCATAGGCCACCGTCAGAAGACAGAATACTGGGCTAAATGGACCTTTGGTCTGACCCAGTATGGTCGTTCTTATGTTCTATTGTGTTAACCATCCTTTTTCTTCCTGCAGCTCTCTTTGTTGTTCATTAGCACTAGAAATACCATGAAATGAGCCAATTCAGCTATGTATCTCATGGTTCGTTGTAGATGTAGGGATGGAGTAGCCAACCCATTACACAGAATTATAGCCACATACATAGATTTGACCTAATCTTTCTGAGAGTCCAAGTAGCCAAATGGGTAAGCATTTACTATATAAGGAAACTTGAATTTTATTCTGGCTCTCCTAGAAGTCACCTTGTACAACCTTTTAGGTATATTATCTGTAAAATGCTAGGAAGAAATCCTGATCATGGTATAGTTCCTTTGCTAGACAGAGATAATAAAGATCAATAATGATAGAGAAAGGCAGAAGTGTTGAGTAAATATGTAAATTTCCAAACACAGAAAGAAGCTGAATGATGTAGCCATATCTTACAGTGATAATGAAATATTTCATATTTCAGTGGTAACTAGGGAGACTGTTAAACAGCAGCTACTAAGTAAAACATTTTTAAATGTACAGGACAATTTGCACCAAAGAATTTTAAAAGAACTGGCTGAGGATTTCTGTTAAATATTTATATTGATTAACAAAGCTTACGACACTGGACAGGTTCTAGAAGACTAGAAGAAAGCTGATGTTGTGCCAATATTTTTAAAGGGCAAATGGGATCAAAGATAAATATAGGCCAAATATCCTAACACTGATGCTGCGCAAAATCATGAAACAGCTGACTCAGGATACAATCAGTTAAGAATTAAATGATGATAGCATAATTAATGCAATTCATAGAATCATAGGACTGGAAGGGACCTTGGGAGGTCATCTAGTCCAATCCCCTGCACTCATGGCAGGACTAAGTATTATCTAGACCATTCCTGACAGGTGTTTGTCTAACCTTCTCTTAAAAATCTCCAATGATGGAGATGCCACAACCTCCCTAGGCAATTTATTCCAGTGCTTAACCACTCTGACAGTTAGAAAGTTTTTCCTAATGTCCAGCCTAAACCTCCCTTACGGCAATTTAAGCCCATTGCTTCTTGTCCTATCCTCAGAGGTTCAGAAAAACAATTTTTCTCCCTCTTTCTTGTAACAACCTTGTACGTACTTGACAACTGTTATCATGTCCCCTTTCAGACTTCTCTTTTCCAGATTAAACAAACCAAATTTTTTCAATCTTCCCTCATAGGTCATGTTTTCTAGACCTTTAATCATTTTTGTTGCTCTTCTCTGGACTCTCTCCAATTTGTGCACATCTTTCCTGAAATGTGGCGCCTAGAACTGGACACAATACTCCAGTTGAGGCCTAATCAGCGCGGAGTAGAGCGGAAGAATTACTTCTCGTGTCTTGCTTACAACACTCCTGCTAATACATCCCAGAATGATGTTCTTTTTTTTTGCAACAGCATTACACTGTTGACTCATATTTAGCTTGTGGTGCACTATGACCCCCAGATCCCTTTCCGCAGTACTCCTTCCTAGGCAGTCATTTCCCGTTTTGTATGTGTGCAACCGATTGTTCGTACTTTGCATTTGTCCTTATTGAATTTCATCCTATTTACTTCAGACCATTTCTCCAGTTTATTCAGATCATTTTGAATTTTAATCCTATCATCCAAAGCACTTGCAACCCCTCCCATCTTGGTATCATCCACAAAACTTTATAAGTGTACTCTCTATGCCAGATATTTTTTGCAGATTCTAATAGAGCCTCATTAATTGGGAGAGCAACTCATCCCAGCAAAGATGTGTGCAGAATATCTAACAATTTATATGGAGATTTTTGAAGCCCTTCAAGGTGGAGCTATAGTGATTCTGTCACTCTTTTAATGAAACTTGAAGTCATTGGATAAGGTGATGTCGAAGGAATCACCACCTCATCCAAAGACAAAGAGGAGATGGCCACCACTGCCTGAATTTCCTCTTCCCTGGGCTGCTTTTCCTCCTCTGAGGGTTCTCCAGGTTGTTTAATCTGAACAGAAAGTTCCTGTGGCTAAGTAGACTTATGCCTGAGTCACTCTCTCACTCTGTGGTTGGAAGTATGTTGCCCCACCATGGCCAAAATGGAATCCCTCAGACGTTATTGGCAAGGGCACATGGGAAACTTGATAATCCCTACAGTGTTTAGAGTAGTGGGACATCCTAGAATCCCTCTCTACAACATAATCTAGGAAGTGAGCTCTAGGAGAAGAGATGGGCAAAGCGCTTCCACTATGTTGAGAGTCAGAAGGTGAACAGCATCCAACTCAGAAGGAGGAGAAGTAGGGGTGGTGGGACATAACCCTTGAATGGAGTTGGTACCAGAGAGGAGGATGGTACCATTGAAATCCTAGCCTCATGTACCAAAGGAATATACAGTCCTCCTGACAGCAATGGGGACCTAGGTTCCTCAGTATACTAGAGGGCCCTAGATAACATATATTTGATCAGTACTGATTAAGGTTAAGATTTTGTCATGGTTACTTATAGTAAAAGTCATGGACAGGTTGCAGGCAATAAACAAAAATTCACAGGAGCCTGTGATCTGTCTGTGACTTTACTAAAAATAACCAGGGGTCAGGGCTGGGAGGGCGGGGGAGGAATAACAGCTGGAGCTCCACTGGGGGGACTGACAGCCCCAGTCACGGTGCGGGGATGCACAGCCCCGGCTCCAGCACACAGAAGCTCTGCTGACACCCAAACTGGGCTGATGTTGTGAATGAAATTGGAAGTTCTTTAAGATTAGATGGCTAAAAGGCCACAATTCCACAATCATGAAAGAGGACAACTTTGGTTAAAAAGTCCATCCTGGTTCAGTGGTGATGTGAAGGCAGTAATTAGAAATAAAAAAAGCAACATATAACAAATAGAAAAAGGAGAAATAAATAGCAATTGATATGAATTAGAATTTATGAAGTGTAGAAAATTGATAAGACAACAGGGAAAAGTCCATGGCTTGCAGAACTAAGGACAATAAGGTATTTTAAAATAGATTAGGAACAAAAGAAATCCCAGCAATGGTACGGGCCCATTATTAGATTGAGATGTTAAAATTATTAATAATGATGCAGAAAGGGCAGAAGTGGTCAATAAATATTTCTTGTTGTGTGTTTGGAAAGAAACAGGATAATGTACTCATATATATGAGGATGATGTAGGGATTACCATTCCATTAGTAATAAAGGAGGATGTTAAACAACTTCTACTAGAGATAAATGTTTTTTAAATCTGCAGGCCTGGATAACTTGCACTCAAGAGTCCTAAAAGAATTAGCTGAGGAGATTTCTGGCCTGCTAATGATAATTTTTAATAAATCTTGGAATACGAGGGAAATTGTAGAAGAGTGAATACCAGTACAATAGCACTTTTCCAAACAGGAGAAGTGGAAAAACCCAGTTAACTATAAGCCAGTTAGCCTGACATCAGACCTGGGGGAAATACTGGAAAAGCTGATACAGGATTCAATTAATTAAGGATAGGAATATAATTAATGCCAGTCAACATATTTTTAATGGAAAATATGACTTGTCAAACAAACTTGACTTCATTCTTTGATGAGATCAAGTTTAGTTGATAAAGGTAACTGCATAGTTGTAGCAGACTTTTGTAAAGCATTTGATTTAGCACCACACATTCTGATTTTAAAATTCCCACTATTAAGTATCATAAAGCACAAATTAAATGGATTAAGAACTGGCTATCTGACATACCACAAAAGGTAGTAGTCACTGAGTAATCATGACTGAATGGGAATATTTCTAGTGGGGTTCTACAGCAAACAGTACTAGGCATGACACTATTCAACATTTTTATCAATGTTCTGGAAGTAAATATAAAATCACTACTGATAAAATTTATGGGTGACAAAGTTTGGTGGAATGGTAAATAATGAGGAGGACAGGGCAGTCATACAAAGTGATCTGAATCGCTTCATAAACTCGGCGTATTCATAGATTCCAAGACCAAGGATGATTGTCATCATCTAGTCTGACCTTCTGTCAAACACAGGCCCACAGACCTTCCCCAAAATAATTCCTAGAGCAGATCTTTTAGAAAAATATCCAATCTCGATTTAAAATTGTCAGTAATAGCGAATCCACCACAACCTTTGGTAAATTGTTCTAATGGTTAATTACTCTCAGCATTCAAAAATTACATCTTATTTCCCATCTGAATTTGTCTAGCTTCAACTTCCAGCCACTGTATTGTGTTATACCCTTCTCTGCTAGATTGAAGAGCCCATTATTAAATATTTGCTCCTCTTGTAGGTACTTATAGATTTTAATCAAGTCACCCTTAACCTTCTCTTTGATAAACTAAATAGACTGAAGAAGTGCAATCTAACACGATAAGGCCTGTTTAATCATTCTCATGGCTCTTCTCTGAATGCTCTCCAATTTATCAACATCCTTCTGGAATTGTGGGCACCAGAACTGGACACAATATTCCAGCATTGGTTGCACCAGTACCAAATACAGAGGCAAAATAACCTCTCCTCTCCTATTTGAGACTCCCATTTATGCATCTAAGGATTGCATGAGCCCTTTTGGCCACAGCGTCACACATGCTCGGTTGATTATCTACCATAACTGCCAAATCTTTTTCAGAGTCACTGCTTCCCAGGATAGAGTCCTCCCCATCCTGTAAGTATGGCCTACATTCTTTGTTCCTAGATGTATACATTTACATTCAGCCATATTAAAATGAATATTGTTTGCTTGCTACCAGCTTACCAAGCAATCCAGATTGCTCTGTATCAATGACCTGTCCTCTTCATGATTTACCACAATCCCAATTTTTATGTCATCTGCACACTTCATAAGTGGTGATTTTGTGTTTTTTCAGGTCATTGATAAAAATGTTAAATAGCGCAGGACCCCACTAGAAAATCACCCATTCCCTGTTTACAAATTATATTTTGAGACCTATCAGCCAGTTTTTAATCCATTTAATGTGCTATTTTTATATTGTTCTAGTTTTTTAATCAAAATGTCATGTGGTACCAAGTCAAATGCTTTATAGAAGTCTAAGTATATTACATCAACACTATTAGCTTTATCAGCCAAACTTCTAATCTCATTGAAAAAATCAAGTTAGTCTGACAGTATCTATTTTTCAAAAACTCATGCTGATTGGCGTTAATTACATTATCCTCCCTTAATTCTTTATTAATCTAGTCCTTTATCAGCTGCTCCATTATCTGGCTTGGTGTCAATGTCAGACTTACAGGCCTATACTTATCCGGGTCATCCCATTTACCCTTTTTACATATTGCACAACATTAGCTTTCTTCCAGTCTTCTGGAACTTCCCCAGAGTTCCAATACTTATTGGAGCATTAACGGTCCAATGAGCTCCTCAGTCAGCTCTTTTTAAACTCTTTGATGCAAGTTATCCAGTCCTCCTGATTTTAAAATATCAGTTAGTAGCTGCTATTTAACATCCTCCATAGATACTAGTGAAATTGAGTGTTATCAACGTTACATGACTACATCATCTGTTTTTCCCAAACACAGAACAGAAATATTTATTGAACACTTCTGCCTTTTCTGTATTATTATTGATAATTCTACCATTTCCATCTAGTAATGGACCAATACCATTGACAGGATTCTTACTGTTCCTAATATACTTAAAAACTGCCTCCTTAAGTCTGCTGGCCATAGATTTTAACTTGTGTCCCTTTCCTTCCCCCTTGTCAATTTTCTATAATTCCTAGCTTCTGATTTATATTCATTACTATAACTGTCCCTTTCTTCTATTTGCTATATATACACATATTTTTTATAGCTGCCTTCACTTCCCATCTAAACCAGGTCTTTTTTAAACCAATATGGCCTTCTTCCTCAATTGCTTTTTAATACAGCTAAATGCAAAGTTATACATCTAAGAACTAGGGAGGTGGTGGAATCTCCTTCCTTAGAGGTTTTTAAGGTCAGGCTTGACAAAGCCCTGGCTGGGATGATTTAGTTGGGATTAGGTCCTGCTTTGAGCAGGGGGTTGGACTAGATGACCTCCTGAGGTCCCTTCCAACCCTGATATTCTATGATTCTATGAATGCCGGACCTATCTTCAGAAAGTAGGGGCTCTATCCTGGAAAGCCATAACTCTGAAAAAGGATTTAGGGCATCCTATTGGACAAGCAACACAACACGAGCTCCCAGGGTGATGTTGGAGAAAAGCATAAGAACCAGTATTTGGAAGCTAAGCCCGGACAAATTCAAATTAGAAATTAGGTTTACATTTTTAACAGTGAAGATGATTAACCATTGGAAGAAAATACCAAGGACAGTGGTGGATTCTCCATCTCTTGATGTCTTCAAATCAAAGCTGGATATCTTTCTGGAAGATAGACTTTTGGAAAATATAAGTGATTGGGCTCAGCACAGGGGTACCTGGTGAAATATAATGACCTATGATACACAGGAGATCAAATAAGATGATCTAATGTTTTTTTCTGGTCTTAAATGCTTTGAATCTAAGAAATTTTCTGTGACTTATGGGGGCATCCTAGGAGGGGTTAGTGGACCAAATTCTGGGTCATTTGAGCATGAGATTCCTAAGAAAAGGACTTCCTAAAAATCATGCGGCTATGAAAATCCTTTTATTCTTATTATTTATTCATTCATTTGGTGCACCTAGGGCTCAAACTATGGTTCTGATCCTTCCCAAACTGATATTACTCACTTAAGATTGATCTCAGCTAGTGTCTGGTACTCACTGCCCCTTTGGGAAGCAATATTTTAAAAGCTATTGAGGATAAAGTTGGGAACTCCACCTTGGCTCAAGTTAAACTGATGCACCAAAGAGTGAAATGTGCATGTGTAGCAAAACTTTGTCTCTTTTGCAAACTAGAGAATTTGCAAAAGCCTGACAGCATAACTGGATGGCTCAAGAGGACATGCTATGGCCATTGAACCTGAGCAGCACCCATGTGTAGGGGCCCTACCAAATTCACGACCGTGAAAAACACATCACGGACTGTGAAATCTGGTCTCCCCCGTGAAATCTGGTCTTTTGTGTACGTTTACCCTATACCAGTGGTTCTCAACCAGGAGTACACGTACCCCTGGGGGTATGCAGAGATCTTCCTGGGGGTATGTCAAGTCACCTAGATATTTGCCTAGTTTTACAACAGGCTACATAAAAAGCACTAGCGAAATCAATACAAACTAAAATCTTATACACACACTGACTTGTTTATATTGCTCTATATATTATACACTGAAATGTAAGTACATTTATATTCCAATTGATTTCTTTTATAATTATATGTAGGGCCCTACCAAATTCACGACCATGAAAAACATATCATGGATCGTGAAATCTGGTCTCCCCCCATCAAATCTGATCTTTTGTGTGCTTTCATCCTATACTATACATATTTCACAGAGGAGACCGACGTTTCTCAAATTGGGGGTCCTGACCCAAAGGAGGGTCACAAGGTTATTTTAGGGGCACTGCGGTATTGCCACCCTTACTTCTGTGCTGCCTTCAGAGCTGGGCGGCCAGACAGTGGTGGCTGCTAACCGAGAGCCCAGCTCTGTGGGCAGCAGCGCAGAAGTAAGGGTGGCAATACCATACCATGCCATCCTTACTTCTGCGCTGCTGTTGGTGGCGGCTCTGCATTCAGAGCTGGACTCCCGGCCTGCAGCTGGTGCTCTGAAGGCAGTGACGCCACCAGCAGCAGTGCTGAAGTAAGGGTAGTAGTACTGCAACACGCCCCCCCACACACACACAGTAACCTTGCGACCCCCCACCCACACACAGCTCCTTTTTGGGTCAGAACCTCTACAATTACAACACTGAAATTTCAGATTTAAATATCTGAAATCATGAAATATATTATTTTTAAAATCCTATGACCGTGAAATTGACCAAAATGGACCATGAATTTGGTAGGGCCCTAATTATATGGTAAAAATGAGAAAGTCCGCATTTTTTCAGTAATAGTGGCCTGTGACATTTTTGTCTGATTTTGTAAGCAAGTAGTTTTTAAAAGAGGTGAAACTTGGGGTCTGCAACAAATCAGACTCCTGAAAGGGGTACAGTCATCTGGAAAGGTTGAGAACTACTATATTATACAGATTTCATGGGGGAGACCAGCATTTCTCAAACTGGGGGTCCCAACTCAAAAGGAGGTTGTGGGGGGGGGGTCGTAAGATTATTGTAGGGGGGTTGCAGTATTGACACCCTTACTTCTGCGCTGCCTTCAGAGTTGGGTGGCTGGAGAGCAGAGAGCTCTGAAGGCAGTACCCCACAGGCAGCAGCACAGAAGTAAGGCTGCCGCTCTCTGGCCACACAAGTCTGAAGGCAGCGCTACCAACAGCAGCAACGCAGAAGTAAGGGTGGCAATACCATGACCCAACCCCACAACCCCCTTTTGGGTAAGGACCCCTACAGTTATAACACTGTGAAATTTCAGATATAAATATCTGAAATAATGAAATTTACAATTTTAAAAATCCTGACTGTGAAATTGACCAAAATGGACCATGAATTTAATAGGGACCTACCCCTGTGCTTTAAATTTGAGTTCTAACACTGGCAGCTTTCAGAGAATGTGTGTCGTATGCATAGCTTGCATTCTGCAGGGGCAATTTTTGGAAGTTTTGCCCAGAGGCCAAAGCTTCTGGGTTAAAAGCTGGTATTTCAAAGTGCTCTAAAATCCCCATGCAGATTCTAAATATATATATATATAGAGAGAGAGATATAGATATACCTATCTTATAGAACTGGAAGGGACCCCAAAAGGTTATTGAGTCCAGCCCCCTGCCTTCACAAGCAGGACCAAGTACTGATTTTGCCCCAGATCCTTAAGTGACCCCCTCAGGATTGAACTCAAAACCCTGGGTTTAGCAGGCCAATGCTCAAACCACTGAGCTATCCCTCCCCCCCTTATTTTAGAAATGTTGTCAAGGAAATTAGCCTTAACTAAAGAGAAAATGAAAGATGCTAGTATGCAGCAGTATTAGGGTAGTGTAATCATGCTACATGCACCTCACCCTATTTCCTCAACAATGGGACTGAATTTGATAAAAACAATGCCAACCACCGAATCATTTGGTCAAGGGGTTCATGATATACAGCCTTCTCCCCCACCCCCCAACATGTGATGCTTATAACATTTTCAGATTCCTATAATTATTATGAGTGTAGAGCTAGGGAAAATCTAAGGCACAAATCTTAATGAAATTTATAGTATGGACTGCTAGAATCCAAGGATGAGTTCAAATCCTCCACTCAAGCAATTTTTGCTCTGAACATTAGCCCTCTCTCTGAGTGAATGGGACAGGTACATAGTGCTCAGACTAGAGTAGGAGCTGAGAATGAGCATGCTCAGTGCATGGTACAGGCCCACGAGGGCTGATACTGCTTGCCCTTGAATATTATCTGCTCTAGTTCAAACAGGAATTATTCTGGGGAAGTTGTATGGCCTGTGTTCTACAGGACATCAGACTAGATGATCACAGTGGTCCCTTCTGCCTGAGAATTTATGAAGGTACACATGCACCTCTCAAATCACACCGACAGCTCTGCCAATCTGCTCCAACTAATCTCTCCACCATTCAGTATCGCTTACACGTAACAGTGGACACAACTGCAATGCATGCAGATAAATGCAGCAGTTCAGTGGAGCATAACACAAACAATGACACATTCTTATAGTCCTTCCTCATGTCATCTTCTTATGGTACCACCCTTACCGAACCACTCTCAGATCCAAGGGGGCAGCGATAAGATTGTGTTGTTAAGGTGGAATGTATCTTACCTCTTTTCATGGTTTTCAGCAGATTAAGTTTAGCCAGCCATTTAAATTAATAAATAAGGGTAGGCATGAGACACGATTGGGCAACTTTACCTCTGTTAATGAAGTTTTCGGGCTGTTAATAAGAAGTTGTAAACTTGACACAGGAATTACTGAACAAAGTGTTATGATCTGTGTTATGCAGTAGGACACACTAAACTATCACACTGATCCCTAGGGGACTTAATACCTATGAATAAAATAGAAGGAACTATAGTTACCAGCCTGTATCCCAGTTGGGACCTCAGGCTTTGTTCAATAATGAGGGTTGCAAAGCATACAAATGTTAATGGTAAGTCACTGTATGAAGTTAGTCTAAAACTCACGGGCTCCTAGCTTGTGACTCAGTGTACCTTCTACTGATCTATAGGATATTTTGTGGGAGTAACAGCTCATGTCAGGAGTTTACACAGTGTGCTGGAGATCTATAGTGGCATGCCAGCTGCAGCATCACATTCCCTAAATCCAAAAACAAAGTCTAATAACTATTTCTATGCCAAATGATAGACCTTCAGCATGACACCATGCACTAGTGCTCACCAAGAACACTGCGGCAACATGTCTTATACTTCCTGCAAAATTCAGCTTTCAACAGGAACCATGTTGCAATTTTAATTGCAGAGCAGCTACTGCTGCCCTATAATACAAATAAAATCCCATATTGTTGCTCTCTATGCATGTGTTTCAGCATCTTTTTTCAACACTACACTCCAACAGTGAAAAAGAATACATTTTTCACTGAAAAAAGTAGGTTGAGAGTAGATCTCCTATTAACGTCCATGGCAAAAAACAATGCAAAGATATTCCAGCAGGCCCACTGATTCTCTTACAGGCTGTCTTTCAGTTTCTCATATCCTTAAGAAATCCTTGTTTGTAGGTCTTTAGTTACTTGCTCTTCATAATCTACCTCATAGATGTATAGATTCCAATGCCAGAAGTGACCATTGTGATCTAGTCTAACGTATATCACAAGCCATAGAACTTCCCTGAAATAATTCCTAGAGCATATTTTTAGAAAAATATGCAATCTTCATTTAAAAATGGTAAGTGATGGAGAATCCACCGTGACCCTTGGAAATTGTTCCAATAGTTAATTACCCTCACCATTAAAAATGTATACCTTATTTCCTGTCTGAATTTGTCTAATTTCAGCTTCCAGCTATTGGGTCATGGTATACCTGTCTATGTTAGACTGAAGAGCCCATTATTAAAGATTTGTTCTACATGTAGGTACTTACAGACTGTAGTCAAGTCACCACTTAATCTTCTCTTTGGTAAGCTAAATAGTTATTCAAGGAGCTCAATCACTATAAGGCAGGTTTTCTAATACTTTAATCATTCTCATGGCTCCTCTCTGAATCCTCTCCAATGTATCACAATCATTCTTGAATTGTGGACACCAGAAATGGACACAGTGTTCCAGCAGCAGTCACGTCCACATAAAATAACCTCTCAGCTCCTATTTGAGATTCCATTTGTGCATCCCAAGATCACATTAGTTCTTCTGCTTTCTGTCTTACATATTGTCTGCTGTAATTTGTGCTCCTTTCCATTGGCTTCAGTAAAGTTGGATTTCCATTGTCTGAAAGATACAGGTCTGTCTCATCTTACGCTGGGGTTACGTTCCGCAGTCAGCGCCTAAAGTGAAAATCGTGTATAGTCAAAATTACATTGAGTGTAATGGCGAGCGGAATCGCCCGCACTACAGAAACAGTATTTAAATTGTTATTTTTCTTTTTTTGTTTTGTTTTTTGTTTTTGCCGACCGTGTAAAGCTGAAATCGCGCATGTTAAATGCGCCTAAGATGCGCAGACATGTACTTGCTTGGCTTGACGAACCTCAGACTTTGCCACTTAGCCATACAGCACTTTTTTGGTCTTCCTCCTTTCTTTTTTTAAATAGCTGGCTGGACTTCACTGTGTCCATCTATTCTGGTACCTATCTGGCTCCCATCAGCGTAAGATCTGCCTGCCGGAGGTGTTTACCTGTCTTCAGTGTTAAACCATCTGTTTAGTGCTGAGGTTAAAGGGTCCTTTGAAAGGAACCTGTTCTTGAGTTACAAAAAACACTACACTGTTAGGAAGTGGCTTTCCAGGTTTATCAGGGCATGAGGGGTTTTCTTAAAAATAATAATAAAAAAACCTACTGAAATTAAAATACAAATATGCATCTAATGCACTATTAAGGTTGAAAATTTAAATACCCCAGAGTCAAGAAAGGAAATGTGAAAGGTATCAGAGCACACTGAAATTCAGCCTCACTGAACCTATGCAGTATTTTTAAGCATGAACCAGGCTGTCAAGTGAGCCCATAATATACCTTGGGCAAACTCCACAGCCAGTGGTTTCAATCAGGTTAGGCAGATGCAAAGAAGAGTATTTGGCCCAGTAAGTGCAATGTGGCATGTGTCTACTGCTCAGACCTTTAACATTTAGCATTTCCTATCTTTCAAAGTACTACACTTAGGAGGGAAAAAACAAATGCACAAATACAAAATGGGGAATAACTAGCCAGGTGAAGTACTGCAGAAAAGGATCTGGGAGTTATAGTGGATCACAAATTGAGAGTCAACAACATGATGCTGCTAGAAAAAGGAAAATGTCATTCTGGGGTGTATTAACAGGACTGTTGTATGTAAGACGCTAGAGGTAATCATCCCCTCTACTTAGCACGGGTGCAGCCTCAGCTAACATATTGTGTCCAATTTTGGTCACCCCACTTTAAGAAAAATGGGGACAAATGAGAGAGTTCAGAGGAGAGCAACAAAAATGGTAAAATATTTAGAAAATCTGACCTATGAGGAAAGGTTAAAAACTGGGTATGTTTAGTCTTGAGAAAAGAAGACTTGGGGGAGGCGAGGAACTTGAAAATAGTCTACAAATATGTTAAGGGCTGTTATAAAGAACGAGTGTGATCAATTGTTCTCTATGTCCACTGCAGGTGGGACAAGAAGTAACGGTCTTAATCTGCGGCAAGAGAGATTTAGGTTACATATTAGTAAAAAAACTTTCTAATTACAAGTATAGTTAAGCACTGGACTTCCAATGGAGGTTGTAGAATCTCCATCACTGAAGGTTTTTAAGAACAGGTTGGACAAAAAAATGCTCTAGGTAGATTTGGTTCTGCCTCAACATAGCGGGCTGGGCTAGATGACCTCGAGGTCCCTTCCAGCCCTACACTTCAAAAATTCTGTGACTTGGTGCACGTTCATCAGATGCCCTTAACACTGCATTAACTGAGAGGTTTTATACTGAGTATAAAACAATTCATGATGTTCTGTCACTCCCAATTCCTGCAGTCAGTTTCATCTTAACAGAAAAAAACCTGTGTCCAGTGTGCAAATCTCTGAATGGCTGCTCCTGGTGCACAAGAGCAGGAACACACAATTGTTACACTCCCCAGCTGCTCACACCCATGCTGGTGCACAGGGGCAGAACAACTCATTCCCACAGTGGTTCACCCTCAGTCCTTAGGTACACAAAAACTGGAGTGCATGATTCTCCCATGTTGCTCAGTCAGGCTCCAGTTCACAGCAGCAGATGCACACACATCTCACATTTGGTCACATGGACAGGAGCACATGGTTACCACACATCTACAGCTGCCCATGCTCAGGTCCCAGTGCATATGGACAAGAACACCCAATTCACTCCCCTTCCAGATGTCCATTTCCATGCTGGGTTCACCAGAGCAGGAACGTATGATTCTCTCATTTACACCTACTTCCTCCCACACCTCAATGGCAGGTCATACTCAACCTGCAGCCAGAGGAAAGAGTATGATTCATAAACTCTGGTGGTTACATAATTCTCACACCCACTAACAGATGTGTTTATCCTTCCATTCCCATACTCATTCATACTAATACCCTCTGCAAGAGGGACAATACTGCATAATTCTCATAGCCCATAGTCACTGATTCACTTCTGGAGCAGCAGTATATGAATATCACACTCCCATGGCTATTTACCCCCACACTCCATCCACAGGAACACAGAGTTCTCATCATCCCATAGCCATTTCACTCCCTCTCTGGGGAGTAGGGCAAGAGCATGTGCTTCTCCTAGCAAGCCATTCATGCACAGGGGAAGGAGCACACAATTCTCACACTCATACAGCCTCAGGCTGACACCCAGCACATCATTCTCACCTCTCTAGCAGCTGCTCATACTCACACCCAATAGAGAGCCAGGACAATTTCACAGCCCCTTATGCCCAGTACACAGAAAAGGAGTACATAATTCACAAAAAATTAATTGAATTTGAATGCATGGGAATCAATGTCCTGACAAGGCCGAAGGTGGTCTGCTACAGAACACCGAATCAAACTAAACAGGATGAGTTACTCCTTAAACATCTATCTGATGTACAGAAAGAAAAACTGTGTTGATAAAGGGAACTTCAATTTGCAAGACACTAGCTAGAGGACTCATATAGCCAGTAGAAATTATTAGTTTCTAACAATTATAGATGATAATTTTCTAACAAACAAGGTATTGCACCCAACATGAGGTAACATTTTGGATCTCATTATGATGGATAAAGATTAAAATCATTGGACTGGAAGTTGGCAGTTGCCTAGGGACCAGTGATCATTACCTGATTACATTCAATACGGGCAAAGAGAGGATGGTGCCAACCAGTAATACGTAACTTGGTGCTTCAAAGGGGCTAATTTCCCAAAGCTGAGGAAAACTATGAGTGAAACTGATTGGGAGGAAATATTCAGACAGAAAAACATGAGTGAAAATTGGGAGTTCTTTAAGAATTTATTTGATGGCCAAAAAGCCACAATTCCACAATCACAAAAAAGGACAACTTTGGGTAAAAGCTCATCCTGGTTCAGTGAAGTGAAGACAGCAATTAGAAATAATATATAGTAAAAAATGGAAAAGGGGGGAATATATAGCAATTTATATAAATTAGAAGTTATGAAATGTAGACAATTGATAAGGGAATCTAAAAACATTAAGGAAAAGTCCATGGCTGGCAGAGCTAAGGACAAGAAGGCATTTTTAAAGTATGAGAGAAAAAAACGGTTACTCACCTTTCTGTAACTGTTGTTCTTCGAGATGTGTTGCTTATATCTATTCAGTTAGGTGCATGTGCGCGCCGCGTGCACGGATGTCAGAAACTTTTTCCCTAGCAGCTACCCGTCGGGCCGGCTGGGGAGCCCCCTGGAATGGCACCGATATGGCGCTCTATAGAAGATCCTGCCGGCCCGACCCCCCTTCAGTTCCTTCTTGCCGGCTACTCCGACGGGGTGTGTGTGTGTGTGCGTGTGTAGGAAATGGAATAGATATGAGCAACACATCTCAAAGAACAACAGTTACAGAAAGGTGAGTAACCGTTTTTTCTTCTTCGAGTGCTTGCTCATATCAATTCCAGTTAGGTGACTCCCAAGCCTTACCTCGGAGGTGGGGTCGGAGTAAAGGAACTGCAGACTGAAGAATCACTCTGCCAAAGGCCGCATCATCGCGAGAGTGCTGAACGATGGCATAGTGGGACGTGAAGGTGTGCACCGAGGCCCACGTGGCAACCCTGCAGATTTCCTGGAGGGGAACGTTTGCTAGAAAGGCTGCTGACAATGCCTGAGCTCTTGTGGAGTGAGCCGTGACAGCAGGCGGAGGGATGTTTGCCAAGTTGTAGCAGGTATGGATACACGCGGTGAGCCATGAAGATATCTGCTGGGAGGAGACCGGTGCGCCTTTCGTCCACTCTGCGATGGCGACGAACAACTGGGTTGTCTTACGAAATGGCTTTGTTCGGTCTATATAGAAAGCGAGCGCCCTCCTAATGTCCAGCGAATGGAGGTGTTGTTCCCGAAGGTCGGCATGTGGTTTTGGGTAAAAAACCAGCAGGAAAATATCCTGACTTACATGGAAACGGGACACCACTTTTGGCAGGAAAGCTGGGTGAGGTCTCAGCTGAACTTTATCTTTATGAAAATTGGTATAAAGCGGTTCACACGTGAGAGCCCGTAGCTCAGACACCCGACGTGCCGAAGTGATGGCCACTAGGAAGGTGACCTTCCAGGAAAGATAGAGAAGTGAGCAGGAGGCCAGCGGCTCGAAAGGAGGGCCCATAAGGCAGGAAAGAACCAAGTTAAGGTCCCAGGCAGGCACAGGCGGCTTCCTTGGAGGATGGATTTTTTCCAAGCCTTTGAGGAAACGCCGCACGACCGGGTGTGCAAACACCGAGCGCCCGGCCGCTCCTGGGTGGAACGCAGAAATGGCTGCGAGGTGAACCTTAAGGGATCCAAAAGCTAGGTACTGGTCCTTCAAGAACATCAGATAGTCCAGGATGCACAGGATTGAAGCCTGGAGCGGGGGCACCTGCCGCTGAGCGCACCAGCTGGAAAACCTTTTTCATTTAGCTTCGTAAGTAAGTCTAGTCGAAGGCTTGTGACTTTCCAGGAGCACCCGCCTTACCAAGTCCGAACAGGCACGCTAGGCCTGGTTCAACCATGCATCCTCCAGGCCATGAGGTGGAGCGACTGAGGATCCGGGTGTAGGAGACGACCGTGGTTCTGCGAGATGAGGTCGGGACTGAGAGGTAGGCGTAGGGGAGCCCGAATTGACAGGTCCAGCAGGATAGGGTACCAACACTGGCGCGGCCAGGCAGGGGCCACCAATATGACGTCCACCTTGTCCCGGCGGACCTTGAGGAGCACCTTGTGGACCAGCGGAAATGGTGGGAAGGTATTAAGCGGTTGGTCCGACCACGTGATCAGGAAGGCGTCTGCGATCGAGCCCGGGCTGTGACCCCGGAAGGAGCAGAAGGCTGGGCACTTCCTGTTGGTCTGCAAAGCGAACAAGTCGATTTGGGGAAACCCCCAGATGCGGAAAACAGAGTGAATGATGTCCAGGTGAATCGACCATTCGTGCGTGAGAAAACGCCTGCTCAAGCTGTCCACCAGTACGTTCTGGACACTTGGCAGGTATGAGGCCCAAAGGGTGATGGAGTGGGCTAAACAGGAAAGGGCTTCTTGGCAGAGCAGCGATGACCGGGCTCCGCCTTGTTTGTTCAGATAGAACATGGCCGTGGTGTTGTCTGTTAGGACTGCTACGCAACGGTCTTGTAAGCGAGGAAGGAATGCTTGGCACGCAAGGCGAATTGCCCTGAGCTCCTTGATATTGATGTGCAGGGGCAACTCGTTCTCGTGCCATAAACCCTGCGTTGTCAGGCTCCCGAGGTGCGCCCCCCATCCCAGGGCAGATGTGTCTGTAACCAGGGTCAGGGTGGGTTGAGGGGGATGGAACGGGACCCCGGCACCCACCATACGGGGATCCAGCCACCAACGTAGGGAGTCGAATGTGCGTCTTGGGACCGTGAGCACCATATCTAGATTGTCGCAGCCTGGTCGATATACCGACGCTAACTATGTCTGGAGAGGCCTGAGCCTTAGTCTGGCGTGTTGCACCACATAGGTGCAGGATACCATGTGACCCAGCAACCTGAGACACTGCCTCACTGTGGTGGTGGGAAACCTGCAGAGGTTGGTAATTATGCTTGCTATAGCCAGGCGCCGGGCCTCGGGGAGGAAAGCCCGTGCTTGGTTTGCGTCCAGGACTGCCCCGATGAACTCTATTGTCTGGGTAGGGGAGAGGACAGATTTGCTGACATTCAGCATGATGCCCAAGCGACTGAACGTGTCCACGACCAGTTGCACTTGAGACCGGACTTGTTGGTGAGACCGGCCCCGTATAAGCCAGTCGTTGAGGTATGGGAAGACGTGCACATGGTGTCGACGAAGAAAAGCTGCCACGACCGCCATGCACTTGGTGAAGATGCGAGGGGCTGTGCACAAGCCGAACGGGAGGGCTGTGAACTGATAGTGCATCTTGTTCACCATGAAACCGAGAAAACGTCTGTGGGGCAGGTTAATTGAAATGTGAAAGTAAGCGTCTTTCATATCGAGGGTCTCCCAGGTCCAGTGATGGGATAATTGTGGCCAAGGAGACCATGCGGCACTTTGGGTTGACGATGTGTTTGTTGAGCTCCCCGAGGTCCAAGATGGGCCTTAGGCCTCCTTTTGCCTTGGGGACGAGGAAGTAGCGGGAGTAGAACCCCCTGCCCCTGAGCTCTCGAGGCACTTCCTCCACTGCCCCTAGGGCGAGGAGGGATTGTACCTCCTGGATGAGGAGTTGCTTGTCAGAAGGGTCCCTGAAGAGGGACGGGGAAGGGGGGTGGGAGGGTAGGGTGGAACGGAAATGGATAGAATATCCCACCTGTACCGTGCGGCGGACCCAATGGTCCGATGTAATGAGGGACCAGGCACAGTAGAAACGGGATAGACGGTTCAGAAAGGGATAATTGTCCGGGATGTGAGCTGGTAGTCTGTCCTCAAGCGTACCTTCAAAATGGACGCTTAGGTCCCAGAGGTGGCTTGGATTGGCCTTGACCCTGCCCGGGGCGGATGAGATGTGATGGTCTACATCAAGGGTACCTGCTTCTCCGACGGGAGAAGTGCTGCCTGGGTCTAGGTGGGAAGGGGTGTTGTTGGGTGGTCTGGGGCTTAAACGGCTTCCTTTGAGTAGCCGGGGTATGCATGCCCAAGGATTTAATAGTATTTCTTGTATCCTTCAGGGTATGCAGGCGGGAATCGGTTTGCTCTGCAAACAGGCCCTGGCCATCAGAGGGGAGATCTTGTATGGTGTGTTGCACCTCGGGCAGAAGACCCAAAGACTGGAGCCAGGCGTTTTGATGCATGGTGATGCCGGATGCCAGAGTGCATGCAGCATCGAGGGAACCCTGAAGGGAGGTTCGAGCTACAAACTTGCCCTCCTCGGCAATGGCCCCCAGTTCCATACGAGCCTCAGCTGGGAGAAAGTCTTGGAACTTAAGGACCGCAGACCACGAGTTGAAATTGTATCTACTGAGGATCGCAAGCTGGTTCGTGATCCGTAGCGAAAGGCCACCAGTAGAATAAACGTTACTTCCGAAAAGGTCCAGCCGCTTGGCATCCTTTGATTTGGGGGAGGGCCCTTGTTGGCCCTGTCTCTCTTTTGCGTTCACTGCGTCTACCACAAGTGAACATGGGGTGGGGTGGGTGAAAAGGTATTCGTATCCCCTGGTGGGGACAAAGTATTTTCTTTCCACCCCCTTGGCTGGGGGGGGGGGGGGGGGGGGGGGGGGGGGGGGGGTNCTTTGGCATTGGTTTGAATGGTTTTGTTCATGGGGAGGGCCACCCTGGAAGGCCCTTCTGGGCCTAAGATGTCCACCATAGGATCCTCCTCCTCCACAACCTCCTCAACTTGGAGGTTCATATTTAGGGCTACGCGCCTAAGTAAATCTTGCAGGACTCTAAAGTCCATCGGAGGTGGGCCAGACGTGGATGTGCCAACCACGGCCTTGTCAGGGGAGGACGAGGACGACGCCACCGGGAGAGCCAGATCAGAAGTGGCCCCTTGGTCTGCTGTGGCTAGATCTTCCTGGGCGCCTGGGGTGAACAGCTCTGAAGGTCGGGGCTGCAGAACCAGTGCCGCGAGTCTAACCGGTGTCGTGAGTCAGACCAATACGTGGAGCGGTGCCGAGACTCCGCACGACGCCGGGACTCAGAGCGGTGTGGAGATGCTGGTCTGAGAGCTGACAGTCCAAACATCTTCAGTTTGCCCCTAGACTGTACCGGAACTTGGGCTGGAGCCGGTGCTTGAATCGGGGACACCGGTGCTGTCATTTCAATGAGCCCTTTGGCAGCCTCGAAGGTATCTGGAGTGGAAGGCAACGTAACCTCTTCCACTTGTAAGGTCGCTTGTGGCGCGGGACTAGCATGAGCAGACCAGGGCCTAGAGGCTTTGTCAGGTTTAGAGGCCTGGTCTGAAGTTTGCTTGGTTGGGGCCACAGCGGCCGCTTTGGGCCTAATGGAGGGTCCTCCCAAGGCTTGCTTTTTTTCGAGCGACCGGGGAGTGAGAGCGGTGCCGGGGTGGACGCCTTTGGGGCCCGGGAGATCGTCGGTCCTGAGGCGGACGCGGGTTCTTTTGCAGTGCCGTGGCCGGTACCATTGGGGGAGCACTGCGCACCGAGCTGCTTAGTCCCGCATCTTGGGAGGGACGCAATGAGGAGTTGCTTAAGGCGTATTTCCCTCTCTTTTCTTGTTCGGGCTTGAACGCTTTGCAGATCTTGCACTTGTCAGCCTGATGGCCCTCCCCCAGACAGGCAGGAGTCGTGGGGATAACCCCTGGGCATGGGCTCGTTACAAGAACTGCAGGGTTTGAAGCCCTGGGATGGCATGCCCCAGAGCCCCGCAGGGCAGTCGTTGAAGGGCGGAACTGCCCCCAACTACTAAACTACACTTAACACTACAATAACCATTAAACTACACTTAACACTAAGATAACTATCAACAATTAACTAACACAGGTAACTATGAAGATAAGAGAAAGCTAGGGATTAGCAGAACACTTGATAAACAAGAGACCACTGTTCCAACAACCGTCACGGGCGGTAGGAAGGAACTGAAGGGGGGTCGGGCCGGCAGGGTCTTATATAGAGCGCCATATCGGCGCCACTCCAGGGGGCTCCCCAGCTGGCCCAATGGGTAGCTGCTAGGGAAAAAGTTTCCGACATCCATGCATGAGGCGCGCGCACGCACCTAACTGGAATTGATATGAGCAAGCACTCGAAGAACAACAAAAGAAATCCAATCAACGGCACAGGCCCATTACTAAATGGAGATGACAAAATTGTTAATGATGCAGGAAAGGATAAATGTTCAATAAATATTCCTGTTCTCTATTTGGAAACAAACATGATGATGTAACGATGATGATGAAGTACTTTCTAATCCATTAGTAACTAAGGAGGATGTTAAATATCCTCTAAAGGGGATACACATTTTTTGATCAGCAGGCCTGGATAATTTGCATGTAAGAATCCTAAAAGGGTTGGCTGAGATCTCTGGTCCATTAAGGTTAATTTTTAATAACTGTCAGAATACCAGGGAAATTCTAGAAGATTGGAGTGCCAATGTCATGCCAATATTCAAGAAGGGGAAGTGGGATGTGTGACAGTCTGTACCCTTATATTCACCCCTTTTACAAAACTATGATAAATTTTGTACAAAGTGTGTCCTGTGAGGTATCATTTGAAGACTCATAATTTGCTGATCATTATTGTCCTGGCAAAATATGTGTAGCAACAATTTATAAGATTCTACTGTACAGGCAGTCCTTGACTTTATGACATTTGAGTTACGACGAATGGCACTTACATTTATAAATTGTCATTGTGTTTCGACTTTAAGATGTCGAGTTCAACTTTACAACACTCGATCCGACATTGATCCTATGGGAAATTCGCATTACGACGTTTTCAACTTAAGGTGAGATTTTCAGGAACCAATTGTATTGTAAGTCTGAGGACTGCCTGTATAATGTTAAGACATTCCAAATCTGGGGAAGCAGATACAAACTAGTTCCTCAGAAACAAAAGGCAAACTGATGCCTCAGTCAGGTGTCAATAAAATCAAATGGACTATCACCTGGTTGAGTGGCAATTCTTTGGCAGGAAAAAGGGTGTAAGTGAGAAATTAACATCTTGGCAAAGGAACAGCTGGAGGTTCTAGTCCCCACAGACTTCCTGTCTCCTGAACCCCAGCTGGAGATGATTCTCAAAGAATAGGAAAAGATACCAGAATGGGGAACAGATGCTCCCTTTCTCTCTACCCACGGCAGCTGCAACACCTGAGAAACAAAGAAACTGTTTTGTACTGAGGAAGGAAGTCAGCCAGTAAGACTGCTGAAGCATGTGGTGAGAGACTTTTGCTTTCAATTCACTTAGCTTGTTAAATTGGGTATTAGTTGCATTTTACCTTTTACTTCTTTGTAACCAGTTCTGACTTTTATGCCTCATTACTTGTAATCACTTAAAATCTTTCTGTAGTTAAACTTGTTTTGTTTTATCTAAACCAGTGTGCTTGGATTCAAGTGTTTGGGAAACTACATTTGAGATAACAGGATTTGTGCATATCATTTCCTATTAATAAATGACAGACTTTATATGAGCTTGTGTTGTCCAGGAGAGGGCTGGGCAGTACAAGACACACATTTTGGGGGGAAGTCTGGGACTGGGAATTTGCTGGTGTTGCCTCGCAGTGTATTAATGAGTAGCTGGCCATAGCACTCATACAGTATAACTGGAAGTAATTTACATGCTGGAGGCTGTGTGAGAGCAGACCAGGAGTGGTTGCTCTCACAGCAGTGTAAAAGGCATCCCAGGTTGGAGAATTTAGGGGGGACAGCTGTTCAACAGTGCAGACTGTACCCTGGGTAATGTCACAGGATTGACCCACATAACTATAGAATGGTTAGCCTGACAACAATCCCAAGAAAAATAATGGAAAAACTAAAAATAGGATTCTATTCATAAAGAATTAGAGGCTGGAGATATCATGAATGCCAGTCAAGATGATTTCATGGAAAACAGGTCTTGTCATGCAAATCTGATTTCATTCTTTGTTGCGATTAAAAATTTGGTTCATAAAGGTAACTGCATATATGTATCAGACAGACTTTTGTAAGGTGTTTGACTTAGTACAGCACAAGAACATTCTGATTAAAAAATTGCACTATATAATATCACTAGAGCACATGTTAAATTGGCTGACAGATCTTAAAAAGTAGTTGGCAGTGGAAAATTATCACTGAAGAGAAGTGTTTCTAGTGGGGTTCCACAGGGATTGCTACTAGGCCAGATTTTCAGCAGTGATCTGGAAATATAAAAATCACTGTTTGCACAATTTGTTGATGACACAAAGATTGGCAGAATGAGGACAGAGCAGTTCTACAGAGCAATCTGAATTGCTTAGTAAGCTGGGCCCATTCAAACAAAATGTGTTTTAATACACCCAAATGCAAAGTTATACATCTAGGAATAAGGAATGATTGCTCACACCTACAGACTGTATTCTGGAAATCTGAAAGGGATTTAGGTGTCATAATAGACAAGCAACTCCCAGTGATGCAAAAAGGACCAATAAGATCCTTAGATATATAAACAGGGGAGTACTGAGCAGAAGTAAGGGGGTGATTTTACCCCTGTACACGGTATTAGTCAGACTGATACCAGAATACTGCATCCAGTTTTGGAGTCCATATTTTAAGGATGTGGAGAAACTGGACAGAGCATAGAGAAGAGCCACAAAAATGATTTCAGGGCTGTGGAGAATGCTTTACAGTAACAGACCTAAAGAGCTACATCTGTTTATCTTCTCAGACAGAAGACTGAGAAGTGACTTGATTTCAGTATCAAAGTATCTTCATGGGGAGAAAATATTGGGTACTAAAGGGGTCTTTAATCTAGCAGAGAAAGGCATAACAAGAACTGCTGGCTAGAGCCTGAAGCTGGACTAATTTAAGTTAGAAATTAGGCACAATTTTTAACAGTGAGGGTAACTAGTGGAACAAACTACCAAGGGAAGTGGTGGATTCTCTACCTCTTCAAATCAAGCATGGATGCCTCTCTGGAAGATAGGCTTTAGCCAAACACAAAAGTGATTGAGCTCCACAGAGGGGTAACTGGTTAAATGTAATGGTCTGCAATATACAGATCAGACTAGATGATCTAATGGTCCCTTCCGGCCTAAAATTTGATGATACAATCCCACAGCCATTTGCAGCAATGCATGCATAGGAGCATAAGGACATAACGCTCACAACTCCAGCCCACTCATGCCCAGCACACAGAGGGAGGAGTATGTTCCTCTGTCAGAACTGTTCACACAGAGATGCACATTTATACAGCTGCTCACATAGATACGCTGGTGCACACAGGAAGGAACACACAATTCTCGCCCGCTTACCTTGTGCATAGGGGCAGAAAGATGTTCCTGCTCACACCAGCACCTCCATGCCCCGGTAAGCCTTTTACACCAATTTCTTTCTATACGTTGTAAAACACCCACCCTCCCACAGTAGTTTATACAGAAGCTTGGGATCTTGGGGTTTTGGGGTTTAATCTCAATAAATAATTTTTCTCTTACTTCCTTGTTCTCTTTCTTCTGAGCCAGCCTTCATGATCCAGTTAAGAGCCAGACAGATAATTACATGGTAATCCAGAAACCATATGGACCAAAAAAGGGGGCATTGAAAAAAACTCAAAGACAAAAAGAGAAAGAAGAAAGGGTGGGGGATGGGACACAAAGATTGAAAATAAAAATTTGCCTGGATAATGCATTTTATAAACACAGAGATAGAAACAGTTACAGCAAGAACAGAGCGGGCCAGGGGTAGGAAATAGATTTTTTTTTAATAAATTCAAGGGGCTTTCAGTTTATTCTTGGCAGCTCCCCCTTCTCATTGGTTTGGTCTCTCCTTGTGGGGGTCTCTGTTCCCTTCCCTCAATTGTCCACCTTCTGGGGAATCCATCCGGTCCTGTTTCTAAAAGAGGCCACCATTACCATGTGAGTCCAGCCCGTCTTGGCAAGAGGGAGCCTGGAAGAATGCCCATGGTGAGACGCGAGCAGGAGGAATTAGCCTTTTCCTGCCTCCTTGAAGAGGCTGGTCTGTTCCACCTTCTGCTTTGGGAACCAGAAGCCAGACTGCTGAACTGAGCGGAGGAAGGGTGAGGGTCAGAACCCCTGCCCCTCGTTCCTGGGAAGGGGACATGGGAGGGGTGGGCAATGAGCATTGTGGCAGTCTCTTATTCTCCCACTGCTTTTTGGTTTCCTGATGCTGCCCGCAGACTCTTTTGGGGGGAGATGGAGACTGAGCTACTATTGCATTATCCACAAAGGGCAGGCCCAGCAGTGACCTGGAACCCACTCCCCTGGATCTCTGTGGGGTGGTCTCTCTCCTACAGTTGGGTGGCACACAGGGCAGCTAGACCAGACACAGACCCTGCCCATGTTCTCCAGTGGGGGAGAAGAGAAATTGCAGCCCTCCCACATCCTCCGACAGCTTAGGCAATGTCAAACCCAGGGAATACGCATCACCTCCCCTGTCCCCAAGAGTTCTCACTTTCACCCAGGGAGCAGGGGAATTATCCGAGCCTGGGGCTGGAGAACTGACCCCTCCTCACTTTCACAAGTAGGAGAGGGGAATGAATGTTTTCCTTTAGCCACATTAGAAAATCCTAAACAAAAACCCCACACAGTGAACCCTGTCAGAACCTTCAATGCCCTGCTGCCAGCATGCATCCAAGCCCCTCTGCACAAAAACAGCCTCTTTCCATCCCATCCCGCCACGTGTGGCCCAGAGGGTGCCCCCTCCACCAGCCTTCGAGACACGTTTTAAAATTATACAGGAGGCAAAAATGAGGCCTTTCTTGTGTGTGTGAACTCAAGGGCTCGTGTGTGAGGAGCTGGCTCCCAGCACAGGAAAGGGGCTCTTGCAGGTGAGAGTATCCCCTCTTTGGAGCAGGCTGTTGCATAAGATGCCTGTGGAGACAGGCTATCACTCCAGGGGCTGCCATTAACAGGGTACACTGCCAGGAGAGGCTGTTGCACAAGGAGAGGCCAGAGGCTGTTGCACAAGGAGGGGCCATTGCACAAGCATTGCCCCTGGGTATAGGCTATGCACGAGAGGTTTTCTGCTCCCTGGGTCAAAGTCTCTCTTAGGAGCTGGAGAGATGCTCCACCTGGATGGCGCTGGTGCTGACAGTGAGGCAGATGTTCTTGTGGTGCTCTGAAGTCTTGTAAGGGGTCAGGTCAAAGGAGCAATGGGATGGAGGGTTGGGGGGGTTAGTGTCTCCAGAAGGGCCCCCCGCTGCCCCACCACCCTGCGGCTGGAAGTGCTGCTGTTGGGAGGCCTGAACTTGGGCCTGCGCCACTTGCTGCTGTGGGTCAGGGATGTTGTGTTTCCGCATGTGCTTCATCAGGTATGTCTCCTGTGGGGGGGAAGGAAGGAAGGAATCAGGGTGAGAGCAAGCTCCTGGGAAAGCAGGCATCAGTGAGCCACTGGTGACAGATCTCAAGACCTCTCCCACCCAGCACCTCCTCAGGGATGAGGACTAAATCTCTGCCCACCGGGGGAGTACTTCCATGCCTGCCCTGCCTTCAGTGATACTCACTGAGGTGTAGGCCCGGCTGCAGATGGAGCAGGTATAGACCTTGGCGTGCTTCACTGTGTGTGTAGCCAGGTGAACTTCCAGCGAGGCAGCATCTGTGTACGCGCGGTGGCAATTGTGGCACTTGAACGGTTTGTCTTTGTTGTGCTGCCGCCTGTGGGACTGCAGAGGGGTGGAGGAAGGAGGGAGAGAGAGTGGGGGAGGGGAATTGGATGTTAGAGCTGAAGATGCCCCCTCATGACCTACTCCTTCTCAGGCCACAGGCCTCCTTATTCCCAGTATCCCAAGTGATCGGGCTCTGGGCTCGTTCCTTGGGGAGGAGCTCTCAGTTCTTGTCCCCCACCATCCCAGTCTCCTTCCTGCTGGTTCATTGGCTGTATTTGAAGAGGGGAATCTCCCAACCCTCAGCAGGCTCCACTCCTATCCCTCTCCTCTGTCCTTCCCTACTCCCATCCCCTTCCTCTCAACTCCTTTCTTACATCCCACATTGCTCTCCTAGGCTCTCACCACTGCCTGACTCACTTTAACCCTATATACCGAACTCCTCCTCCGCAGCCCCTTTATTCCTTGCCCTCCTTGTTATTTATAGCTCCTTCCATTTTAGTGTCGCCTATGAACTCCCTTAACATGTTGCTCACCCCCTCTTCCAGGGCACTAAAGAAGCCAACAGTCCAGCCCATGACCCGTAACATCTCTGATTCCTCTGGTCCCCCAGCTCTTCTCTTTTCCCTCCACACCATGGGGGCAAGGGCAGTGCTACCAGCTCTTGTAACTTTACCACAAGTTTCATGATATCTGATGTTTTTCTGAGAGCCCCAGCTCCAGAGTATCATAGGGAAGAAAAGGTTGAACATGTGACCTCAAAAGCCAGACAGCAAATGAAAAGAACCCAACATTTTTCAAAATCTCATGATATTATAGGGCTTTATTTTTTTTTTTTGGGTGGCAATGTTGCAAGTCTCCTCCTCTGCTGCAACTCCACCACACCTGGAACAGCCTCTCTGGATCTCTCTGCTCTCCTCCCCTGCAGCCCTGTGTACTCCCTCCACTGGGGCTTGGGGTGAGCTCACACCCTTACCTGCAGGTTGGAGAGCTGGGTGAAAGCCTTTTCACAGCCTGGGTGGGCACATTTGTAGGGTCGGTCCCCAGTGTGGATGCTGTCAGGGAGGAAGAGCACAAATAGGAAGCAGTGAACAAGAAGTCAAAATGGATCCCCATGGCCTGTTGCCCTGACAAAATCCCATAGCCACTCATGCAGGAATGGGTGCGATGCTACCCGCAGACACTATTCTAACCTCACTGAGACAAGGGGTCCTGCTCTGTTCCTATGCCCAGCTAGAAGAGAAACTGGGGAGATTATATAGGATCAGGCTGGGTACAGAGGATGACAAGGACAGGAGTGACAGGCCAGCTTGGTATCTGTAGCAGTGCCGGGAGAAGTGGCTGTATGTCCAGGTTCTCTGTCCCCAGCATAGGCGTCCACATGACTAAGGTGCATCTCTGCCCATACAGTGCCAGGAGACACGCTCCTGCTCAGGGGGCACACAAAATCTCTGCCTCTCAGGGTGATATCTGGGTCTCTGCGCCCCCTGCAATGCCAGGGAAAGCTTCCACACACTCAGTCTCAGTGCCCAACCCCCATAGTGCCAGGCTGGGATCCCTCATGACCAATGTTTCTCTCTCTGTGCCCCCCACGGTGCAAGACCAAGGATCCCCCCAAGGCCAGAATGTGCCAACCTCTGCCCTGAGGTGGTCAGTGTCTCCTGCGCAGCCTCCACTCCATCCTCTCTGGTGGGCCGCGTCCTCCTGGGGGTGCAGCCTGCCGCATCCCCTGCCCGCCCCCCGCATGCTCGGCGCGCGTACTCCACAGGTGCATGCCGGCGGTGGGGGGGCGGGGCCAGGGCCAGGCCCCAGCCTCTTGTGGCCCTTACCGTGTGTGCTGCTGCAGGTGGGAGAGCTGGCGGAAGGCCTTCTGGCAGTAGCGGCAGCTGTAGGGCTTGGCCCCCGAGTGGATGCGGAGGTGCTGGGCCAGGTAGGACGTGTTGGCGAAGCTCTTGGAGCAGTGAGGACACTTGTGCGGCTTGACAATCGCTGTGTGAAGCTTGGAGTGGATCCTGCCGAAGAGGAGGAGGAGCAGCAGCAGTTGGACACGACCACCATCTGGCTAGTGTGGATGGAATGAGGGCACGAAGGGGGTGGGACAGCACCACGCTATCTGGCTACATATAGGAACTCCAGACGTGGACTGAACCCACACGCCCCCAGGGTGTATGAAACCAAGGCCTGTCTGCACCAGGGGGCCAGAGAGAGGAGCTGGACAGTCTAGACTGAGGGGCATTGGCAGAGCTGTGTGTGGGAAGCCCAGGACTGGAATAGCAGAGGGGTGGCAAGACAGGTGGTGGTACAGGCAGAGCTGTGTTGGGGGTGAGGGGGAAGTGGACCGCCCTATACCTACTCAAGACTCCCACTGGTAATGTCAGGCTAGGATTCACAGGAAGTATCACCTCTCTTCAGATGCCCCTAAGAACAGGCTGTCCTGACCTTCACTGTGGCAACAGTTCCCACGTGTTTGGGAGCACCACTACAGAACTGGTGTATGGAGGAGATAACCAGCCTATGGGAAATAATGACTGCCCCAGTCACCTGCTCCTGTATTTTTCACTTCATGCATCCGATGAAGTGGGTTCTAGCCCACGAAAGCTTATGCCCAAATAAATTTGTTAGTCTCTAAGGTGCCACAAGGACTCCTCATTTTTTTCTGAAACCTACCCCAGCCTAGTGTGTTTGCAGCATGCTGGGATGACAGCAACATGCAGTGAGCAAGGCCCCAGCCTTCTCCACCCTTACCGTGTGTGCTGCTGCAGGTGGGAGAGCTGGCGGAAGGCCTTCTGGCAGTAGCTGCACGTGTAGGGCTTGGCCCCTGAGTGGATGCGAATGTGCTGGGCCAGGTAGGAGCTGTTGGCAAAGCTCTTGGAGCAGTGAGGACACTTGTGTGGCTTTGTCTCCGTATGAGACTTGGAGTGGATCTGCATCTCCGACTTGGAATAGAACGTCAGCGAACACATCCGGCACCTGGGACCGGGATGAGGGGAAGAGAGAGTGTCATATGGGGTCAAGTATCAGAGGGGTAGCCGTGTTAGTCTGGATCTGTAAAAGCAGCAAAGAATCCTGTGGCACCTTATAGACTAACAGACGTTTAGTCTATAAGGTCACAGGATTCTTTGCTGCTTTGTCATATGGGGCAGGCCCCAACATGTACCAAAATTAACAGGGTGGGGTCCTCACTACCAGAGGCTTAATATTCCAGAGCAGGGAGGGGATAGTCCCTCTGTGTCTCTGGGGAGACCCCACCTGGGATACTGTGCTCAGCTGTGGGCTCCTCAATCTCAGAAAAAGAGCGACAGATTGGGGGAGATCAGAGAAGAGCCACAGACACACTCCAGGGACCAGGCTGGTCAAGTTCTTGGGAGAGTCAGAGCTAAATCCACTTAGTTTGGTGAAGAGATGAGAAATGGGAGACAAGACAGCACCCTAGAAAGGGCATAAGCAGATAGGTATGATGGGAATAGAAATAAAAATTCCCAGACAAAAAACTTTGTTCATCTATTATTTATTTGTTGGGGGGTGAAAAAGGACAGAAAACCTGGGATTTCCAGGTTAAGGTTCCACTTCACAATAAAAGCTGACCAGGAAGTGCTGGAATGTCTGCAAAGGCAGTTAAGATCACCACCACCTTAACTCTGCCCCCTCTTTGGAGAAGGTATTGTACTTGTACAGTTTGAGTAGAATGTTGAAAATGAGAAGTACAGAGAATGCTTTTATAACTGGTTTCACATGTGCCCTGAATACCAAACATGATGCTTCATCACCTCAACACTTTTATTGTTTCCACAGCCTTGCCATATTTCATTATATTGCTCTAGGAGTTTGGACACATTAGCGCTATGGTCATATGTATCTCTGGTGGCACATAGGCTCTTTAAACAGGGGAAAATGATTGACCTCTGTCTGCTATTTATCAGTAATTGATAAAGAAAGTTTTTTTTCCCAAGGACTGCACATGGCTCCAAGACACCATTTGTCTAATAGTGTCTAAAAGTTTTAATGATTGCTGCTGCAATGGAAAGGTAAGGCTGTCTAAGTCTCTGGCTACTCTTCAGGGTGCCACTACAGGGCAGAGTAACGTATGTTGTGGCCTTAACTATTCATCTGCAGACTTTTCAATATTTTGTGGGGTTTTTAGCAAAATGAAACATGCCCATGGAATGTGCACTTGGAACTTCCAGGCTAACGTTTGAGAAAATTAAAAGGCCACCTAAAGGATTTTTGACTAATCCAAAGATTATTCCAACTTTCACTCCAGATTGATGACTTTTTTGTCTGGGAATTTCCTTAAGTATTAAAAAATGTTTAAGAATTGCTTGGTGACAGGAGTCCCAGTAGATACTGTAAGTCAGCAGGAATTAGAACCCATTCTTCTCAGACATCCCCTCAAATTCAGATGTGGCTTTTCCCTCTCCCCCAGGAGATCCCTTCCCCTCCACGTGTTTGTGTCTACCCCATCTCTCTCTCACACACACACGGCTATTCACATTGGGGCCATGTGACAGTTATGAAATATGCATCAGTGTGATTAGTATATGCAATGCAGAAATGCATTTATCCAACATTTACCTGACACCTCCACAGACCCTATCCAGCCATGCCCTTGTTCCAAGTCCAGTTGCTGAAGTCCCACCTCCCTGGTGCAGATACCTACCACTGCTCAGAGCTCCTTCCTCCCCCACCATTCATTAACTCCTTTTTTCAGTCATTCCCACATTCATCTTCCCTGCTTCTCATCCAACCTTTTTTCCGGATCCTGGTATAAGGTATGCATCCAAATAATGCACTGACACCGCACTTGGCTATCTAACTCACACGCTACCTGAGTGCGCCATTATCTTTTCAAGTACAGGTCTGTCTCATCTTACGCTGGCTGGGGTTACGTTCCGCGGTCAGCGCCTAAAGCGAAAACCGCATATAGTCAAAATTACATTGAGTGTCATGGCGGGCAGAATCGCCCGCACTACAGAAACAGTATTTAAATTGTTTTTTTTCTCTCTCTTTTTTTTTTTTTCTTGTTTTTGCCGACCGCGTAAAGCTGAAATTGCACATGTTAAATGCGCCTAAGATGCAACAGACCTGTAAAGTTAAATATCTCCTCAGACAATCATAGGCAGCAGTGTTCTCCAGGACTAACAAAGCGGAAGACGTTTTGAATGTTAACATTAAACTGTTTTGAAGATGTGAAGATCTAAAAGAAGCATTAGAATGATTTCCAAGAACCAAAAGCTCATTTATTAACCCAAATGTTTTATCCAATTTGCCCCAAACTTTCCAAAGATTTTCAACCCTGGACTTAGATACAGCATGTGAAATTTTGGGTGAATTTTTACCTCATGCTTACAGGATGGCTGACCACATCCTTGAACGCAGATGCTGAAAAGAACATCCAGTTGAACACAAGCTCCCAATGCAATGCTGTGGCTAGGAGGGCTAATGTGACTAGAGGCTGTACAAGTTATCAGGCAAATGTGCTGAATACTAGGTAGGAGTAATATTACCTCCATACAGCGTTGGTGAGACTGTTACTGGAATATCATGTCATATCATGGTATCCACACTTCAAAAATGATGTTGAAAAAACTGGACAGGGCTCAGAGAAGGCTGGTTTTGTTCAATATCTTCATTAATGATCTGGAGGATGGCGTGGACTGCACTCTCAGCAAGTTTGCAGATGACACTAAACTAGAAGGAGTGGTAGATACGCTGGAGGATAGGGATAGGATACAGAGGGACCTAGACAAATTAGAGGATTGGGACAAAAGAAACCTGATGAGGTTCAACAAGGACAAGTGCAGAGTCCTGCACTTAGGACGGAAGAATCCCGTTCACTGCTACAGACTAGGGACCGAATGGCTAGGCAGCAGTTCTGCAGGAAAGGACCTAGGGGTTACAGTGGACGAGAAGCTGGATATGAGTCGACAGTGTGCTCTTGTTGCCAAGAAGGCTAACAGCATTTTGGGCTGTATAAGTAGGGGCATTGCCAGCAGATCAAGGGATGTGATCGTTCCCCTCTATTCGACATTGGTGAGGCCTCACCTGGAGTACTGTGTCCAGTTTTGGGCCCCACACTACAAGAAGGATGTGGAAAAATTGGAAAGAGTCCAGCGGAGGACAACAAAAATGATTAGGGGGCTGGAGCACATGACTTATGAGGAGAGGCTGAAGGAACTGGGATTGTTTAGTCTGCAGAAGAGAAGAATGAGGGGGGATTTGATAGCTGCTTTCAACTACCTGAAAGGGGGTTCCAAAGAGGATGGATCTAGACTGTTCTCAGTGGTAGCAGATGACAGAACAAGGAGTAATGGTCTCAAGTTGCAGTGGGGGAGGTTTAGGTTGGATATTAGGAAAAGCTTTTTCACTAGGAGGGTGGTGAAGCACTGGAATGGGTTACCTAGGGAGGTGGTAGAATCTCCTTCCTTAGAGGTTTTTAAGGTCAGGTTTGACAACGCCCTGGCTGGGATGATTTAGTTGGGAATTGGTCCTGCTTTGAGCAGGGGGTTGGACTAGATGACCTCTTGAGGTCCCTTCCAATCCTGATATTCTATGATTCTATAAGAATGATTCACGGTTTGGAAAACCTGTTTGCCTGAGAGACTGAAGGAGTCCAATGTATTAGCTTGTTTCAAAGCTTAGGCAAAGAGGTGATTTGATCACTGTCTCTAAGTAACTATATGGGGGAGAAAATATTCAATAGTAGAGGACCCTTTAATGTAGCAAATAAGTGCATAATGAGATCCCAGGGCCGGAAGCAGATGTCAGAAAAATTCAAACTGGAAATAAGACAAATTTTCAACAGTGAGGGTATTTTACCATTGAAACAATTTACTAAAGCATGTGGTAGATACTCCGTCATTTGGAGTCTAAGTCACGACTGGAGGACAGATTTTTAGGTGTGCTTAGTGCGGTTTTGAAAATCTGGCCCTAGATATCTTTCTAACAGATCTGTTCCAGTTTAAACGTAAGTTATTGGATTTGATGCAGGAGGTCTGACTCTACTATCACAACAGTCCCTTTAGGCCTTTAAAATTTTTTTTAAAAAAAATCAATTAATATTGTCACAGTATCAAATCTAAATAGCATCATTCACTGCATTCCTTTTAGCAACTAATTTTGTAATGCAATAAAAAAAGCCATCAAGTTTGCCTGCCAGGGTTCTCCTGACATACAGGGTATATAAACACTCCTTTTCCCTGCTCCAGTGTGGCTTCAGGTAAAACACAGGCAAATAAATTGGCTACCTGATATGGAAGGATGACACTACCTTTGGGATGAACCTCAAATGAGGACACAGGTAAACCTTGTCCTTAAAGGATATAGTATAGAGAAGCCCAGACATTAAGGGAACACAGCTCTCCTACTCTTCTGGCCAAGGTGATGGCAACCAAAAATGCCACCTTTGTTGATAGATGCAGCAGAGAGCAAGTAGCCAAACGCTCAAACAAGGGACCAATAAGGCTTGATAACACTAAGTTTAGATCTCACAGAGGAACAGGGTCTTGCACCTGAGGATCTAATTTGATTAGGCCTTTCAAAAACCTTATGGATATGTCATTAAAGAAAATACAGCAATTATCCACCTTTGGGTCGAAGGCTGAAACAGCTGCCACATGTACTTTGATCAAACTAACAGCCAACAGCTGGTGTTTCAGGTACAATGAGTCGTCCAGAATATGTTGAACCAAAGAACGGGACAGTGGTATCACATACTGGTGAGACAAGATGCAAAAAGTCTCCACTTAGAGAGGTAAGTAGCTCTTGTAAAACACCACCTACTATTTAGCAGGATCTCTTAAATCTCTTTCAAGCAAGACCACTCTCTAATATCTAGCCAGGAGCATCCATACAGTTAAATGAATGGATTGTAGGCTCAGGTGGAAAAGGTAACCGTGATTTTAGGAGATTGGGTCCAAGTCTAGTGGAAGCGAGATTGGAAGATTCACTGACAATGCCAGGAGAGTGGAGAACCAGTGTTGGGAGTCTCACACTGGGGATATAAGTTAGACTCTGGCCTGGTCCTGTCTTGTCTTATCTTTAGTAATACCACGTGAATAGGCAGGATTGAGGGAAAAGCACAGAGAAGCCTGCCTGACACTGCAGCAAAAACATGTCTGTCAGGGAACCGGGCTGTGATCCTGTAGAGAACAGAACTGCTAACTTTTTCTGCTGGTTCTTGATGCAAATAGGTCTAGCTAGAGAAACCCACCATGATGGAAGATGTATCTGGCCATATCTGGATGAAGAGATCACTTGTGGTAATTTGTAAATGATTAACTCAGGCAGTCTGCTAAATTATTTTGGACCCCCAAGAGGCAAGAAGCTTCTATATCTATCAAGTTGGCAATGCAGAGCTCCCAAAGCAGAGCTGCCTCTTGACAGAGTAAAGAACTGCAAGCTCCTCCCTGCATGTTGAGGTAGAACATTGCCACTGTGTTGTCTGTGAGGACTAACAGGTTGTTTCCATTGATAGGTGGCAGAAACACTTGGTATGCCAGTCTGACAGCTTTCAGCTCTCTGATGCTGATGTGTAAAGGTAAGTCCTCTTGGGTCTATAAACCCTGAGTCTGTAGAGAACCCTGATGGGCCTCCCCAGCCAAGGGCATATGTGTCCATCACTAACATGAGTGTCTGTTGTGGGCCAGCAAAGGGAACTTATCCACCAATATAGGGAGGTGAGGACATAGGAAGGCACCCTCACCACTGAGTCTAGATGACAGCTCAGCAAAAAGACTGACGTCAGCCCACCCCATAGAATTCTAGGGTGCAGTTTGGCGTATTGAACCAAGGAAATGCAGGAGGCCATATGCCTCAGGAGCCTCAAATGATTTAATGCTGTTGTGACCGGGTGAGCTTCCATATCTATAATAATTGATCAAATTGCCTGAAACCTTTAGTCTGGAAGAAAAGCTCTGTCTTGAGTAGAGTCCAGTACAGCCCCTATAAAACTGTGTCCTCTGGACCAGGGAGAGGAGAGACTTGTCGGCATTGACTAGCAGTCCCAGAGCACTGAGTATTGACTGGATGAGCTATACACTGCACTGTACCTGAAGTCTGGATCAGCCCTTGACAAGCCAGTCATCCAGGTAGGGGTAAACTTGAACTCCCAATTTTTTGAGGAATGCAGCTACTACTGCCATAACTTTTGTAAAGACTCAGGGAGCTGGTGACAGGCCATATGGTAGTACGGTGAACTGGTAATGATTTTGATTTACCAGAAATCTGAGGTACTTCCTGTGAGCTTGGTTGACTGCCACATGAAAGCAGACATCTTTAAAGCTGAGGGCAGCATACCAATCTCCTCCCTGAATTGTGGGGACAATAGAAGCTAAGGTAACCATGCAACACCATCATCATTAAATAAATTGTTAAGTTGACGCAAAACTAAAATTGGTCTGAGAACCTGCTCCCCATCCCTTTGCTATTAGAAAAATAGAGGGAATAAAACCCCACCCCTCTGAGACACTCTGGAACTCCTCTAAGGCCCCCAAGGATGGAGAGATTGTACATCCTGGAAGAGTTCTTTGTGAGAGTGGTCCCTGAAGAGGGACAGAGGGATTGAAACAAACTGGAAGGTACAGACCACCTCCACAGCGCTCAAGACACACTGGTCTGAAGTAATTTGGGACCAAGCACCAAGGAAGTGGGACAGAGTGTTTGCGTAAGTGGGGAAATTTGGGTCTGGAGAAATGGAGACTGGTATGGTGACCTTGACAGGTCCACCAAAATGACTGTTTGTCACTTTCTGGATGTCTTGAAGGGCCTGGAGCTGGAGCCAAAGCAACAGGAAGGGGAGGCCTGCACCTATGACCCCTGGACTTCTTTTTTTGACAGGTCCTGCCAGAGGTGCGTCTGCTAAGGTCGACAGTGCTTTTTGACTGGAGCAGGAGCGTACAAACCTAGGGACTTTAAGGTGGTCCTTCAGCCTATGGAGCTTGCTGTCCACTTGGTCTGAGAACAGAGAAGGATTCTCAAAAGACAAGTCTTGAACAGTATTCTGGATTTTGCAGGGAAGACCAGAAGACTAACCAAAAGGGATCTCCCATATAGCAACCGCAGAAGCCATGGTTCTAGATGCTGAGAATGCTGCATCCAGTCCAGTGTGCAGCAATGTTCTCACTAAGAGCTTGCCCTCGTTCACCAAGGAAGAGAATTCCTGCCTAAGGTTCTCAGGAAGCAGCTTTTTGAACCTCTCCATGAAGCCCCAGAAATTAAAATCATAACACCCCAACAGAGCCTGTTGGTTGGCAATTCAAATCTGCAATGCCCCAGTTGAATAAAATCTTCCTCCAAAAAAGTCCAATCTCTTTGTGTCCTGTGATTTTGGGGGTGGGGGGAGGGGAACAATGGGACACAGCCAGATGCCCTGTTACACACACTCATTAGCTGCTGTAACGACTAATGACCCTGAAGGCGGGTGGTAGTAAAGATATTCAAAGCCTTGGAATGGCACATAGGACTTTCACTCTGCCTGCTTTGAGGTGGGAGGCAATGAAGGGTCTGCCACAGAGCCTTCATAGGCTCTAGTATTGCCTCATTAACTAGCAGTGCTACCCTAGAGGGACCTATCCCTAATAAAATGTCAGACATGAGGACTCCCTGACCTTTTCAAACATGAATGCCCAAGTCTGAAGCCACCCTCTAAAGATTTCTGATAAGCTTGAAAGTCACCAGGAGGGGTGAAGTTGCCTCCGAGGAAACCGCCTCGCCCAGAGAGCATGAAGAGGAAGCCAAGACTGGAGGGGGTTGAATTTCTTCCACAGACTGTTCCTCTGCTTCCAGTGCCTCCTCTTGATGCTCAGTACCAGGCCTGGTACTGGACACTGAAGATGGAGCAGCTCAGTGTGAGGACACCACCTGCCTAGATGAGGGCACGGAGTAGGCATGACGAGGGGGAGGATCTAGAAGCTGTGGAGGAAATCCCAGAGGTTCCAAAAAGGCCACTGATATGGGCCTGGATCCCAGTGACCTCCTGACATAATTCCCATGGTAGCTCCCATCATGGGGTCACAGTGGTAGGCAGAGAGAGAGGATCTCAGAGGGGACTGGTGGGTTCTGCTCTGGGATTGTGAGATGTAAGATCCAACCTCCGAGTCTGATGACAAAGTTTCCCCTTCCTCTGACCATGGAGGGGCTGCTTCATTTGGTGCTGGGGACCAGCACCGAGAACCTGGTGATGGGTGAAGTGTCACCATCATTGCTGGCTTCCCCTTAGACAGTACTACTGGGCTGACTGTCTGGGAATTAAGCAGCTGGTGTAATCCCGCAAGTTGCAGTGTTGGTGCTGGGGGATCCAACTCCTGCACCGCCAGCACCATCAGCACCAAGAGGCAGAGCAAATTCTTTGCCACCGTGAATCCCTCTACAGTAGCCAGCACAGAGATTGTACCTTGCTGCGGTGCCGCTGAAGTTGGTGGGTGGGCTCAAAGGTACCGGAGCCAAGTGTGCCGACTTAGGCACTGACTTGGAGGGGGAGTGCTTAGATTTCAAATGCACTCCATTCAACTCGTTCTCTTACCAGACTTAGAGGTCTTCTCCTGGTCAGAGCCTCTTTGGAAGACTTATTTCTTCTTCGGCACGTGTGAAGATGATCAGTGCCAGGACTCTGACAATGCTGCAGGCATGCTTCTCACTGAAGCTGCAGCTCTCAGCACCAAACTGGACTGGGGCAGCTCTGATGGTGGTCTGAACGCCACCTCCCTATCCTTTTTCATTCTCGGTTTGAATTCCTGTTCTTTCATGTATGCTTTGCTCAGGCACTTAAGACAACTACTGTACGGGTTGCTCAATGGCATAGGCTTTGAGGAAGAAGCACACTGCTTGAAGCCCAGTGACCAGGGCACAGAGAAAACCATTCTGGCAATGAACAGGGGCTCCAACGACTGTCACGGGCAGTAAAGAGGAATTGAGGGAGGATGGGGCAGCTCTGCCCTTTATACCTGCCCACACTAATGTGTGGCAGCAGAGGGTGCTCGAGCTGCCCTACGGGTAAAAAAAAGTTTCTGATGGCCATGTGCTGTGTGCACAAACACCAAGAACGGGATGCACATGTGCAATCACTGGAAAAACTCTTTTTCCATTATAAGAGTCTCTACCACTCAGACAAAATGAAACTTATCAACTGGAAATTTTGTACATGTGATCTTTGGCTAGAAGGCAAGTTTGTGGGGACATTGTAAAGAGTTAATTAGTCTGAGAAATAGGATGTTTTTCACTTTAGGAAAAGTTTTCACAAATATTTTTGCACCAAATATTATGCATCAGAGCAGTGTGGCCTAGAAACTCATTTAGTTTGCTCTGCTTTCCTCACCAAGGCCCATGGCCTTAAAGGAGTTGACTTTTAGTTCTTGTATAATGGCGTTTCATCTATAAATCTAGGAAAGCTTTACAGAAAGGTCAGTATCATCCTCATCAAACAGAAACTGAGGCACTCAGAGTTGAATGAAGTGACTTGCCCAAAATTACACAGCAAGTCAGCAGTGGCGCTGCCAAACTCCCAATCATGGACCTGGACCAACATATCTCTTATAGTCAGAGTATGTTGCAACACCTCCAATAAAGGTTGCTGAAGGGATCTCCTTTAATCTTTCCACTTTGTCAAATGCTCACCTTAAAGCCAGAAATTCTCCAGGTCGGTCTCTGCCCAAGGGATTTTTTTTTTTTTTTTTTTTTAAAGTCAAACCAAAAATGATTTTGCCATATTTTCAGAATAAAATCATTTAAAAAAATGTGATTTATTTAAAAAGCCTTTCTGGCACCTGAGTAGAAAGAAGGGGGTGGGGTAGAAACTTGATGCTGAGGAAAGAGATTATCCTTAGGTCACATGCCCTTTTGGTGTTTGGGTGAAAAATCTGTCTGCATTTAGCAATTATAACCATTTAAAGATAGTATTTCATCCATGCTATATTTAAAATAATTCCTGGGTGTTTTTGTAAACAACCGTTTCCCACTATTCTAATAGTACAGTAACTCCTCGCTTAATGTTGAAGTTATGTTCCTGAAAAATGCGACTTTAAGCGAAACGATGTTAAGCGAATCCAATTTCCGCATAATAATTAATGTAAGGGGGGGGAGGGAGGGTTAGGTTCCAGGGAAATTTTTTTCACCAGACAAAAACCTATATATTATATAGATATACACACAGTATACGTCTTAAACAATTTAATACTGTTCATAGCTATGATGATTGTGAAGCTTGGCTGAGGTGGTGAAGTTAGAGGGTGGAAGAGGGTGGGATAGTTCCCAGGAAATGCCTTGCTGCTAAATGATGAACTAGCACTCGGGTGAGCCCTCAAGGGTTAACACATTGTTGTTGATGGAGCCTCTCACACAAGGCAGCACGAACAGGGGGGAGGGGAGACAGCATAGCAGACAGAGACAGACACACACCTTGTGTGTGGGGGAGAGAGAGAGAGATGCACATTGCCCCTTTAAGTAAGCTGACCTACTCTTAAGTGCATTGTCTTTTTAAGTGGATCAGGAAGTTGAGACAGCAGCTGCTGCCCCAAGCTCTCTCTGTCTCTCTCCGTTCGTGTCCCCTCCCTGCTCTATATGGAGAAGGGGTAAGCGGGGTGCAGGAGCAGTGGGGAGGGGGACACCCTGACATTAGTCTCCACCCCTTCCCCCCCTGCACAGCAAGCAGGAGTCTCTGGGAGCAGCTCCAAGGCAGAGGGCAGGAGCAGCACATGGCAGTGGGGGGAGGGACAGCTGAACTGCCGGCAATTGATAGCCTGCAATTGATAGCCTGCTGGGTGGCTGCAGCACAGGGAACTTAGGAGAGCTGCCGGTCCACCCTGGATACAAGCCCCCACCAGCTAGCTGCAACGGGCTGCTCTTCCTGCAAGCAGTGGACAAAGCAGGCAGCTGCCAAACGATGTTAGAAGGGAGCATTGCACAACTTTAAACGAGCATGTTCCCTAATTGATCAGCAACGTAACAACGTTAACCGGGACGACTTTAAGTGAGGAGTTACTGTAGCACACATGGGGGTGTAACAATTTTGTATGGAATTCTAGATTGTACTAAAAGATTTGGGAAATTCTGCAAGAAGGCAGTGATCCATATTCCAGACAGCTTCATATTACCTGGAAACAGGAATTGTCAATGCGTAAGACCAATGGTCCACCTAAACCAGTGTCCTGTATCCAACAGCCACCACCAGTACCACATGCTTCAGAGGGAGATGCAAGCAGCCACCTAGTGGACAATTATGGAATAATCTGCCCAAAGTGGAAGTTTCTTCCAAACCCCAAGCAGTGATTTGGCTTATGCCTGAAGCAAGAGGAGTTATCTACCTTTAAAAGAAATTCGTATTTATTATATACACACATACATAATTAATCAGTGGAACTTATTATCCTATTGAGACTAAGGGCTTAGCTGGATTCAAAATAGGTTATTTATATGGATAATGAGAAAATTCAAGTTACCTTAGGTAAGAAAATAATTTCCTTTTATAATTTTTGAATTTGCTGCCTCTCAATTTCATTGAAGGTCTCCTTGCCCTTGTATTATGATAAAAGTTTAATAAGGGCATCTTAATCAACCTTTTTTCTACTTCACTCATTAGTCTGTCTTCCTCTCACTCATCTGTTCTCTCAACTGAACAGTCCCAATCTCCCCAAGCCTCTAATCATTTTCACTCCCTGTCTCTGAACCACCACTATTTTGGTATATCCTTTTTGAGAGGGAGGCCCAGAAATTTCTGGTGAAGTCCTTTATACAATGACATAATATTCCCAAAATTATTTCTTATCCCACTGTATGTGTGTTCTAACAGTTTTGTTTTTCTTAACTGGTGCTGCACACTGTAGAGCAGGGGTAGGCAACCTATGGCACGGGTGCCGAAGGCGGCACGCGAGCGGATTTTCAGTGGCACTCACACTGCCCGGGTCCTGGCCACCGGTCCGGGGGCTCTGCATTTTAATTTAATTTTAAATGAAGCTTCTTAAACATTTTAAAAACCTTATTTACTTTACATACAACGATAGCTTAGTTATATATTATAGACTTAGAGAGAGACCTTCTAAAAACGTTAAAATGTATGACTGGCACACGAAACCTTAAATTAGAGTGAATAAATGAAGACTCGGCACCCCACGTCTGAAAGGTTGCCGACCCCTGCTGTAGAGTTTCAATGAAAATTTATTCTCAGTAGAGCCCAGGATTTTTTCCTGAGTGGTTAGAGTTAATATAGTTCCCAACATGTCAAAGGAGTTCAAATTACTCCTTCCAGTATGCATTACCTTAACAGTGTGTAGTTACACAGAAGCCCTCACAACTTGGAAATGCCAAAGTTAAGGGTGGATGTGCAACCTTAACTCTGTCCCCATAAATCTGGGTGATTGTGACACTATCTTCAAGAACACAATCACACTTATATCCACGAGACCCCTGCTTCATCTGGTGCCCAGAAACAACTGAACAGTACTTTTGCCCCCTCACTGTTCAATTAACAGTTCCTCTGCCTCACTCATTGGGCCCTGTTTAACTGTATGAGGCAAGAGGCCTGCAGAAACACAACCAGATAATAATGACCTATTGTAATACAGATATGCAAGGATTTTGATTCAAGTGCTTAACCATACAATGTATTGTATTTAGTTATTAAATCCAGTGTTTACATGATTCTAAATGTCCCTCTGGGTCTGGTATGGGCTTTAGGAAGTCAGCATGGTCCAGCAGACAAAAGAAGGGCTTGAGTCAAGGTTTCATATACATAATAGTAGTTTATGAGGAGGACAAAAGAGCATTGCAGATTAAAAATAACGTCTGAAAGCCAGACAACTTGGAGGTTACTCTAAGAACAATTGGAAAGAAGGGAAATGCAAAATTAAAGTAGCTTAAGCAACTTTAACTCTGTCTCCCAAGCCACCCTTCATTCAAACTAAAGACTAAATTTTATGCCAGCACGTGGCAGGGCATGTATAGTATCCGTGTTCTTAATTACACTGTTCAACAGTCATCCTACTAATGTACATACTATCAAATCTATATNAGAGCCCAGGATTTTTTCCTGAGTGGTTAGAGTTAATATAGTTCCCAACATGTCAAAGGAGTTCAAATTACTCCTTCCAGTATGCATTACCTTAACAGTGTGTAGTTACACAGAAGCCCTCACAACTTGGAAATGCCAAAGTTAAGGGTGGATGTGCAACCTTAACTCTGTCCCCATAAATCTGGGTGATTGTGACACTATCTTCAAGAACACAATCACACTTATATCCACGAGACCCCTGCTTCATCTGGTGCCCAGAAACAACTGAACAGTACTTTTGCCCCCTCACTGTTCAATTAACAGTTCCTCTGCCTCACTCATTGGGCCCTGTTTAACTGTATGAGGCAAGAGGCCTGCAGAAACACAACCAGATAATAATGACCTATTGTAATACAGATATGCAAGGATTTTGATTCAAGTGCTTAACCATACAATGTATTGTATTTAGTTATTAAATCCAGTGTTTACATGATTCTAAATGTCCCTCTGGGTCTGGTATGGGCTTTAGGAAGTCAGCATGGTCCAGCAGACAAAAGAAGGGCTTGAGTCAAGGTTTCATATACATAATAGTAGTTTATGAGGAGGACAAAAGAGCATTGCAGATTAAAAATAACGTCTGAAAGCCAGACAACTTGGAGGTTACTCTAAGAACAATTGGAAAGAAGGGAAATGCAAAATTAAAGTAGCTTAAGCAACTTTAACTCTGTCTCCCAAGCCACCCTTCATTCAAACTAAAGACTAAATTTTATGCCAGCACGTGGCAGGGCATGTATAGTATCCGTGTTCTTAATTACACTGTTCAACAGTCATCCTACTAATGTACATACTATCAAATCTATATGTGCCACCTACAACCAGCTAGCCATCCCAGCCATGTCCAGTCCTCCTATCACCTGAGGTGGCTTGACAAGACCAGACAATACCCTACATCACCTTCCCCACAAGACAGCAACACTAATACTTGCTTGCTTTCTGTAAACACACCAGTGACCTGCCAAACACCTATGCTAGCTTCTCACTACTGAGCAGTCACATCAGTTACTGGAAACTTCAAACACATTAACACGTTTCTGCTTGCATTTGGTTGGATTCCCTGGGGCTACAGACACCTTAAAATAGGTATATCATCCTGGTCCAACTAGACACATCATATAGTATCAGAGTTGGAAGGGACTTCAGGAGATCATCTAGTCCAACCTCTTGCTCAAAGCAGGACCAATCCCCAACTAAATCATCCCAGCCAGGGCTTTGTCAAGCCTGACCTCAAACCTGGGAGGGATAGCTCAGTGGTTTGAGCATTGGCCTGCTAAACCCAGGGTTGTGAGTTCAATCCTTGAGGGGGCCATTTAGGGATCTGGGGCAAAAATTGGGGATTGGTCCTGCTTTGAGCAGGGGGTTGGACTAGATGATCTCCTGAGGTCCCTTCCAACCTTGATATTCTATGATTCTAAGTCAGGAGAATGTGAGCCAACATATCTAGCTTTGTTAAGGAGGCTGTAGGTTTCTGAAAGTCCTCAGATGAAGCCTCCAACACAGCAGTCAAAATCAACTTACAGCAATACATTGATGCTAATCACAGAAATCTACTAGGCTCAACAACTCCACTTGTTTGTAAGTGGTGAATGAGGAGGCCCCATGACTGCAGAATTTAAGCTCTCAATTATTTAAAAAGTTAGATATCTATGTGTTGTGCCTGTCACCCTAGCACCACAGTTCTGTATATAAACTGCCCCGGTCACCATCTGATCTTACATATGTGACTCAAGTTACTAATGTAGTGTCACTTTCCTGAATCTCCAAACAACTGGTTCTGGTCACTGCTGCTATTCAGAGCTTTGCTAAGTAGCAGTACAATCAAGTGAAATTAACCACCACTCTTGTCAGCTCAGGTCTGTTATTCAGAACCCAGCCTGTGACAGTGGATGACAGTGAATCTTATGAAGATGTCAATTTCACATTTCTGGATTGCATGGGAAAGCTCTGGGAGAGGCCTCTTACCTATAAGGTGCGCTCTACATTTTCTTTTGGTTAAGCTAAACAGATTGAGCTCTTTAAGTCTCTCACCACAAGACATTTTTTCCAGCCCTCAAATAATTTTTGTGGCCTCTCTCCAAACACTCAACATCCTCAATTTTTTCAACACCCTTTTCAAAGTGTAGATGCCAGAAATGGATGCACTATTCCAGGATCAGTCTCACCAATGCCATAGACAGAAGTAAAACCACCTCCCTACTCCTGCTCATACATACAAGGATCAGGGCCACCATTTTTCAACAGTGTTGCATTGGGAGCTCCTGTTAAGTTATTTGTCCACTATGACACAAGTTGAAGCTAGACAAATTCAGACTTGAAATAAGATGAAATAGTCTGGAACAAGTCACCAAGGGTCATGGTGGATTCTCCATCACTCACAATTTTTAAATTCAGATTGGATGTTTTTTGTAAAAGACCTGCTCTAGGAATTATTTTGGGGAACTTCTATGGCCTGTTATACAGGAGATCAGACTAGATGATTATAATGGTTCCTTCTGGCTTTAGGATGTATTAATGTTAATTTGCCCCCTTGTGCATATGCATTATGATAAAGTCTTTAATTCCATTGTCACATATTTCGAAAGGACTGCTACCTCAGTCAACATACAGGGTGAACAGTGCTCACCATTTTGTTTTGTCCTCATTGTTTAATATGTGGACCTTTAAAATCCTGCTCTTAAAACAGAATTATTAATTTCCTCATAGGCTTTTCCATGGCGCTCATCACGATAGTATCTAAGTGCTTCACAAACATTAATGAATATATTTTCACAACACCGCTCTCAGGTGAGGTATTATCCCCATTCTATGGAGCTGAGGCACAGAGGTAAAGGTCAAAAATGTCCACTAATTAAGGGGCACCAATTTGAAACGCCATGGGCCTGATTTCTATAGAGTATTTAGCATTATATATATATTCAATGCATAGCTTCCATTGATCTCAGTTGCAGCTAGGAATGCTCAGTACTTCTGCAAATCAGACCCCAGGGTCTCACACATTTGACACTCAGAAAACGAGGAACACACAATTAGTCATCACCTGGGAAAGGTTTGGTGTGACTTGATGAAACGCTGTGGCAGGGCAAGGATAGAATCCAATTTTCTAGGACAGCATTCAGTTGCCTTAACCATAAGACCATCTTCTTTCTTCCCGCAGCCCCCCATCTCATTCACTACAGACCTTCCAACTTCCACAACAAACGAGACGGGGTTCTACAGACAACAAGGAACTTCTCTACACTAAGGTTGCCAGAATTAAGCCTGTGCATTTCTTACTTTGCAAGCCTAATTTTCTTTTAAGTGTGTGTGTGTGTGTGTGTGTGTGTGTGTGTGTGTGTGTGTATGTATGTATATAAAAATTTCCCTGGTTTCTTAAAAAGCAAACTGAAAAAACCTCAAGAATTCCACTCTGTAGCATACTATTGCCATCCACATGGGTCATTAGATCCACTGCACAGACCTCTGCTACTTGACCTAACCGAGTAACTGAGAGCAAGAGCAGGTTGTCATCCCCTGTAAGGACTAGCACTAAAGGGGGATGAGACATTTTGCCAGTGGGTTTCACAGATATTTACTGACAGCAGGGGAATGGTGAGACTCAGGAATTTTGGGTTCCATTCCAGGAGAAGCTCTCCTGCCGACATAGCGCTGTCTACACAGGGGGTTCGGTTGGTATAACTATGTCGCTTAGGGGGTGTGGATTTTTCACACCCCTGAGCGATGTAGTTATATCAATACAAGTCTGTAGTGTAGACCAGACCTGAGGAACTATCCCAGATTCAGGTGTCAATAGAGAAGGTTTTGGAACAAATTGATAAACTAAACAGTAATAAGTCACCAGGACCAAATGGTATTCACCCAAGAGCTCTGAAGGAACTCAAATATGAAATTGCACAACTACTCACTGTGGTATGTCATTTCAATCACCAAGTCACCTTTTGTATTACTTGACTGGAGGAGAGTTAATGTGACACCAATTTTAAAAAAGGCTAAAGAGGGGATCCTTGCAATTACAGGCTGGTAAGCCTAACTTCAGTACCAGGCAAACTGATTGAAACTATAGTAAAGAACAGAATTTTCAGACACATAGCTGAACATGATTTGTTGGAGAAGAGTCAACATGATTTTTGTAAAGGGAAATCATGCCTCACAAATCTATTAGAATTCTTTGAGAGGGTCAACAAACATGTGGACAAGGGTGATCCAGTGGATATAGTGTACCTGGACTTTCAGAAAGCCTTTGACAAGGTCCCTCACCAAAGGCTCTTAAGCAAAGTAAGAAGTCATGGGATAAAAGGAAAGGTCCTCTCCTGGATCAGTAACTGGTTAAAAGACAGGAAACAAATGGTAGGAATAAATGGTCAGTTTTCAGAATGGAGAGAGGTAAACAGCGGTACCCCCCAAGGATCTGTACTGGGATCAGTACTATTCGACATATTCATAAATGATCTGGAAAAAGGGGTAAACAGTGAGGTGGCAAAATCTGTAGATGATACAAAATTGCTCAAAATAGTTAAATCCAAAGCAGACTAGAGGAGTTACAAAGGGATCTCACAAAACTGGGTGACTGGGCAACAAAATGGCAGATGAAATTCAATGTTGATAAATGCAAAGTAATGCACATTGGAAAACATAATTCCTACTATACATACAAAATGATGGGATCTAAATTAACTGTTATCACTCAAAAAAAAAGATCTTGGAGACATTGTGGATAGTTCTCTGAAAACATCTGCTCAGTGTGCAGCGGTCGTCAATAAAAGCTAACAGAATGTTAGGAACCATAAGGAAAGGGATAGATAAGACAAAAAATGTAATAATGACACTATATAAATCCATGGTACACCCACACTTTGAAAATGGCATGCAGTTCTGGTTGCCCCATCTCAAATAAGATAAACTGGAATTGCAAAAAGGACAGAGAAGAGCAACAAAAATGATTAGGGGTATAGAACACCTTTCATTCCCTCTGAAGCATCTGACATTGGCCACTGTTGGAAGACAGGATACTGGGCTAGATGGACCATTGGTCTGACTCAGTATGGCCGTTCTTATGTTCTCATGAGAGTGTCCGCACCAAATTAGAACTTAACTCATTTCAATGATTCTGTGGATTGCATTCGAGTAAATATCAGTTGAGAAACTAACTCGTTTTTAAACAAAGCTTATCATTTCCTTGTATTTTTAGCTGACAGGGAGTTCCAGGCCCCAGGATTTCCTCTCTCTCCAGCCTTTCTGATGCTCTGCAATTGTCCTCATCCCAACACTGAAAGAGAGGAGAACTGGCAGAGAAAGTCTTTTGTCAAGCAGAGCTCCATTTCTGATGAATGTGCATGGGTAGCCAGATGAGGAGTTCTGAGACAACCAGGCAACAGAAGTTCGTTGGGTTGTGACTCTAGCCCCTCTGACCAAACAAGTAAAAGCCTTGGGGGTGAGGATAGAGGAAATGGAACTTGGAGCTCGAGGTGGCACAGAGAAGCTGGGAAGCATGAAGTCCTGTATGACTATTGTACCTGAGCCTGTGGCTCCTCTACCCTGCCCTCTCCTTTTTCCTGGACCCTGGGCTTCCATAGCCACTCACAGCTTTCCTTCCATCCCCCAAAGTCAATCTGCTCCTGTGCCCCCATTTCTCTGTGCTCCTCACTCTGTCCCCCCATCTCAGTCTTCCCAGCACATCTCCTGTTTTCCAGTCGCCCATCTCCCCCAGCCCTAAGAAAGCTGTTGATCAAAGAGCAATGAAAGGTAGGGGAACTGGGGAACCAGTGAAATGGCAGGGAGCAGTGGGAAGGCTTTTTTGTCCCCCCTCTTTAAAAAAAAAAATCACAACCAGCTAAGCTATTCCATATAGCGAACTGGCTAATCATCCTGGTCTGCACAATCCAGACATCAGAACCAAACACCACATGCAAAGAGCTTTCATTTTATTTTAGAGAAAAATGAGCCACATAGAAGAGGGGCTTGCCAAGGCAGAGAACTAAACTGGACCAGACAGCAGTAACTGCCTTACCATCCCTGGCAGAGCTGTGCCATATCACACACCAGGAAACTCAGAAGCCCTGAGAAACATTTCAGCCACCATCCGTGAACAGATCTGCGTCCCGGTGTAATGAAAACCTGCCCATGAGTGAACATAAGATGTCCTTCCTAACAGAAATCATTATTGCCTCCTTCAGAAAAGTGAACCCCTCAATCTCCCTGAAAAATACTGTAATCTCTGTCTGATCAGAAAAGCCAACCCTGGGTGCAGAAATTCATCCACTGTCCAGTTTCAAACCACCCGTTCCTAAACAAAGTTGTGATAACCTAGTCACCCAGATCCTGGATGTTTTGCTATGCAGACTAGGGAACAGCATGAGAAACCCCTAGAGGCACCAAATAATTACCTCCTCATGTCAATGGAAAGAAGGCACAGCTACCTCTTGGCCTCCCTAACTTCAACAATTGACCACAAGGTGATGCTGACTGTGTACATAACACAACTAGAACACAAGGTACAGCTTTACAATGGCTCTTATAATTCCACTCCAACAGGCCCCCCAAGTAGTCATGGACAACAGCTCCTCTTTCCCCAGTACCCACAGGGATCTATGCTGTCCTCCCTCCCCTTTAACACCTATGGCAGACCATTTGAAGATGTGGTGAGAAGCAACATGCTCCACTGAACTCCACAACCAGTTATCCAGCTCATCTCCCACGAACACAGCCATCACATCACAAGGATGTCACAATGCTGAGAAATCAGCACATAGCTGAAGCAACAGTTGGCTGACACTGCACGCAGGCAAGACTGAAGAAAGGAAGAAAATTTCAAAGAACTGGTTTAGACACTATCCTCTGTCTCGGCAGGCATTCCCCAGCAGTACAATGCAAACCCATAGGGTTCTGTTGGACTCATCGCTAACCCTAGATGAGCAGTTAGTGCTAATACCAAGATGATCCCTTCCACCCCCAGCTTGCTGAAAACTCCACCCTTTCCTCCCAGAGGAGGATTTAGCCACTCTGGAGCCTCACATTCATCATCTCCAGACCGAGTTACTGTCACTTGCTGGGTGAAGGCTGCCCATTCCTCCGTGGGCTGATGTGCTGTGAGTACATCACCTCTAAGCTATGGTTCCTCCACAGGCTCCAGCCTATTTCTGTTGCCACTTCATGGCCTTAGTCTCTATCTTCTTCAGTGAGTTAGAAGCTAGGTATTATCAGCAACCTGCACAGCAAGGCATCTCAGAAAGGCTAGGAAGAAACACATGGAAGCCAAACATTAAGCCATCTCAGAGCAGGGGTTGGAGTTATAGAATGAGCTCCTAGACAGCAGACTGATCTAGTTTAATCCTCTTCAGAGCACCTGGCCAGACTCTCAACAATGAAACATTTCTACCAGAATCAGTGTTTTTATGAAAACGCCACCACACATGTACATCCACGCCCCAAGCAAAGCTTCCTCCAACCAGGAAAGGAAAAGAGTAGAGACTTCATGAAGACCACTAGGAACCTCATCAGGCAGAGGTAATTTACCTAACAAGCACTTTGATACTATAGCAATGAGCACTATAGAAACCCCACTAGAGCAAGGAACAGAACCCAGGAGTCCTCAATGAATGAGCCACTTGGAAAGTTCCTGCTTGAAAAGTTTGGCCATATTTGCACTATATGTGATTTTTACAGAGGGAAAAGTTACATTTTTTCCTTCTCTGCCACAGCTCAAATAGAAGATAAGATTTTGCTCAAAATTTCAAAAAAATCTACCGTTGGGCTGAGAGTAAGCATGGAAGATGGCAGCAAAGAGACTGCAAAGGAGGCAGAGCTACTACCTGATCACCAGTGAACCTCACCTCAGTTTCCCTCTCCCCTTGCACAAGTGCTCGAGGAAGGGCTGTTTGGGACGTGGGAGAGGAGGTAGGTTCCACACTCACAGAAATCTGCCCATTGTAGAGTTCAGTCTGGTTACTGGTACCTGGTTATCAACTCATTTTCCTTTGTTCCAAACATTGGCCCGTGAGGGAAAAGCCCAAACTTTGCATGGAGGTTTTTGCAGAGTCATTCCACCTGCTTAGAGGCATTTTTCAGACTTACAAGCAAACAGGGCTATAATTAAAGTCCTGGTGTAGCTTTAATTCTAGTGTTCACTGCCAAGTGCATCCTTTATAAATACACCTTCAACAACCTAACTAGCGACCCAGAACGTATGACGCTTGAGTCGCATAGAGTTGTGGTCGATGCCCAAAATAAATGGTGGGGCTGCAAGTAGCAAACTCCCCTACACCTCCTGCAGGTTGATCATATTTTCAAAGTGAAAAACTAGGACACTGGTCAAAGGGCTGGCTTCACATCAAGTTTTTGTATCAATTTAACATATCAGTATAGTTAAAGTGATACAAGCCCCAGCTTGGACACAGTTATACAGCAAAAGGTGTTTGTACTGAAATAGCTTAGTTACAGACATTGAGTTATATTGGTACAAAAACTATCCAGAGAAGCCCAAAGGACAGGTTTTGTTAAGGGATTAAAGGAGGCTAGTAAGGAAGTGGGGAAAAGAGCCCCACCACCACCACTTCCCTCTCCCACTCCAAATACAGAACTGGGACACTGCTGTAAAGGCCAGGGTGGGACAAAATATTTAGCCTTATGACCTCTTCAGCTCTCCCAAATTCTCCCTACTTACCACTATTCACCCTCCCATTCACCCGTCAACCCAACCCACTCAGCTCAGAAACACCCCCGGCCTCCTCAACAACATTCAATGTTCACCTTTTCAGAAACACCTACACTCTACCCTCCCCCAGACTGAGACCCCCTCCTCTTCCTACTTATCCTCTCCACAGCTCAGAACCAGTCCCCTCTCCCACCAATCCCTCAAACATAAAAGACAAACCCCTCCCAAGCTCAGAAAACACATCTCTGGGCTCATAACTCTCCCCTGGCCCTTATCTGACACCCACCACCAGTCTCAGAAACACTCCAACCCCTAGCTCAGAAATCCCTCAACCTTTTGCTGGGGTGGAAGAGTAGGAGCAGAGCCATCAGGGACCTGAAATTACCCTACAGAAGTCTATTTCTTGCTCACTGCGCCTCTTTCCTCTGCTGTCTGGGGTCTATGTACTGCAGAGGCAGGAGTCCCACCCCAGTGGCAAGCAGGTGTACTGCAGCTCCTAGCTGCAGCAAGTGGTACTACACCCTGCAGTAAAGCCAACACACTACACAGCTGTGACATTATCAGGTGAGGTTTAGACTAATTAGACTCATTAACCAGCTGCTCCAGGAGCATTACTTCCTGACACTGCAGCAATCCTTAAAATCAGATTGATCTGCATTTTTTAATTTGCTTGATTTGTTAAAAGAGAAAAGGAGATGAAATCTCAACTCTTTCTGCAGCTGAAAGTGTCTGCACATTGGGACTTCACAGGGAGAAAGCACAAATCTCCTCTTTCCCATGTAACCGCTTCCCCCACCCCACGCAGTGAAACAGCCATGGTTGAGCCCCACTCCCCACCTGTACGTCTTGCCATCCTTGTGCTGGTCCTCATCATCCTCGTTTGACAGCACAAATGGATCGCTCATCTCTGGCAGCCCTGACTCCTGCAGTCGCTTCTTCTTCCGGCCCCGGGGAGGTTTAGGGGCAACTCCCCCACCTCCAGAGAGGGAGGTTATCACCTTCTTCGACAGGTCAGGCACCACCTGGAGGGCAGCCTGGGAGCCAGGGGGTAGTGCAGAGACAATCATTGGGGCTGAGATGGGGAAGGTTTGGGCAGAGGAGGCTGTGGTCACCAGGGAACCCGAGTGGGAAGTAATCACCAGGCCAGGACCTGCAGGGAAAGAAAGGGGGAAAAGCTCAGATATCAGCCCCTCCAGACATCAGGGGCAGGGTCCAATCGCCTTTCAGATCCCCCACCCAAATAAAGTAGGGCCTCAAAATAAATTTTTAACCCTGATCCACAAGGAACAGTAGCTATCCTCCCTATTCCATCCCGCTGTCTGATATTGGAAGTCAAATGCTCAGCAACACCTGGAGAGGAGAAACACCAGAAGTACACTGGGCACAATTAAGAGAGGTATGGCCAGGACCCCCCATGCCATCTGCTATCCGAGACCCGAGTCAATCTACAGCCCCAAAAGGAAAACATTCAGAACCCTACGCACTTCATTCCCTCCAGATGCTGGGATTACCCTTCCATTCCTCCACAACCCCATGGTGCTCCCTACCTGCTGTCATGAGCCCGGCAGACTGCACTGGCACCACGGTGATGTTCTGGGTCACAGGGGCTTGGCTGTGTGGGGTCAGCTGCTCCGACTTGGTGTCTGAATCCATGGAGATGCCGGTGGGTAGGGCCACAGAGGTAGGTACCGTCAGCAGGGTGGGGTAGTGGGGGGGAGCCAGGCTGCAGCCCTTTTCTGGGGGCAATAGCTGCTCCTTCATCTTGTTAATGAACATGGTATTCTCGATCTACATGAGTGTGAAAGAGTTCTTTTAGAATACCCCAGAATTGACACCTCCCAGCAGTAGGTCCTGTAGGAAATAGGTCAGGAGCACTCTGGTCCCAGCAAGGAGCAGAACCAAACAGACCATGGTAGAAGACAGAGGCCCTTACCTGTCCCGAGACTGTGGGCGCTGCTGGCCAGAAGTACGGGGAGGAGTTGAAATGAGATTCTTCCATCCTAGCTGGGCAGAGGGGGGAAGACAAGGAAAGGGAGACAGAGACACATGCAAAAGGAAAACATTAAACCCAGAGAGACTGTGATAAGGAACTGGCTCAGCCTACTGCAGTGACCCCTGTGGGATCTCCCTTTTTATACTAAGCAACATGGTCCCTCTTCTGATCTTTCTGCCAAGACCCTGTCTCCCAGCAAGGAAAAGAGGCTGCTTCTCACCACTCACCCAGGACTAGGTTCCTCTCAATTACCTCCTGACTGAAGCTTCGAACTTACAGTCCCCCACCCCAAAGATGACTAATTTCCCCTGTGGGGAAGGGGTGGATGGGTTTTGTTTCTGCAGCCATGACCCTCACAAGTGGAAACAAATTCTCACAACATTGCATATAATACAACCCACAAATAGTGTGAATTCCAGATCCTGCCTGCCCCCACCCCTTCATCCTAATGTAACGTCAGGCACTAACTACCCCTCACCTGCAGGTAGCAGGAGAATGTTAGCATAGTGTTACACAGGGGGGGAAAGAGACAGAGAGGGAAACAGACTTGCCCAAGATAACAGTGAGACAACAGATGATCAAGAAATAAAATCCAGGACTCCCAATTTCCTACTGCTCTAATCCACTGGACCCCACTCCCATGGGAAAGCCTAAAACAGAACCTAAGGATCCTGAGTCCAAGCAGACTCCACTGCCCTCCCCTGGGAAGAGAACCCAAGAGTCCTGATTTCCACATTCCCCTCCTTCCAAAAGGGGTGAAGGAGTGACTCACTATGCCACCCCCCTTTTAGTACCATCCTTCAGCCATGTTTTGGGCACACAATCATATACCACCACCCCTCAAGTCACTGCTGCCCAACCCCAGCTCTCAAGCCAACCTGAGGCTATGTCTACACTGCAGACACTATACCATCCTAGCTACCTCAGCACAGCTATGCCAGCATAACCCCGTAGTGTAGCTGCAGCTTACATCAACAGAAAGGGGTTTTCCATTGGTGTAGGAACACAACCTCCCCTAACAATGGTAGCTATGTCAACAGAAGCATTCTTCCACCGCCAGAACTGCATCTTTACTGAGGGTTAGGTCAGCTTAGCTATGTCCGTCAGAGGTATGGATTTTTCACAGCCTTGACCAATGTAGCTATACTGACCTAATGTTTAAGTGTAGACCAGGCCAGAGACCAAATGGCAGCCCTCTCCAGACTGGAGGAGCTTCACCTCCATGAGCACGGCAATTGGGAGAGACATAAAAAATCCACTCCCTGGGATAATATGCTCAGCTGGCAAAGCTTTCAACACCAATGAAATGACTATTTAAAAACTAAGGACATTCATATACAAAAACTGTGTTATGATAGAGTGAAGGCTTAGACTATTCACTCAAATATATGTTGATAATTAAATATATGTTGATCACTTGATAATTAAATTCCATTAAATAAAAACTACGTTTGGATAACATTAAGTTTGAAAAGTGAGGTGCTCATAGTTAGAAAGTGTCTAGGGTAAGGTTACTAGTGCAGCCTCAACTTGCTACATTTCTACATCAGTTATGAAATACAGTCTTTAATTACATGGCCATATATTATTTTTCTGTAGGCCCCATCTCATTAAATAGACAGGTTGCTGAGCAGTGTGCAATGAATAATGTAGAAAAAAGACATTTTTAAAAAGTGTAATAAAACCAAAATGAAGATGAACGCTGTACACACCACAATTCCTATATATCAGCCAAAAATCAAAGAATTTTAAATAAACCCAATTACTTGTAATTTTTTGTAATGAACTACTTCCTTTCTGTGTAGTGAACCCACCCTTGCCTCATTCATTACCTACTGTCCAACAAGTATATTTAAAGGCCAAATTTTGTTCTTAGCTACTCCAATATAAATTCACTGTAAATTAATAGACTTCGATTGAATTACTTTGGATTTACACTATTGTCATTCAATCATAACCTGGTCCAGAACATGAGGGAGTTACAGAAGCCATCTCATCTTCACTTCTTTAACACCACTCAGCCCATGACTGAAGCAGGGGCCTTTGTACATTAGAGTCTAATTACATGACAGAACATAATCATAATGCAAGTATATGAGGGGACAGAGTTAATGCATTTTTGTGACTTCTGAGTGCTTCCTATGGCATTTCTATAGTTTCCCAAGGCATTTTAAAAAACCCCACAAGATTTAAGTACCTTCACTATTTGCCCAGATAGAATCTTAAAACCAAAATGAATTGGGTTTGTACAATACAATATTGAGGTTTTTATGCACTATGCAAACAAAGTTGACGGTGGTGCCAGATTCCCACCGTTTCACCTGTAAAGTAGGTGTAGAAGACAAGGGCTCATAAAATTAAGTAAAATCCTGATTTTGCGCCACACACACGCACACACACACAAACATAACATATAGCCTTCTTTCATTTAGAAAATTGGAAGATAGTTAAAAGCAATTCAGTTTTCAAACTCAAATCCAAACCAATGTTGATGGCGACAATCAATAACTTTCTACCCCCAACTAGTCCACTATTAGAGTCGTTATACAGTCACAATTTTATTTATAAAGGCAAAAGTATATTTTCCACTGTACTGGTTCTCAAAATATGGCTAACCCCCAAAACCCTTCACATTTGGGGAGAGATGAGGCTTGGAAAAATTCAGTTTAAAAGATGAAAGCTTGACAAAGTTGTTATGAACTGCGGGGTAGGGGAGAGGGGGAGTAGTCACAACAGAAGATTTCATGCAATTTCAGCGGCATGCCAACCCTTCACAGTGAGGAAATTTGAAGATAAAATTCCTCCAACAGACTTCTGTCCTACTACCCACAGCTAGCCACCCATTGTAGTCTAATAACCCTTTTGGAAATATGAATCCCTATTCACCATCCCACCCCCTTAACACAGCTCACACTTACTTTAACAGAACTCTGCATGTAACCTTTCCAATTGCTCTACCACTATCACATACGGGATGGAGCTTCAACCCTGTACCACAGCATGTTTCCACTGAAGCGCCTTCATCATCTCAGCTTCCACCAACAGGCCACAGATGGGACCTTCTTCCCATTCACCAGTCTAGTATCAGACAGATGTCAACGTACCCTCCTGATATAAACCAGAAACATGTTCCATGTACAGGCCAAATTTACATGCACTGAACAAACAATTGAACAAACAAGAGAATTTGATTACTGCTTATCATGAGGGACAAGGTATCACCACTATGGCTCTCACAGATTCACACACTTCACAGGCCGGGCTTACATTTCATGGAGTTACTGCACTGAATCACTGGCACATACATGAGAAGCGTAGCAAGGACTTAGAGTGGAGAAGTGGTGTATACAAGGGGGTACAATTAAGGCTAAATATGCAAGAATAGATAATGTAGACTTTAAATATAATTTTCCTTACTTTCACACAGTTAATTTATTTATTGTGATGTTCCATTTCCAACTTTATAATAATAAAAAAAAAACACCCTGAGGATGACACATGGGAGTGGTACCTAAAGCATCATTATATCTGTACAAGACCTGATTTCATGGTGGGGAAGTTTTAGTCCCAAGTGATGCTGGAAACAATTCATGATGAAGAACACACATTGAACACAGGGCATTTGATGAGATGCAAAAGCATCTTCACAGAGCTCTGAGGAAGAAGAATTAAGGAATTCTATGTAACAATTTGAAAAGCCATATTTGGTTCCATGCCATCAATAACTTAACTAAAGTGGAGAAAAAAGAACTGGATTCTCCTTCCCCAACCACTACTACTACACTAGAGGTCAACAATCTTCATGCCATTCCCTCAGACATCCAATCCCACCTCCCCCATACCTTGAAGCTAGACAGGAAGTGATGCCCTAGAGGTGAAGCACCCTATAGCCAACCCTTGAACAGGTCAGTCCCTGGACCGGAACTAACTCCCAGAAGAAGAAAGGCCCCAGAGCTGGGCACTAGGGCCACCACACATAACTGGGGCGGGGAGGGGGCAGCCAGTACTGAATCATACCCGCAGCTCCCCGCATTTTCCTGGAAGTTTCTTACCCCCTCTCCCTCTCACTGTCCCTCCTCTTGCATTTCTCCTCCTTCCAGGGCTGTTTCTGCAAACAAACTACCAGCGTTACTGGACGCGTTGGCGAAACCAGGGCTCGGGGGGCTGCATGGCGGCGCTGGTGGGGGGAGAGAGACGCGCCCCGCAGCCAGCGCAGGGGCCCGGCCACAGGGAAACGGGGACCCCCCCGCGCGCACACATCCCACAGGGGGCAGCCCCGCCCACGCGGGCAGTGTCCGCCCCCGGGGGGAGCCCCCAGCCCGCCCCCCGCAGGCACAGAGGGCGCCGAGCCCCAGCTGCGCAGCGGCCGAGCCCGAGGGAGGGGCCGATCCGATCCGGAATCTCAATCCCCGCGCGGCGGAGCCCAGAGGCTGACGGCACTCTGCACCGACACCCAATCAAGCCTCCCCGCTTCCGCTTCCGGGTCATTCTAACCCGGAAGTACCCTTGCCCCGGGTCTCTCTTAGTCTCGCCCACCGCCGATTACCGGACACCACCCCCCAGCTGCGACCCCGACCCCGGCTCCAGCGGCGACAGCAACCTCCTCACCGGAAAGGGGATCGGCAAGTCACTTCCGGTTCAGGAGGCGGGGCGTGTTTTGGCACGTCCGGGGCTCTAGAAAGGACGGAACTGACGTCATAAACAGATCGTTTTGCAGTGCAGGAGGAAATGAATGAATGGACTTGCAAACCGGAAGTGCTAATCATGGGCGCGAAAGACGGAGGCAGCGCTCGCACCGCACGGGACCAGCCGTAGCGCCAACCGTGGAAGGGCGGGAATCACCTAAGACAAATCAGAACCTTTGAGGACGAGGTGAGATTTTCCTGCCGGAAGTAGTTAACGAGGTCGGCGAAGGGGTGACTCCAGGCCGGAAGTAAGGGCTGAAGTAACGATTTTTGACAGCGGATGATGATCCGCTTTCAGAAGCGGAAATAACTCGAGTTCCTAGTCCATGATGTCATTTCCGCTCGGGGCGGCTTTATCGGACTGATTTATCTGCTGAATATTCATGAGTCTCATGAATAATTGACTGTCGGTTGATTGACAGCGTTTCCCGCTGCCGAGCGGCAGGGCGTGGTCCCGCCACCGCCCAGCCCTGCAGAGCGGCCCTATGCGGAGCCCGGCGGGGTGGGGCTCGCTGCTGCCGGCGGCGCCGGGCGGGGCAGGCTGGGGGAGAGGCCCGCGGAGCAGCGTGGGCCGGGCTGTCTGTCCCGCAGCAGGGAAGGGCCCTGGGGGAGTCTGTGAGCCAAGCAGCTGGTGCAAACGTGCCCCCAGTCACGGCCCTGCAGCTTCTCCCTGCCTGTGCCCGCAGCGCCTCCCCTAGGCCCGTGGGGACTCCTGCAGTGGTTTGGCTGAGTGTCTGGTCATTCTGGCGTGACAACCCCCCCCAATATACACCCTGAGGTGGATCCAGGCACTGTGTACAGGCCAGAGGGCTGGATTGAGGGACGGGGACTATCCTCACTCCCTACGCCTCTTCCCTGCCTGCACTTGATCCTCTTATGTTGGTTGTCTGGGCACGCAGGGACCTTGGGGCCCGAGGGCTTTCTGTGCTGGACAGGCAAGATGCTGCATGGAGCCAGTGTGGGAGCTATAGCAGATATTGCAATCCCAGGCCGTATCTCTGGAGACCACTGTGACGTTGCACTCCATAATGTTTTATGGAAATATGCTTATGAGTGTAAATATGATGTAACTGGAATATGCTTTATGCAAAAGGGCTCTTGTAAGTTTATAATCTACTGAGTGTGTTCATCCTATTAGTATGTATGTATCATTCTTGTATCTGAAGCTAGAAATATAAAGTATAACTCTGAGGTCCTATTGTAATTATGCAAAGTGTGGGCCATTGATGATGGTTTAGAATCTTGATGGCTCCCATTGACTAGGACAGTTGGTTGTAAATGGCTCTGTTTACTTGCAAGCCTGCCTGTGTTCCAGCCCAGGAAGAATGGTGGAATCCATCTTAAACCTGGTGCTTTTCCATTCAGAAGGAGGGGTGGGGATCCAGAGAGACAAAATATTCCCGCCTTTTGCAAGAGCTATAAAAGGGGGTAGAAGAGAACAAAGGAGGGTCCCAGTCATGAAAAAAACCCTGCTTTTCACCTAAGATGCCTGCTGGAACTAACAAGGACTGTACAAGGGGAAAGGATTGGGCCCAGACTAGGAAGGAGTCTGTGAAAGAAGCTCATTGGAACATCTCTGAGGGTGAGATTTACCTGTAAACAGTCTCTTAATGTATTAGGCTTAGACTGGCGTATTTTTTTTAATTTTGTTTGGTAACTTACTTTGTTCTGTCTGTTATTACTTGAAACCACTTAAATCCTACTTTTTATACTTAACTAATAAACAAAAGTGATTTTATTAACCCAGAGTAAGTGATTAATACCTGGGGGAGCAAACAGCAATATGCACAGCTATCAGTATTATAGAGGGTGGACAATTTATGAGTTTATCCTGTATAAGCTTTCTACAGAGTAAAATGGATTTATTTGGGGTTTGGATGCCATTGGGAACGGGGTGCTGGAGATAGGTGACCTGCTGAGCAGTTTTGGTTAAAGTCTGAAGCTTTGGGGGCGTGGACCAGGCCTGGGTCTGTGTTGCAGCAGGCTAGCATGTCTGGTTCAACAAGGCAGGGTTCTGGAGTCCCAAACTGGCACAGAAAACGGGCTCAGAGGTAATTTCAGCACATCAGGTGACAGTTCCATGGGGGTCTCTGTGACCGAACCTGTCACAACCACTGTATTACATTCATGAGAGTTCTCTGTATGATTGTGTTCTACTCCACAGGGGCAGGTTACCCCAGCTCCTCCACAAACTAAAAACAGTGGGGGTGATTACCCTGGGGGATTGTAAACCACCTTGGAGAAAACGGAGTGGTTTGCGTTATTGGTTCAAGCTGGGTTTTCCACCGATTAAGCAAGGGCTTTTGGTATAAAACATGGGTGGCCAAACAGCGGCTCACGGAGCTACCCCCACCACATTCTCTGCCTACCAGACTGGTGTGGGGAGCTTGGGACTCCTGCTCTGAGGCAGAGTGGTGTGGCTAGGGGCTTAGAGATAACTGGTGCCTGCTGAAAGTGTGTGTGGGGGGGAGGCACAATTTAAAGGTTCAGGCCCCCTCCCCCAACAGCTTGAGTCATGCCCCCCCAGGCACACCCCTCCTTCCTGCAGCTCCCAGCTGTTAGCTCCACGTGGAGAGGCAGCAGCAAAAGCAGTGGTTCTCCCAGCTGATGCTGCCTCTACTCATGGCTCCAGCAGCTCCCAGCTTGCTGGCTCCAGCAGCTGCGGTGCAGGAAGGGGGCCCGGTGGCACCATGTGACTGAATGGGGCCAGCAAATGTGGTAAATACCGGGGTGGGGTGGGGCACATGACCCATGTGTCCCCCTCACACATGGCCTTTGGCTTCTGCTCAACAGGGTGGGTGTGGTCTCGGGGCTTCAGCCCTGTGTGGTGACCTGCCAGGGTTCAGAGCTTCAGCAGGAGTGGGGCTGAAGCCCTGAGCCCAAGCAGGCACCTCCTGAAGCACCGAGACCCCCACCCCGCTGGACAGAAGCCCCAAGACACACACACCCCACACAGCAAAAGCCCCTAACCCCACCAGCCCATCGTGGGGCTGAAACCCTGAGCCCAGCAGGTGCCTCCCAGCAGGGCTGAAGTCCCAAGACCCTGGCAGGCACACCCTAGCTCTTGAACTTCTGAAGATTGTCATATGCAGCTCAGAAGGTCAGTAAGTTTGGCCACTCCTGGTATAAAAAGATGAGCTTGAACTGATACAAGGCTGTCTTTTGATTCAGCAAACAAGCAGGACTTCAAGGGCTCCAACCCTTGTGGAAGGGTTGGAAGAACTTTGGATTGCTAGAGCCCTATCAGACTGCTGGTTGGTAACCTCTGGTAAGCTCTTAGCATGCATAGAGGAACTTTTATTGATTGTTATGTTTTCTCTGTAGTGCTTTTACCTTTAAGAATAAATGTATCTTCCTTTGTGAGGGCTGGTTGGTAACTGGTAAACATTGTTGTGGCCCCTGAGGAAGGGGTAACCACAGGTGCTATACTCCAGTCAGACTTGCTGGGGAAATCAGTGAGGTGCAGAGGGACTGCAAATGTAAACCCACTGGTCTGCTGGGAGAGAGAGACATGAGTCTCCTCCCAAGAGGTGTGATGGCTGGGAGTGTCAAACCTTAAGTGGGTGCCCTCATGTAGTGAGGTCAAAGGTACTGTTAACTCTGAAATTGTGACATGGGTCCTGAGCTGCAACAGAGGTGGCAGGTGAGGAGGCTGCCAGAGAGGCATAAGGGAGAATCTTAGTGGGGGCCGGGTAAGGAGCTGCAATAACCCAAATCATAGGGGACAGAGGACAACCAGGGATCTCAGCAGAAATGGAGTCTAGAGAATAGTGGGCAAGAGATCCTAAAATTTGCAGGCCATCTGTAGCAAAACTGGCTGCCCTCCCCTGTCTGTGCTGTTAGCATGGAATCTGGAGGACAGGGGAATGAGCACATGTTCTTAGACAGCTTGACTGCATGCTCAGCAACCTTATTGCGGGACAGTATTGAGAAGGAGCTCTTGATGTAGGAAAAAAAATACCAGTGGGTACAAAGGACAGATGACACTTGAACAGCAACTCCCTTTCTCGCTCTCTGACAGCCCATGTAACTGGAATCTCACTGTACTCCCTAGGGAGCCTCCTACAGGGAAACGCTGAGATTACTTCTGCAGTCTTCAGTAGGATACATCATGAGCGGGGAATTGTTGATGTATTTAAATAAAGGGAATTGACAGCCTAATCAGTTTGGTAATTAATGTCCTTGTTAATTTGGGTTGTTTGAATTGCCTCATGAATATTCATGAATCCTGTAAATTATTTCTATATTTGACAGTTCAACCCTGAAGGTGACATTTCTCCCTCTGTGCCAGGACCCAGCAAGTGAGCTAGGATCTTAGGGGCCCAAATCTTATCTTTGTGCAGAGGGGCTGGAGCCAGGTACACTGCCTACCCTCCTTACTGTGCTTCAGGCCAGACACATCCCCAGCCCCTGCTATACCAGACTGGGGACTCTCCACTCCCCTGCCAAGGAAGGGATGAGATTGAAAGTCAATTGCAGGGGAAGGGCTGTCACAAGCTGAGCAGCTGGATTGCCCTATGAAAATGCTTTGTGCCAGACACATTCATTTTCTTAAATACTGACTAAAGGATTGGGGAGGAAAATAGCTAATTCTGTTTTATTCTATACCAGTTTTTATACCACTCTCGTCACTCCTGAGCACCTCCCAGTAGTGCATTAAGGGACGTGACTAACATCTGTCACGTTCGATTCATTCTCTCTCATCCTCTCCCCAGGAGGAGACAAAACAAAAGAAACAAGAGAATAAGTTTCCCTTTATTATTCAAGAGTATGACGCATTTTTTCTGAGCCAGCTCTTGACCATTTTTCCCAGGGCTTTGTTGACCCTCCTTGAAACTCCTGCCTGTACTGTCTCTTTCCCTTGGTTTTACTCTACATGATAGAAGTTTGTCATGGTCCACGTTGTTTTTCTCTGTTATACAGGTGTTATACATGGCAGGAAAAACACCACAGCAGCCCAACACTATAGCATTTAATTTCAGAAAGGGGAACGACACAAGTGAAATCTCTGCAAGCAGCATGGAAACTTTTTAAAGACACCATAATAGAGGCTCAACTTAAATGTATACCCCAAATTAAAAAAAACTAGTAAGAGAACCAAAAGAGAGCCACCATGACTAAACAACAAAGTAAAAGATGCAGTGAGAGGCAAAAAGGCATCCTTTAAAAAGTGGAAGTTAAATCCTAGTGAGGAAGGCCAAAAAAGAATTTGAGGAACGGTTAGCCAAAGACTCAAAAAGTAATAGCAATTTTTTTTTTTTAAGTACATCAGAAGCAGGAAGCCTGCTAAACCACCAGTAGGGCCACTGGACGATCGAGGTGCTAAAGGAGCACTCAAGGACGATAAGGCCATTGCGGAGAAACTATATATATTCTTTGCATCGGTCTTCACAGCTGAGGATGTGAGGGAAATTCCTAAACCTGAGCCATTTTTTAGGTGACAGATCTGAAGAACTGTCCCAGATTGAGGTATCATTAGAGGAGTTTTAGGAACAAATTGATAAATTCAACAGCAATAAGTCACCAGTACCAGATGGTAATCACCCAAGAGTTCTGAGGGAACTCAAATGTGAAATTGCAGAACTACTAACTGTAGTCTGTAACCTATCATTTAAATCAGCTTCTGTACCAGATGACTGGAGGATAGCTAATCTGATGCCAATTTTTAAAAAGGGCTCCAGAGGTGATCCCAGCAATTACAGGCCTGTAAGCCTGACTTCAGTACCGTGCAAACTGATTGAAACTATAATAAAGAACAATATTGTCAGACATATAGATGAACATAATTTGTTGAGGAAGAGTCAATATGGTTTTAGTAAAGGGAAATCATGCCTCACCAATGTACTAGAATTCTTTGAGGGGGTCAACAAGCATGTGGACCAAGGGGATCCAGTGGATATAGTGTACTTAGATTTTCAGAAAGCCTTTGACAAGGTCCCTCACCAAAGGCTTTTACACAAAGTAAGCTGCCACGGGATAAGAGGGAAGGTGCTCTCATGGATTGGTAACTGGTTAAAAGATAGGAAACAAAGGGTAGGTATAAATGGTCTGTTTTCAGAATGGAGAGAGGTAAATAGTGGTGTCCCCTACGGGTCTGTTCTGGGACCAGTCCTGTTCAACATATTCATAAATGATCTGGAAAAAGGGGTAAACAGTGAGGTGGTAAAATTTGCAGATGATACAAAATTACGAAAGATAGTTAAGACCGAGGCAAAACTGGGTGACTAGGCAACAAAATGGCAGATTAAATTTAATGTTGATAAATGCAAAGTAATGCACATTGAAAAGCATAATCCCAACTATACATATAAAATGATGGGGTCTAAATTAGCTGTTACCACTCAAGAAAGATCTTGGAATCGTGGATAGTTCTCTGAAAACATCCACTCAATGTGCAGCGGCAGTCAAAAAAGCAAACAGAATGCTGGGAATAATTAAAAAAGGGATAGATAATAGGACAGAAAATATCATGTTGCCGCTATATAAATCCATGGTACGCCTACATCTTGAATACTGTGTGCAGAGGTGGTTGCCCCATCTCAAAAAAGATATATTGGAATTGGGAAAGGTTCAGAAAAGGGCAACAAAAATGATTAGGGGTATGGAACGGCTTCTGTATGAGGAGAGATTAATAAGACTGGGACTTTTCAGCTTGGAAAAGAGACGGCTAAGGGGAGATATGATTAAGGTCTAATGATACCTCAATCAGGGACAGTTCCTCAGATCTGTCACCTAAAAAATGGCTCAGGTTTGGGAATTTTCCTCACATCCTCAGCCGTGAAGACCGATGCAAAGAATACATTTAGTTTCTCCGCAATGGCCTTATTGTCCTTGAATGCTCCTTTAGCACCTCGATCGTCCAGTGGCCCTACTGGTGGTTTAGCAGGCTTCCTGTTTCTGATGTACTTAAAAAAAAAAAAATTGCTATTACTTTTTGAGTCTTTGGCTAACCGTTCCTCAAATTCTTTTTTGGCCTTCCTAATTGTATTTTTACACTTCATTTGCCAGTGTTTATTCTCCTTTCTATTTTCCTCACTAGGATTTAACTTCCACTTTTTAAAGGATGCCTTTTTGCCTCTCACTGCATCTTTTACTTTGTTGTTTAGTCATGGTGGCTCTTTTTTGGTTCTCTTACTATGTTTTTTTTAATTTGGGGTATACATTTAAGTTGAGCCTCTATTATGGTGTCTTTAAAAAGTTTCCATGCAGCTTGCAGAAGTAAATCCCACAACACTCCTTTTCTGATTGGCAGTCCAGGCTTCGGGCAAGACAACCTGGGACCAGTGCCATCACAGTCAGACTGGCCACCATGCAGGGCAGATGCCACAAAAACAGGGAGGATCTGCTTGCTATTGGGCTTTCAGAAAAAGATGGCTCAGGACTATGACTAGTCCCTGTCATCTGGAAGAGGAAAAATAGAGGAATGGATAAGACTGTAGCCAAGAGGGTAAGACTGTAGCCATTCAGCATGATGAAGACATGCACAGAGATGAGAAGAAATTACAAATAGGATACAACTATTTCAAAGGTTTTTCCACACTCAATGTACTACTAATGTATTACCTCAACAGGCTCCCGCTCCTGCCCCTCCTGCACTGTACTATGCCCTCCAAAAGTTGGAAGACTTAAGTGTATAGAAAGGGCCTGATAGGCTCTCTCAACCAGATCCAGGACTTCCCACCACAACGGCATACTGAGGGAGAGAACAATTTCCCTGATGTCATGGGTTTTTGTTAACAGAGAACACTGTTTTCATTTTTATGCCAGGTTTGTTTTGTTACGGCAGCTAGCCACAATTAATTTTTCTTTTGAAAGATAACATCTCTGATCTTTGCATTTCCACTCTATACCTCCCCCAAAGCTCCCATTGGCCGCGGTTCCCCGTTCCTGGCCAATGGGAGCTGCGGGGGGTGGTGCCTGGAGGCCAGGGCAGCGCACAGAGTCCTCTGCTCCCCCCTCCCCCAGGGGCCGCAGGGATGTGGTGCTGGCCGCTTCCAGCAGCGGTGCAGGGTCCGTAGCACCACAGGGGTGGCAATCCTGTGGGCCAAATCCAAAGCCCTGACAGGCCGGATCCAGCCCTCGGGCCATAGTTTGCCCACCTCTGGCCTACACTAGGAATTTACTTCAGTATAACTATGTCTCTCAGGGGTATGAAAAATCCACATCCCTGAGAGATGTAGCTATGCCGACCTAACCCCCAAGCGTAGACCAGAATTCTTCCATTGACCTAGCTCCCGCTTTGCGGTGAGGTGGATTACCTACACTGCTTGGAGAAGCCCTCTTGTTGGCATAGGTAGTGTGTACACTGAAGCACCACAACAACACAGCTGCACCGCTGCGGTGTTTTAAGTGTAGACATACCTTAAGTCTGCTTGGGATTTGCAGCTCTGAACCTCTCCTGGAGTTAGGTGTCTGTGGGCTTGGCTACACTGGCAAGTTACAGCGCACTAAAGCCGCGCACAGCGCTGTAACTCACTACCCGTCCACACTGGCAAGGCACGTACAGCGCTGTATCTCCAGAGATACAGCGCTGCTTGTACTCCTCCTCCCCCAGAGGAATAAGGAGAATTGCGCTGCTGCTGCTGCGCTGCGGCGCCAGTGTAGCCGCCCAATGCGCACTGATTGGCCTCCAGAAGTATTCGGCAGTATCCCACAATGCCTGTTCTAGCCACTCTGGTCATCAGTTCGAACTCTACTGCCCTGGCCTCAGGTGACCAACCGTCAGACCCACCCTTTATATTCCCCGGGAATTTGAAAAATCCCCTTCCTGTTTGCTCAGCCAGCCAGGTGTGGAGTGCTATCAGCGAATCTTTCCAGGTGACCATGCCTCCACGCGCCAGGCGAGCCCCAGCATGGAGCAATGGCGAGTTGCTGGACCTCATCAGTGTTTGGGGGGAGGAAGCTGTCCAGTCCCAGCTGCGCTCCAGCCGTAGGAATTACGATACCTACGGGCAGATATCAAGGGCCATGATTGAAAGGGGCCATGACCGGGACGCTCTGCAGTGCAGGATTAAGGTGAAGGAGCTGCGGAATGCCTACCGCAAAGCC